>CM065920.1:18138214-18738214 GCA_033439105.1 Magallana nippona | reverse complement strand
GATATTGAACAGGAAGTTAGCGTCTGATTGGTACAAAAATAGATCCCAACGTATGACTTGCCTAAACAAATATTGTATTAAAATTTCAAGCGTCTGCGATAAACAGTTGCTGAGAAATCTTTGACAAAAATTTGTTTGAAAATTTAGGCTAAAAATAAACAAAGTCGTCATTAAACAGGAAGTTGACGTCCGATTGGTACAAAAATATATCCCACAATATGACATGCCTAAACAAATAGTGTGTTAAAATTTCAAGCATCTGCGATAAACAGTTGCTGAGAAATTTTTGACGAATTTTTTTTTGAAAATTTAGACTATAAGTAAACAAATTCGTCATTAAACAGGAAGTTGACGTCTGATTTAAACAAAAATATATCCCACGATATTGCATGCCTAAACAAATAGTCTGTTAAAATTTCAAGTATCTGCAATGAATAGTTGCTGAGAAAAATGCGACAGAAATTTTGTTACGGACAGACAGACAGAAGGACAGACAGACAGACAGACAAACAGACAGACAGACAAGGGTAAAACAGTACACCCCCTTCTCCTTCTGAGCTGGGTATAACAAGTTGATAAAACAGGACTATCAACAGTCTCGTTTGAAGTCATCATTTCCTAAGTTCTATGGTCGATACAACGACCTTGTCAGCAAATACAATCTTCCACTGGGTCGCATGTTTGACATTTTTCATGATACTAATTTTTAGACCATAATTAATTACCTAATTGTCTACGGACTTTTCTGTTTTTCCTGATTACGACAAAGAGCACACGGCGGGTGTGACCGGTCAGCAGAGGATGCTCACTCCTCCATGGCACCTGATCCTTACTCTATTCTTTTTAGAGGTCCTTGTTTGCTCTGCTCGTTTTGTAATTTTCCTTTGGACTTTTGAATTTGAACACTATTTGTTATCACTACATGTCACTTTTCATCCCAGTGAACTTGAAATAATAGAAACCACTGATTCTGACACATCTGGTTCCTATTTGGATATTTCACTAGAAAAGAGCGTTAATGGTAACCTAACAACAAAGCTATATGATAAACGTGATGATTTTTATTTTTCCATTGTCAACTTCCTTTACTTATGTACATGTAGCAATATACCATCATCACATGCTTATGGGGTTATGTCTCTCAGCTTATTTGTTATGCAAGAGCATGCTCTACACAAGAACAATTTCTTAAACGGGGCAAGCTACTAACTAACAAGTCATCTTTACGCAAGTTCTATGGTTGATACAATGGCCTTGTCAGCAAGCACAATGTTCCATTAAGATGCTGACTGACGTTTTTCATACTTGTTAGACCATTATTTATACACCGGACTGACTACGGTTTCTTCCGTTTTTCATGATCTTGACAATGAGCACATGGTGGGTGCGACCGGTCGGCATGGGATGCTTACTCCTCCTATGCAACTGATCCCACCTCTATCTTTTTAGAGGTCCGTGTTGCTCTGCTTTGAATTGTATTTCGCTATATGGATTTTTGAGATTGTTGACAGTTTGTTTTTGTCATTTTTCATAAATAGAGGTACGTTTAATACCTTTACTTTACCAAACTCAAAATCTACGTGGTGAGAGAGAGAGAGAGAGAGAGAGAGAGAGAGAATATTCTTATTTCATCAACTCGTTTTAACAACTACCATTTAATATGTATATAAATTAAGAAAATCATGTGCTTGTGTATAATTAATGTACTCAGTAATCAACCACATATGAATGAGAGTAGTCCATTGCATTAATTGTTAATGAATGAAACTTGAAATCAAGAAATAGCACCACAATTCATCATAATGTCATTATCAAAATTTGTATGTCGAATCTCCATGAATATCCACGTTTCACTACTGCTGACTGTTCAAAGCTTGCTCTAGCTTTCTGTATCTCATTCCAAGTTGCTTGTATACCTGGGGGTAAATATTAAAATTTCATAAACTGTAACAAATTCACCTCTCTCTCTCTCTCTCTCTCTCTCTCTCATGACGAATAAATAATTATTGCCTAATAAAACTATAACTTCTTTTCTTATAAATGTGTTTTATTAAATTACCTCTACAAAATTTTCTTTTTCAGTTGAACATTTAATTTCTTTAAATAATACTAAATTTAACCAGTGCACGCACAGGTTGATCAAACTAGATATAAACATACATGTCATTTGAAAAAGGAGATAATAAAAGTTTTGCCACACCCATGCCCTATATTCCATGTTATGCCTCTAACTAAACCAACCCCCGCCCACCAGCGAACCCAAAGCTTATGCTTGAATTAGAATAAATTGCTGTTGCATTGTCCCAGCTTTATTCCTAGTCTTCATACATTCTATGAAATAACTTTTTATTCTTAATGCATTGATGGACAGGAAGATCCTTTGTTGAACTTGACAATGTACTCTTCAATAAACATGGATCCGCCGCATTTACTATTCAAATTCATTCTGGTTCTAATTCTGGACTTTTTTTACTTAATTTTGCTGACAAACAATTAATCAACTAATAGAGAAAAATTCCTGATTGGCAAAATTAAGTTTGGTACAATGTTTAAAATATATAAAACAATTGACAGTTACATTCTCAGCCGATTTACCGGTATGAATGCACAAACAATCGAGTTCTTAATGATGCATCTACTTAAAGGGTCATAAATTTATTTCAAGAAGTAAACCATAAAACCATTGTAGAATAAGGAATAAAAAAAAACCCACTATAAACGTGAATTGCTTTACATTTTGTTAATCAAATGTACATCAGTTCAAAATGATCTGCTCGACCTACTGACCTGATTAGCACCCTCTGTTGGTCTGGCCACACACTCTGGCTGTGGATGATTCATTACAACATCAGAAAAGTCACAGCTTTCCAGTCCTTCAAACATAGATAAACAAAACTGACTTGACTTGAATCAATTGATAGTCAATTACTTCAGACATGTTTTCCATAACACTTTGACATTCTAAGAGACTCTTAGTCTTCACTCACCTACAAAAATGCAGCTTATAAATTTTTACATTCATTGAGGAATAACATTATTTAGTTTTGGGCAAATATTTAAAAAATAAAAAAGACTATGATGGGGCAATTCCTTATTCAAGATTCTCTCTTTGAAACTTTTTGAAGCCAAAAACAAGAGTTATGGGAACAATACCGTACATGCCCCCAACCTTTTCATTTCTCAAACTTATTTTTCTTTCTTGATAGGACACCAACATTCTCTGGAGACATTTAATCAGTACGGTAATGTTTAAGGTACATCCACCCTGGGATACGAGAGATAATTTTTCACTCTGATAAAAGACTGTTTCTCCTTTTAAAAATTTTTGTCAAGTTTTGTCCATTAAAGTATGCAATTATTTATCTAATAATTCAAATCTTTGATTTTTTTTTTTAAAAATCATGATCACTATAGTAAAATGAGAGTAGAGATGTAAGGTGAACATCAAAATTGATTCATTTACCCTTTTTCAACATGTGCATTTATTGTTCAATGAAAGTCGCTCTTGAAATGTTTTGTTTTTTTTGTCACTCACTAAGGAGATAGCAATTGAAAAATCAGAAGTTGTATAAATGAATAAGTTCAAAGGCGCATGGAACAGGCCAGCTGTGGAAAGGACTGACACACATAGAGAGGAACTTATAGCCCATACAGATCGACTGGTAAAGAACTCATAACGTCCTTTGATACACACCATGTTTTGCTCTGTAACAAGATCCCAGGGCAGCCGAGTTTGGGATGTCGCTTACAAAAACTGGTGCACCAAAGACGTCTGAAATAACCTGTGAAATGAAATGAACTTTCAGGGTTGTTGAAAAGTTTTAATTGCACTCCTAGACAATTGATCTGACACAGTAAATGGTTCTGTCAGACCAAATACACATGTGGTTGCACATAAAGATATCTAAATAGTTTCACTTTCTCATTGGTGAATTGAGAATGAATAAATATTCATATGGGTTTCTGACAATGATTTCTGGTCTAACTTTCATAAATCATTCCTAGACTCAGAGACATCCCCATTCATATTGAACTAATTGAAATATATAGCTACTGTTAGATCAGTGAACACTCTTCTTCGAATTTTTTGTAAAATATTTCCTCACCTGTAAGATGGCCCTATTTAGAGAAGCCCCACCTGTGGCTAAAATCCGAGTGTCAGGACCTGTCAATCAAAAATTTCATATATTAAGCGAAACTTGACTAAAAAAAATCGTTTAAGAGTCATGTGAAAGTCATGTGAGAGTCATGTGACTTATTATCTCGTACCAATATGCATTCCCCTCAGCTCCATGTAGAGCTTACGTGCCATCATCTGGCTCTCAATCACAGCACGAACTTCTACTTCAGGTGGAAACGAGGATACCTGTACAACAGATATAGTTAATGCTTATCACAATGTGTGAATTGGATTTCATATTTCTTTCATGCATTCCTCCCATATTATCTGGGGGAATCTGGTCATAAATGTATTTAATGCCATGAATGGACCAGTTCCCAATAGACCAAGTTGTAATTATGTAAAAATAGCATCAAACAAAAATTCAATGCAAGATAGAAGACCACCAATATTATAGGCATTTACTTTTAAAATTAGAATCATATAAATCTGCACTTAAAATCACAACATCATTACAGTGACAATATTGAAGGTGGATAAGGATTGGCAACAGATTCATTACTTCCAAATGATATTTATATCGAACATTTTATCAACGTGTTCACATTTTCCCTACTACTGATTCCCAGATATGGCTAACACAGTACATGTATCTGTTCAAATCATCTTTATTAGTAGTTAATATTTACGTTTTGATCAGCACTGTCAAAACGGAAAATTCCCTGAACTAATGGCTGAATCTCCATCACATCCAAGTAAATTCCTGCAAACAAAATACTGTTTAAGACCTTCATCAATGCATATATAAAAATATCTTAGTGTAATAGATTCTACCAACACACCTATGTATTTCTTGGACACATGAAGTGCAGTGAGAGATGTATTTTCAAAGTAACTAAGGTTGCGAAATTGACATTTACCAATATTTCCATTGTTTCCTAAAGGTGTTTTTGTTAGGTATTCAGAAAATTTCTCCCATGAGCCCTCAGCGCAGTAATCCTTTATTCTCTCTCGAGTGAGAGACCCATTTTTAAAGCTGTATGAACAACAAAGGAACAAAAAAATCAGTATCAAATTATGCTGCTATGTAAACATATTTCACTTTATTTTCATTTTGAAACCAGAATTGCAATATTTCTGTTGAAATCAAAGATTCAATCGAAATTTTTTACTGACATCACATTTTTGAAAAATACAGCCAAAGTTTTTGAAAAATGTTAATTTAATTTTTTAAGCAAACAGAATAGAACCAGTTCCATATTCACCAGACTAGAGACATGTATGTGTCACAGTCGATGGGGTTAACAAAAATGTGACCTTCCAACTCTGCATTTTGCCGGGACAACCAAGAGAAGACGGTGTCACTGGATCCCAGACTAATCTATGTCAAAACAGGATGTACAAATAATTTTTAAAAAGCTGGGTTGTAAAATGAAACACATTTCACATACAGTCGATCTTGAGGATTTTGTAGCATGTTATCAGCAAAGAGAATTCATATTAATATAAGCATTGTCAATGCAATATAAATATAAATGTTATATTTGGTTTATAGTCAGTTTATAGTCAGTTACATATGCAGGTGAATAATAAAGGGATACCTTCTCCTCAGCATTGAGCATGATGTACTCTTATATGAAAATTTCAACATTATTCAGAAATGTGTAAAATTAATTACTGTCGAATCATCATTGTTCGTGGGGGACCAATGTCCGTTGCTATCATGGGTAACCCTTGCCCACGAATTTACATCCCCACGAACCTATACACAATCATTTGTTTAATATTTATTGAAATTTCCCTGATTACACTACCAATGAAATTACGTCCCCACGAACCAAGAAAATTTTGGCTACCCATGAACATTGACCCCCACTAATAAAAATTATTCCACAGTAGCCTTTTCATCAGGTAAGTTGATCAAGCATTAAATCTAATATAAAAAACATAATCCTGGGTACATACTATTGCATCTCCTAGTTTTGGAGCCACTCCAGCTAATGATGCTAAAAGTGAAAAACAAACATTAAATTATAATGAAATAATATATATTTAATCAAATATAATGTGGATTTCAAATGGAGGAAGTATTATTTCCATTGGGGAGATCTCATGAATCAAAATCCAATTTCATATATATGTTTTTATAATTTATAAAAGCATTTTATAATTAAAGATTTCGTCTGAATGATACAATCATGTAATCCTATATTTATCTTTCAGTTAAATTGATACATGTACAAATATTTGTTGATAATAAAAGTACGCATGTTTCATTGATAGCATATATCAAAGATCAATAAATGAATTTTTTATATGTTTAAATCTTAAGTATGATTTATTTGGCAACAGAGTCAACAAAATTTCACCACCAAGAAAACTTCTGTTGGCACAATACTATGGTAATTATATCTGTGTGAATTTTTCTACTCTCATTTACCTGGGTTGTCTCCAGTAAAAGCTATGACTTTACAGTTCGGACTGAAGTTGTATCGTTCAATCAGAAACTGGCTTACATTTCCCTGCAATGAACAGTGTTATAAACATGATCAAATGCATGAATTTTTCTATATATTTTTCATCCAACAGTTGTAAAAAACTAAAGAAAACATTATCTAGTAAATGAAGTGTACACTAGAGCTGTATACTAGAATGTGAATAGCCATGCACTATGATGTATATCTGCATAAATTGTATAAACTTACAACAATTTGCTTGGAAGGAACTGGTTCTCCTAGCTTGGAACTCAAGTCTTCTCCACAGGCCTTCAAAATAAAAGATGAATTAACAGGCTCCATATTTTGTACAAATAGACTTCAATAACTGACTTTAAGTTTGCAATATCCAAGCACCCAAAAAATATTTTGGAACCAAAGCATAAAAATTTGCAAGTGCAATAAAAACCCAGTTATTCCAAAGTATGATTACCAAATAACTTTCAGTCTATTGCTTTATGCTAATGGTAGAGAGGATAATTAATTTGACTCATGAAACCTGTAAACATTCTGGTGACCATTTCTTGGTTGTAATATCCAAAAGGTTCATCCCTGACCCATCACTTAAATCGATTGGTGCATAGTCTCCTATCAGGAGAGAGGCTGCAAAGCTACTGACCAATGATATCCGCTGGAAAAAGAAACAAAAAACTTAATGGCCTGATTTTTTACCCAATGGATCAATAAATCAATTACTGTATCCTATACTACATTTTAAATTTTTCAAAGACATCTGCAGAACTAATTATCATGTACCGTACATGTTAGAGAGACTGGTCCACTCTTGTTAAATGATCTGAATTCTAAACAATCGTATTCTATAAAGTGTATCTGTCTTTCTGTGTACTTTGAGGGTTTTGTCTATGAAGTGTCTACATATTTTCTAAATGTCTATACATTTATTATGTTTCTCAGTGTCTAATATGTAATCTGATGATTTTGCTTAGGTATGTGTCTATGCATTGTTTAAGTGTATGCATTATAAACATCTATGTCTCTATAATATGATGTTTTTATCTACATGTAAGTGCATATGTATTTACATTGTCTAAGTGTCTAATAATCGTTATAAATGCCTATACAGTGTCTAAGTGGAAACACCTTGTCTGTTTACTCATTGTCTAAGAGTCTATTCATTGTCTAAGTGCCTATTCATTGTAAGCCTATTCATTGTCTAAGTGTCTATACATTGTCTGTGTGTACCTCTATCTCTTGTGCTTTAAAATCTTTGTCTAAGTGTCTTTACACTAGCTGTCTCAGTGTCTACATTGTCTACACTATGTACCTCTGTCTCTTTCTGTCTAAGTGTTTATACACTGTCTCAGTGTCTACACTACGTACCTCTGTCTCTTTTTGTCTAAGTGTCTCTACACTGTCTCAGTGTCTACGTTGTCTACACTACATACCTCTGTGTCTTTGTATTCGAAGGGTCTCGTCTGGGATATCTTCATGATCTGGTTTCCAGTGTACCTCTCAAAGCCTCGGGATCCAGTGATCTCTGCCAGTCTCTGTGCACAGTACATGAACACATACATGGTATAAAACAATTACCAGTGAAATATAAACATTGCAAATCTGCTGAAGTATCTCACGATTAAATAACATCTATCAAAATTTCTTTCTTTCTAATTAATCTCTTCTCTATTAATGATAAAGAGAGAGAGAGACAAACAGAGACAGAAAGACAGACAGACAGACAGACAGACAGAGAGCATACCAGAGGTCCTCCAACTTTTTCCTCTAATTCTCTACAATTTTTGGTTGTGCTGGCATCCATCCATATTGGTGAATCAGGAATTGAGAAACAGCTCTATCAGCCAATAAGAAAAAAAATTTTGTCAGTCATTAGGCAAGGTTCTGTCAGTTAGCTATAATGGAGGCCAAATAAAAATATCAATCTTAGTTTCCAAAAATTTTTTTAAAAACTAATGTGACATATGGTTTAATTTTGATTTTATTGCAAGATCTGATAACGGGAATAACTCAGTATTATTAAAAAAAAATTTTTTTATCGTAAATTATAAAAATTAAATTGAGTATTAGTTAGATATTTAGAAATCTCCCCTCTTCCTGTATTCCTCTTTCAATAATATTAATGTAGTATCATAAATGTAAGTGTATAAAGTCACCTTTTTAAAGCTGAACACTGCTTGTAAATAGGCACCATCACAGTGGTATATAAACCTTCAATTTCGTTACACCTGTGGTCTTTGGATTTTAAACATTTATTTCTTATTTTCTGTGCATATTCTGTTTGTAAATAATGCATTGACCTGTTTATTTGATGTTAGTATTCTACTGGCTTGGAAAAAGTGCGCAAAATTTGATAATTTCATCGCGACCGAGTAACATGGCAAGGTAAAACGTACGTCCACACAGGTGAGACCTCTAGCTGCAGCTTTAAACTGCTAAGAGGTCTGTGGCTTATATAGGGGTTGTAGGGATAGCAGTGATGAAAGAGAAATATGGCGGACAGTGCCTATTTTCGAGCGGTGTTCAGCTTTAAGTATCATTATGATAGTATAACTGTACATGGCATTGGATTGCATGCTTAAGTTAGCGTTTAAGTTGATCAACTGGTCACACCATATTCTTATACAGTACTACACAGTGCACATGCCATTAATAACATCATAATATCATTTACCGCTTGATCAAGTCAATGATTTTAAATAAGAAATATTTATTCAAAAGGTAAAGAAATCTTATTATCATAAAAAAATTTGCTAATTATGAATATGCTGATCATCCTATATACCTGTAGTTGTTCATGAACGGTCGTCTTCTCGCTGAGATTTCTCAGAATCTGACCACTTCCTGTTCTCCAGTACACACTTCCATGTTGCTATTTTATCAAAGTAGAGATTTGTAAGTGAACAAGGGAAAATAATCAAAAGAATCAAATTTAATTTAAACTTTTTATCCAAATTTTGACTCGTCAAATTTCTTAAAATTATAGGTATTATATTTTTTGTGATTTCTACGTTTGATGGTTGCACAAAAATGATGCAAATTTCAGCCATACAGATAATGCCAAAAATTAAAACTTTCTGAATATTTTGATGCATTAAGAGGGCTGGATGGTCGTGACCATTTTTAGGTCATATTAACCTTCTTTAGACAAAGAGCTCTGTACAAAAATATATGAAAATATTCAAATTTTAAAGCTTAAATACATGTATTCAGATTTTTTCTTTACATAATGATAGTTAATTGCCAAACATATCTCATTTAAAAGTTTAAGGCAGATCTGATGGTTAATTTGTTGACCAGCCAGCCTCCTTAATTTGTATGCATGTGTGCCGGTATATTATTACTGAAATTTATCATTATGTTTTTAGTATGGTACATGTATTTGAGAATCAGTCATGTAAATCTATGAGAGAAGTATGTTTATGAATTCACACCTGTTTTATAGTACAATGGTTACCTGAGTTTTTTATGTATCATACTCACCTGACCAGCACCGGACACACCAACCACCTTGTCAAACGGGAAACCATCCTTCTTCATTTTATCCAGAAGTAGGTCAAATGCCTGTCAAAGTAAATTGTCCTCAAAATTAATAGCAAATTGTCCTAAAATTAATAGCAAATAGTCCTAAAATTAATAGCAAATAGTCCTAAAATTAATAGCAAATTGTCCTCAAAATTAATAGCAAATTGTCCTAAAATTAATAGCAAATTGTCCTCAAAATTAATAGTAGTTTGTCCTCAAAATTAGCACACAAATAGAGAAATTTTTGCATCATTCTTCATCCCCAACTAAATAATCTACATTACTGAAGCATTTTAATAAATGAATCAATATTTTACATTGTTTAACTGACTACTTTTTTTTTTTTTAAATTTGTCCAGAAGATAAGTTATCCAGATTTTCAGTGTCTGTACTATACATGTATATGACACTTAATAAAGCCTTAATAATTAATACTGCATTGAATATTTTTTTATGAAATGAAATGCATAGACTTATCAATATTTTTATATTTTACTGGAGATTCTCAGTCAAATTCAATATATACCGGTAACTTCACTATTGAGTTTGTCTGTCACCAATGTCAGAATCTCTGGCATTGTGTGACATTTCAAAGTGTATAACAGTACTTTACATCCAAATTCTCAGTGATTCTAAAACTCCTTGCCTAGACCTTAGTATCAATCCTCATGCCAAGCATGAAAAGAAATTTGTTTCCTAGCTAGATGACATAAACCCATTGGGTTTTCACACTGGTTGAGGCCTAGTTGTTATGATCACTTGCTAAGTGTATGAAAAGTCTTGGGTTAAGTCAAGGCCACAACAGACTTAAGGCCACATTAAAATCTAAAAAAAAAAAAGTTTGCCCTACCCTAAGAGTTTAAACTTTTGGTCAGTATGTAGTAATCTTGTCAAACCATATACAAGTCAGATACTGTTTTTTCATCAAATAATTTTTTAAAGGTGGTGCAAGTTGTGCTTCTCAAATCAAGAGCACTCAAAGCAAAAATTATGGCTCTTTTGTATGGCTCTTTTCGATGAGAACATTCAGGCAAAACAAAAACCCTTACAGCTCAATGGCCCTTTATAAGCCCTGGGGTCAAGCATTGGCATAAATTGCAAAGCCATCTACAGGCATTTGGTGATGTCTCAATATACAAGCAAAAGAATTTCGAGGAAACCTAAACCAGGAAATAATCTTACCTTGACCCACATAATAGTAGGGGCAGTAACTGTGACCTGATCATCGTGGATATAGACACCGCCCTGTGTTCTAAAAATAAAATTGACACAAAAATTAACTATTGTTCAAAACTTTGAAAATCTTTATCTAAATTAATACCTAAATTAATGAATGTTTCAAACTTTATTTATTCTTCTCTTCATATTTTAATCGATCAGAAATTGTGTAATAAATAATATATGTAATACATTTATACTAAAAGATTTAAAAAATGAATTAAATAAGATTTTCAAAAATTCCATAATCTGTTAGTTTTAGTTTGATGAATCATTTGCAAAGGGAAATGACTTAATTTCATAGTTTTTCTTTTTGAAAATTGAGTTATTTCCCTTTCTATACAATGGGGAAAAAATTAATGAATGTGGGAGTGGCATGACTGCAAGAAAACAAAAAAGTATGCTTCGAACCCTCCTCCCCCCTGCACACTTAAATATCCTTTCTGGCTGTGTATTGAAACAAGCGAGAGAGGGTGCATTTCAAAACAGAAAAATTCTGTTTTTCATTAATGTATAGTTTGGGAAAGAGTTTATTATCTGCATGAATCTATCTCTGATTTACATTCATAAATATTATCTATATTGTATTAAGATGTACATTACATGCATGCATGGCGCATCCGACCTCTTACTTGTACTCTGGTAAATCTGTATCAAATTTGACGGCCGTCTCATTCACAATTTTCAGGGCATCATTTATAGCAACTGCTTTGATCTTCAAATAAAAAAGAATTCATGTATGTATGTAGATGACTGAATGTCATAATGGATTCATATTGTAGAAAAGGGAGGGATTTCGTTGTATTGTAACTATAGTACGACATATCTCAAAATTTAATCATGTGACAAATAAGACATAGATGGACAAGTAGAGAGAGTACAATATTAAGAGTAATTTGCAAAATTCAGAGAGAGAGAGAGAGAGAGAGAGAGAGAGAGAGAGAGAGAGAGAGAGAGAGAGAGAGAGAGAGAGATCCCCCTGCCCCCAATAAGATCCTCTAGATCCGCCTAACCTTTTCGGGTCGGGATCGGAATGTTAAACCTTAACTGGGACTTTATTGTTCAGTGCAAAAAATGAGCACTGACTGACTGAGATTGTTAATGTTAGCTTTTAAAATGAAACATGACTTACTTGTTGAGTACTGAAATCAAGTCCAAGAAACAGCCTCTCAGATCCGGCGTCCATCGTTATCTGGTTCTCCCGATATCTGGGTCATCCTGCACTATATTCTGGAAAAGAGGCCCCAAAAGGGGTTAATAAATGCAGTATTTATTTATATCCTTGGAGAATATAAACAATTATTTGAATAATTTTAAGCAATCGTATTTTTTCTCAAGCATGGTAAGTTTTCTATGAATATTATTTCAGTCTGATTGAAATCAATCTTTTATTTTGACGCAACAAATCATTTAATGAGAAGGAACTTGTGAGGGTTTGATTTAAATAATGATCAAACTGATATCATATGTAGTTTCTACTGCCCCCCTCCCCTCAAAATACTGCTAATTAATTTTCAAGTTTGGGAGACTCAGTATTTATTTAACTTTGTAAATATGAATAAATAAAACTGTTGTGCACAATTTCGTTATTCGTCAATAACTGGCGTCAACCCCCCCCCCCCCTCCCGAAAATATAAAATAATTAATAAGAATTCATAGTTCTAGCTACCATTCAATGAACATAATTAATAGGGCACATACTTAATAAAAATCCGAA
Organism: Magallana nippona; assembly: GCA_033439105.1. Classification (NCBI taxonomy): domain Eukaryota; kingdom Metazoa; phylum Mollusca; class Bivalvia; order Ostreida; family Ostreidae; genus Magallana; species Magallana nippona. The sequence continues at coordinate 18,725,166 of CM065920.1, read as the reverse complement.
TATTCATAAATATAAAATATTACCCACCTCAGAAATCTACTGATAAAACCGTTTTACATTGTCTTTAGTTACAAAAAATAAAGTTTCATGACATGTATATAATTTACTTTATATACCCACTTTTTGATTTTATTTGATTTTAAATATTTAATAAAATAATTATATACAGTTATGAAGTATGAAGTATAAATTCAGTACTCTCAGTTTACGATCTAAAAATTCTTGAAGCGTGGTTAGGAACCTGCATATGTAAATTCCTGATTGATTCGCGCGCACCTTAATTAATCAATCTTAGAAATCCATGTTTGGAGTTAAAAAGAAATATTAGAATTTTGATTTAATTTTCAACCAGATTTATTTGATAAAGTTGTTCTGTCAGGTTTTTTTTTCATTTTGGACCAACATTATTAATAACAGCGAAAAGATTACATATATACAATTATGTATGTACGCAAATTTGGATGACTGCACTTAAGGAGATTTAAAAATTGCGACAAAATAAATGTTAAAATTGGGTACATATTTCTTCTAATTGTAGGAATTTCCAATGTTAACTGCAACTTTATGTAATTATTTCACCAAGATGATTTTAATTGTAAAGTTGTTATTCGTAAAGTTTTAGGTGAAGTTTTACGTGAAGTTGTGGTTAGCCCGGTAGGATGCCACTCGGCTTTCTACTAAATACTACCCAACTTTCACGAACGTATATTGTATTTAATTTGTATTGTAACTGTTAATTGTAATGTAAAAGTTCTTAAAATCCATATGGTGAATTCAGGGGAAAGCTCAATTTGTTACACTCGCACAAGTAGACGCTGAATAAAAACTCCAAAACGAAACAAAAGTTCAACAAGTTGTATTTAAGTTGGTGAAATAACGGTACATGGTATTCCAATGAAAACCGATTCTCGGAGTTCCGAGATAACAACTTAACAGCGTGCGGAGAATCCAGCAAGCGCCAAGCGATGAGCAAAATCTGAAAAAGAAGACCTTGATACCTTGTCAGAATGGATTAAAAGCATCAGATGTATATTAAAATCTCGTATTAAACGACTGAGAGGTCAAATGAAAACCATCTATCCTTCTGTTTTCAATAAAGCAGAAGTGAGAAAAGAACAAGATAGATTACACGATCAGTATGTACTGGTCCCTGCTGATAAGGCAAGTAACAACATTGTCTTTGTTCGTAAGGCACATTATATTAATTGCATTTTCAAAGAACTAGGTTTCGATTCTACACATGGTAATCCTACTTACACCAATAGCAGCCTTTCCAAGCAGGAAATACTTCAAAATCATAAATCGGTTATGGATATCTTAAATATCCCCCATAAACAAAATGAATTTGATTTACCTTATTTGTACTGGATTCCAAAGCTTCACAAAAGTCCTTACAAACAGAGATATATAGCAGGTTCCAGTAAATGTTCTACAAAACCTCTCTCTTTACTCCTTACTATAATTCTTACAGTAGTGAAGGAGAAACTTCAAGAGTACTGTACAACAATATACTCCAGAAGTGGTGTGAATCAGATGTGGATACTAAAAAACTCTAAAGAATTATTAGAAACTTTGAGGTCACAAAATCTTACCAAAATCAAAAGCATCAAAACGTACGATTTTTCAACGCTTTATAGAACCATTCCCCATGACAAATTAAAATCTAGGCTTTTTGATATCATCGACAGTTGTTTCTTCAATAAAAATGGAAGTCGTAAAAATGCTTACCTTGTCAATGGAAATCTAAAAAATTATTTTGTTAAAAACCATTCTGATTGCACACACAAGTACTCTGAAGTTGACATTAAAAAGATGCTTGAGTTTCTGATAGACAACATCTATGTAGTTTTTGGAAATCAAGTCTTCCAACAATCTGTTGGAATTCCCATGGGTACCAATTGTGCCCCATTGTTAGCAGACCTATTTTTGTATTCCTATGAAGCAGAATTTATTCAAAAACTTGTACGTGAAAAAAATAAATCACTCGCTGTGGCCTTCAACTCAACATTCAGGTATATCGACGACGTATTATCAATTAACAATTGTTATTTCCATACTTACGTCGACTCGATATATCCCAGTGAACTTGAAATAAAAGATACCACAGAGTCTGCGTCATCTGTTTCATATTTGGATATTTTACTGGAAATGGACATTGATGGTAACCTAACAACAAAACTTTATGATAAACGCGATGACTTTAATTTTCCTATAGTCAACTTTCCTTACTTATGTAGCAATATACCTTCATCACCTGCATATGGTGTTTTTGTCTCTCATTTAATTCGATACGCAAAGGCATGCTCTTCGTATGAACAGTTTCTAAGGCGAGGCAAGCTACTGACAAACAAGTTGATAAAACAGGACTATCAACAGGCTCGTTTGAAGTCATCTTTTCGTACGTTCTATGGTCGATACAACGACCTTGTCAGCAAATACAATCATCCACTGGGTCGCATGCCGACAGACGTTTTTCATACTAATTGTTACACAATAATTTATCACCTAATTGTCTACGGACTTTTCCGGTTCCCCCCCCCCCCCCCCCCCAATTACGACAAAGAGCACACGGCGGGTGTGACCGGTCAGCAGAGGATGCTCACTCCTCCTAGGCACCTGATCCTACCTCTATCATTTTGGAGGTCCGTGTTGCTCTGCTTTGAATTTGTATTTCGTTTTATGGATTTTTGAGATGGTTGACGGTTTGTTATTGTCATTATTTCATTACACTCGCACAAGTAGACGCTGAATAAAAACTCCAAAACGAAACAAAAGTTCAACAAGTTGTATTTAAGTTGGTGAAATAACGGTACATGGTATTCCAATGAAAACCGATTCTCGGAGTTCCGAGATAACAACTTAATAACGTGCGGAGATGGTAATGACATGCCAGAAAAATAAATATTCACACATATAGCTGTTAAGATAATTTCGCACTTCTATTGTCCAACAATCATATAATTTGCCTGGAGATTAAGTTAAGTAGATATCAAAGGCTAGTGTCAAGAGGATTAACATTTTTGTCACATGAAAGCATCTCCATTTGTTTGTTTGGTTATTTTTTTTTCTACAAACTATATTGCGCAATTAATCTAACTGAGAGAAAATTCTTTAACTTAAGTTCTCATAGCAGCTTGTAAATTTTAAATCTATAACCAATTGTTATAGATAGTTTTAAATTCTCTGAATTTTAAAACTTTAATGTAACAATTACATTAATTAATATAAAGTTCATATTTAAAAGAACAAAGTCGTTTCCATAGGTAGGAGTCATTACATTTTCTTGAATCTCCATAGGATAATGAGGACGCCCAGTTTTTTACAGACTTAATTAATACATAGTCAGTGCATGTTTGTCTATTGTTCTCCTTTTAATGGTAGTTGTGTATTTATACAATGTCATATAAGCTCATGTTAAAAGGAGATCAATAGACAAACATGCGCTCATATGTAAAACAGACAAAAAACTTTTCTTCTTACGTTCGCGTTTTCTGTTGTTAACGAAAAACTTTGACGTGTTGAATATTATAATTTACCACGTGATTTCTAACCCCAGAGGCGTGTTCAACAGAGCGAGCAAGCGCGAGCGCTCGCAAAAATTCCCTATACCCGCAACACAAATTTTGGCGAGCGATCGCTGAATACTGGTAACTTTGTGAATACAAGACCCCGTCACGTGACGTGTTAGGTAGCGTGCATACTGTTAGGCGATATTATTTAGCCATGAATATTACAATACATTCCAATCGAGTGGTGGTTTCCTCATTTCTCTGAGATATCTTTCAGAGATTATCGGTTCTGTACGTTACTGGTTAGTTCTATTTGTTAGTTCTTTTCGAACACGTAAACTGTTGACACCAGTGACTGGTTTACGATCACATATATATAATATTATATATTTTCTTTTGAATCATTTCAAATTAAATGGCAACATACAGAGAGAGAGAGAGAGAGAGAGAGAGAGAGAGAGAGAGAGAGAGAGAGAGGTGTTCAATTATAGTATTGCTAATCTAAATTTAGACCACTCATTACAATATTAATATTAGATCAATCTTCATGCATATTTGTTTTGCCTCGGACTAGAATGTCGCGACGTCATTGGATGAAACGAGTCACGTGATTGCCTTACAAATTTCTTTAAACGGCGAGCGTCAAAATTTATACGGCAACATGGCGGACGTAACGTTATTTGAACTGATTTTTTTTTTTTACACAAACGTTTGTTTACATATCAAACTTTAGGTCCTCGACAAAACAAAACACTTATTAGGTTTGTTACTGACTGTTTACAGAAATTTGTGGGGTCGGCAAAGTCCATAGAAGGCTCGGCTTCGATGGACTTTACCGACCCCACAAATTTCTGTAAACAGTCAGTAAAAACCTAATAAGTAATATTATGAGTCTTAAAAATTATCTTCAATCAAGGGCAGACAAGTCTAAATTCAAGATATTTGCAGAGCAGTAAGGTAAGAAAACAACGAATTATTTTATTGCAACGCAGATTAAAACCATTACGACATTAAATATTTATTGGAAAATGACTAAACTAAATGACAAATGATTTGAAGTAAAATTGAGAGAGGAATAAACGTAACAATAGTGACCAAAAAAGGGCCCAAAATACGGCGTTAAGTGCAGTCATCCTTTGTGACAAAGGAAATGTGCATGGGAAAAAAATCCATATGGCTATATACTTTTGAAAAATATATTATTTTAGACAAATTCATGTTACTGAATCAAAGCTTAAGAGATCAATGTTTACAAAAATGGCATATTGCTTTTTTAAATCCTCTATAAGGGAATTATATATACAGAATTTATAAAAACAAGTTTCGAATGTGAACGCTTCTTATTATTTTTACCCAGTAAATTAACGGAAAAATATTAGTTAAAACAAAGAGTTAATACAAATCATTATCTTCCAGCGGTAGAAGAAGGAAGGTCGAGTAGTGTACAAAAAACGTACGTTATTGTACTTTAAGCTGTTGAACAAATTGGTGATTAATTTCATATTACATGTATTTTGGAATGCGAAGCATTATGAAAGTCAGTTTTTATCTAAAGAATACTGTTTTTCTCCTAATATTAAAGAGTTTTGTGATATTATGACGGCATTGATATTATAGTCTGTCCCAAGATATTTATGCAGCACATTTGGACGATTTTTAATAAAAATACACATACCTGTGAAAGAAGTGCAATTGAAATCGATGAAAGGTAAAATTTCCAAGATAACTTCATTCTTACATTATCATTTTTCCTTCGTAAAAATTTACAGGAACGAAAACAGATTTCTTACGGAGATTTATAATGGGGAATGTTGACATTTTTTCTCCATTCGGAAGTCACTCGGAATACCTCGCACAAATTTTCAACGTTATCATCCGGGTACTTTCATCTCTTTTGTAATGCAAAATTCTCGTAGACTTTTTAATACATTCGATCAGTGCTTACTATTTATTCAAGATATATTACTAAAGTCAGATCTCTTTACACAATTGCGCTTAAAAGTATAGTTCCATTTATGATCAGCAGATCTATACAACATTACAACAAATGTTTAGAATATCGATGTATATGTAATATGTGAAAGAAAACAAAATTAACGTAAAATTATTTTAAAAAATCATCTTTCCCAAAAAGATGTAAATGTGAATTATTTATATTCCTACGCTAGCTGCCTCCTCAGTCTTTTTCACGATCATATAGGCCATTCTTCGATTGACAATTTTTTCACTAATGAATTTTGCTTAAATTATTACAATAATTATGTTACTTTCATGATTATTGTTCGTTAGGTATCACACAATCTCTTTTAATTATTTATTGTGCTTGAGTGTGTGTTTTTCTTTACTTTTCTTTTAATGACGGAATGGTTATGAAACACCTGCACCATATTTCTGATCGCACTCGTGTAGACTCCGTGTAAGCACAGATGTGTGTACTGTTTGCTGGTGACGCAAGACTGGTGGCAGTATTTGCTACGGACATGAAGAACTATATACGCCAGTTTCTTAACACGTTCAGTTATTTTAACTTAGAGATCGGCTGAGCACAGTGAAAATTCAAAGTAATTTAAAAGTCGAATATCTTGGATATGGGGTAACCCATATCTATTCTTGTTATTTTTAGCCGTGTATTGAAACCTGACAAGATAAAGGGGTGTTTCAAAGGGGAAATCTTGGGATTTTGTCATACTATTGAATGAACAACATATGAACCCAGAGGTATTTATAAATGCAGAATAATTTAAGAAAATACGCGGCAAAAATAACTTGGGGCAGAGTATAGAGAGGTAATCAACATAGATATATCTATATATAAGCAATTAAAGCCCAGTATTTTCAGTCATGGACTTACTGCATGCACGTCTCTTTTTAGACCCGCCAACATGGATATTTTTCGGATTTAAAGGTATATTAGAGGGTTATGCACTCAGTCCCCAGAAAATTCTGAATAAAGGAAAAAATTGAAACCAAAAATAGGTTTGACACCCCCCCCCCTTTTCAACCCCCAACCCCTAACCCCCCCCCCCCCCCAAAAAAAAAAAAAAAAAACCAAACAAACAAACAAACAAACAAAAAAAACAAAAAACAAAACAAAAACAAACCCTAAACTAAACCCATCTTCAAACCATACCTAGGAATATTTCTCGAGTATGCACCTGATTTATCTGATATATGTGATCCAATCTTTTCATGAAATAATTTTTTGGGGTTTAAGGTGTATTTATTCCGGGATTTTACTATCCGACCGGAAAATGCTGAATTAAGTTTCTGGAATCTGTTTCCTGTTTTTGTTTTTTGGCGGCGGAGAGCTACGCTTTTGGAAAAGCTAGAAAACAAACAAATGTAAGCGTAACATATTGGTATCGGTCTTAATGATGTTTATGAACTATTTATATAAATTTATTACACAATATCGAAATGTTCAGAATGTAAAGACTAATGAAAAACATAAATACATTACACTCGCATGGCATGTGTGTAAGTATGTTTTAAATCGGTGTTCACGCAGGGAATCAACATTTTTCATATTTACTATCTGTGCAAAAAACCGTATAACTCATTACAGAAACTTTCAACACATGTTTTCTCTCTCAATTGATATGTGAACTCAGTCTAGTAGAGAGGAGAATTTTATCAGTCACAAAAATTTTCCCTTTTTTTCCACATGTAGAATTGTTATGGCAGAAACACCAAATGAATTCAAGTTAAAGAATGCCCCTGAAGATGGTATTTCTGCCGTCAAATTTGGAACAACCAATCAATTTCTACTGGCCTCTTCTTGGGACCAGACGGTCAGATTGTACGATGTTATTTCCAACAACCTGAGGATTAAATATAGCCACTCAGAACCTGTTTTAGATTGTTGCTTTTATGTAAGTATGACCAGAACTGGATGAACTTTTAGAAATTCACTTTTTGAATAAAACAATTTAAGTTTTCACCTAAAATATTACTCTAAGAACACGAAGCATGCTGTGATAAACTGAAACATGCAAATGATTTATTTTATTGAAATAAGCTAACAGTATTTTTATTCATTCTCTCTTTTTTTTTCAATTGTTTATTGTAATGTCAAATTGTTATATTTTAATGTATATGTGTTCTTTCATTATTTTTTTCTTTTTCCACAAGGATGCAGTACATTCATACAGTGGTGGATTAGACTGTACACTCAAAATGTTTGACTTTAACACCAGCACAGGTACATAGGTTTTTTTTAATTCAGAATGTTAAATTGTTAAGCCGCTTGGTTCAATTTTTTTTTGGCTGTTACAATATCAAATAATTTTCTATAGAAACCAATTATCTTATAAAGTTATAGACTTTCACCTATTTACACCAGTAGAACCAATCTCCTTTCAAAGATAGAAATATTCAAAATGAATTAAAGAAAATTTTGTATGGTAATGCAAAAAAATAAATGTCATGAGCATGTTAACAAAATGAAACTGTTCAGTTTTGTTCCTCGATTGCTTTGGTTTATTCAGCCCACATGTTATATTGGATCAAATGTAAGAACAAACAATCTTCAGAAAGATTTGGGAAAAATGTACACAGGTTTATTTATGATTTGCCAAATTTCTTTTTCAAAGCTAAGTCATGTTATTTATAGCAAATGCCAAAGAAGAAATAGAATCATACCCACCTCAACATCGTCCCGAATCATTACAAGGGGCGAAATAACATGTTACCCTATTATGTAAAGTTTATTTTGTGAACATGATTTGTACATTTTTCCATAGAAATATCGCTTAAATGGTCAGGAAAATTACTGCATTAGCTATTACTGTAGATTCCTTATTTTACACGATTACTTAATTCAGCGATTTAACTGTTTTGCATCAAATTGCGGGAATATTAAATCACGAACGCTGACTTCTCACAGTTTCATATAGTTTTCATATAAGCAAGATTTTAAAATCCGCGAGATGTGCTTCTCGTGATTTTATTCGCATATTAATTCCTCGTTTAATTAGGAATCTACAGTATTATACATATACTTAATAAAACCATTGTTTACAAAGCACATAAAATTTGCCAGTAATGTAAAATTGGACCAAGCAGCTTTATAAAGAGAAAAGTTATCAAACAAGTAAAAATTCAATGTCTACAATGGGATTATTTCTGTCAAGATTGCCTGAAGAAATGTGGTTCAAATATGATAACAGCACAAACTTGAAGAATTGAAATTGTAATAATAACACAGAGATTAAGTTTATTGTCTGGTCTGTTACAGAACAGAATGTAGGTCAACATGATGACCCGATTCGTTGTGTGGAGTACTGTCCAGAGGTCAATGTCATCATCACAGGGAGCTGGGACTCCACGGTCAAACTGTGGGACCCCCGGGCCCCGTGTGCTGCAGGGTCCTTCAGTCAGCCAGACAAGGTGTGTACCTTAAAATATAATTATTGATCCCAATCTGTACAGCCAGGCAAGGTTTGTATCTTTACTACATTATGTACAAATTTATACTTTACAATATTAGTGTACCGGTACTTTATAATATCATTATTATATAGATCCCAATCTCCAAAAGTGTTTTATCAATCTAGGTACATCCAAAGAAAAAGTTGTTTTAAAGAAATAGGACACCTAGTGAAATGCTACATGTTGAAATGTTGAATCTTTTTTTTAAATAGTGAATCAAATAAATAGAAATACTGATGTAAAGTAGTGTTAGTGCATTTAGGATATAAATAGGAGATTATATTAATGTTCATTTTTTTTTTTAAATTCAAAATTGAAAAATTACGAAGCAATTATTCCCCTTTCCAATTTGTAGACTGGCGGCATGTTCAGCAGAAAAAGTGCTTGCAAGCACTCGCAAAAATTTATGTTTCGGGTATAGGGAATTTTGGCGCTTATAAGCACCCGCTCTGTTAAACACGCCTCTGTTGCAGTGCTGCCAGAGAAATTTGTCAATAACTTGTTCTTGCTTTATAACCATGCATCAGGTATGCAAGATGTCTATGTGTGGAGACAGGCTGTGTTCATCATAAAACTCTCATCCCATAGTATCAGATAAAGATGCTGCTATTTATATAAACTTCAGGTGTACATGATGTCTGTATATGGGTACAGGTCATATTAACCATACAACTCTCATCCCATAGTATCAGATATAGATGCTGCTACTTGTATACACTTCAGGTGTACACAATGTCTGTGTGTGGGGACAGGCTGGTGGTGGGGACCGCAGGGCGGAGAATCCTGGTCTGGGACCTGAGGAACATGGGATACGTCCAACAGAGGCGGGAGTCCAGTCTCAAGTACCAGACACGCTGTATCCGATGCTTCCCCAACAAACAGGGATACGTACTCAGCTCCATTGAAGGTAAATAAAGTTTTACATTTTCATTGGTTACATGTGCTTGTAAATGTGAAGATGAAATTGTTGTGTAAAATATGTATACATGACTTTACTTCTGTTATTTTTAGGGACAACAGTTCTATATCATATTTTGTGATTTGTCTCCATTCAGTTATTTTTTCAAATGTGGTTATAACCAAGCATATACCAACTTTTTATTTGGGATACCTTTTATACATGCAGAAAATGGAGTTTATATTATGATATTGTTGTACTAAACTCTTTTCCAACTGCTAAATATTGATTATTATATAAAAAATAAAAAAAATTTCAGGACTCTGAGGTCCCTCATGTACTGTACCTTATATTTCAAATTTCATTACAAGGAACTTACCGGTAAAAACTTTGTCAATTTTTGAATTCAAGAATCCTGTAATTTTTTTTAGGAAGAGTAGCAGTAGAATATCTTGATCCAAGCCCAGAGGTACAGAAAAGGAAATATGCATTTAAGTGTCACCGAATCAAAGAGAATGGCGTGGAGAAGATATATCCAGTGAATGCCATTGCCTTCCACACACATCACAACACGTTCGCCTCGGGGGGCTCCGATGGATTCGTCAACATCTGGGACGGGTTTAACAAGAAAAGATTGTGCCAGTTTCACAGGTATTTATGTTTAAAACTGTTAAACTTTTGTGAAGTAAGAAGCTTTAAAAAAATTTGTTGTTCTGTTTAGTGCATTAGATAATAAGAAATATTAATACACTTTCATGGAAATTAGGTGAATCTGAATGGTGAAATAAGTGACATTTCAATGATTATTTAAACAATAATTTATTTTTTCTTGAAATGGTAAAACAACACATTTCAGGATGACAAAACATAGCAAAGCCTAATAAATTACATGGCGAAGAGATTTGATATTATCAACATAGAATTAGTGCACAAAGCATTTATCTTTCACCATAGCTCATGTCTGGTGTCATTAAAGCATTTAAAGTAGGGAACTTTTGCTATGCAATTGCGATTAGCCTACATTGTGTGGTTAAACATAAACCCTTTTAAAAATGTGTGCAGTTTATAACATTTAGTAAAATATACTAGTTATAAGTACTGCATGCTAGACTTGTTAGTATAGATACCAGTAACATTGGAATTTGATATCATCCATCAGAGTCAAAGTGTGACAATTTGAAATGCAAGATTAATTTATTACAACCGATACATGAACAAAAATGAAATAAATTTTTTACTTTCAAAATTGAGTTTTGGGATTGATTTTGTAATTGTTTTTTCCCCCTTTCAACTACAATTTGAGAGTTGATGAAGACTCGAGAGTTAGAATATCCTCGTAAAATGTTTGGTAGAACATATATTTACCTGAACAGCATTTATCTCAAACCATTTTCGAAAAATTCCAAAAAAGGCATTAAACATTTGAGAAATATGAAATCAATGTGTTATCAAAGTAGTGGTATGCCAAATTTCATCAAGAGACTTGTGTGTTCAAAACTTTATCTTGTGTTGTAGGTATCCCACTGGAATTGCCTCCCTTGCATTTAGTCCGGATGGTGCAGTACTAGCCATTGCTTCGTCCTACATGTACGAAAACGATGAGCCAATGGAACCAGTGGAGGATGTGATCTACATCAGAAACGTCAGCGATCAGGAAACCAAACCAAAATCGTGACACTTTGTATACGATAATGATAAATTGTGTTCGGGTACAAGATTTACAGAAATACCGCCACCGTACACCTATAGACCTCATTGTTGATCTTAGAATCATAACTAATGTTGTCTGTCAATGTCACGCTATATAGATAAACTTTCATGGTCCAACTTTTTTGAGGTTTTGAGGGTTTCCGTTTTTAAATAAAAATTGCTTTATTTTAATCGTGAGAATCAAATTGTCATTCTATGAAAATAGCATAATTCAGTGACTGTTTAGGGGTGGATTTTTGCATGTGTTCAATAACTGTATCTTGCATTCACTGAATATTTGAATTGAATTAATTATTATATATAAGTGTGCCCCATGTGTACAGTAGCTTTCACTTTTTAATTGGATGTCTTTCCTTTACTGTTTATTTTTCATCATGAGGATGCAGTTTGACTTGATTATTGTGTTATGTAACTGCATAGAGTTGTATCTGTTTTTTTATTGCTAGCTCCAGCATTCTTATAGGGATGTGTACTTGATCTACATGACATCATCAGATTCATTATGACTGACACACAGAGAGTTCATTGATTGACAGGAACCAAATTATTAATAACTTGTGCAAAGAGGTTTCAATGTGGAATAAAATTGTGAATTGTTTTGCATTGTGTTGTTAGCTCACAAGATTTGTTTTGTGTTATTTTTTGATTTTTCTTAATCACAATGTTTCATCTTTACAACACCAAGAAGGAGAACTGTTTAAGACTCAACTGTGATGTTTTAAAGTGTTGATGAAACGGATCGCTGCATCAAGGGTGTACTGTATCATTCCAATACACACAGCTTCTTCTGTTTGCAAAGGCGGATGCCTTTCCCAAGTATTTAAGAAGTAAAGTACCAGTTTTCTTGAATGTTGCAGAGTAACCTCCGATGTCGAGAAATGTTGTTTTGAAATTTCAAACAACATTTCGAGACCGAGGAGGTTATCCTGCAACATTCACGATAACAAGAACTTTATTTCTATTCTACTAACAGCCCAGTATTTCTACAGATCGTTTTTCCTATAGAGAGACGATCTAGGTCATTTTGTGTAACCCCAACAGTTTTGTTAGTAATGTTTACATGTGCATCGATCAAAGGAAGCAGATGCAGACGACATGATTTTTCTTTGGATTTTTAATACTCTTCACTTATTTATAAAATATCTTTGAACCATATTCCTAATATTTTAAGGGCAATTTAACACGATTATTACTACTACACTTGTATATTTTATGTAAAAACACGAAGGGAAAATGTGCTAGGGAGGTCCTGGGAACAGCCGCATTGATCTCTTAAAAATAAACATTTGAGGCAATACACATCGTTTTGACTGGAACTAACACGTGTTAGTGTTGACATGTTTTTAAAACTTTTTACAGTTTGAAGTTGTACTTTCATGATCAGTGCGAGACAAATAGGCATTTCTGATCTGATAATTTACTGATGACGTTTGTGGTATCTTGGAAAATAATGTCCGCGGCATCTCTTCGATCTCGGCAATAACTGTAGTAGAATTACCAGTAAGTGTTGCTATTTGCATAATGTGGAATTTTCGAAGCCTGATTATTCAAATATTGACTTCAGGCCTGTAGCAGGATTTCCCAAATCTGAATTAATCCTTCTTCAATGGGTTATGTCCAAACCATATCTTTGTTCAATTTATCATCTTAAACAACTCAATGGTCTTCTCAAAACTGCATGGTGAGAAAGACAGCTGCGACACATGCATCTGGTATTGAACAAAAGTCTGAGATATTTTGTCATGACCGGTACATTAGTGACAACATTATTTTGGGCCTCTATGAAATCAATTGCATTCACTATTGTATGATGTAATTTAACCATCTGCCATTAGTTTTATAAGAATTTTAATACACAAGAAGTACATTTTTTGTTAAAAAATAAAATAAATGACAAATTACTTTATAAAAGACAACTGTTAATTGAAAAGATAAACTTATGTATTTGTTAATGAGAATTACGTGATTAGTTTTAGTTTCCAAAAGCCTCCTTGATCATATCCTGTTTGCTCTGGTCGTCATCTGCTATGAACTGAACCCAAGCGTCCACTATCTGCTGTACAGAGGGCTGTCCATAGGCGGCCGTGAACAGTTGAAAGGCCTTCGCTACCTGTGCGGCGTCCTCCTGACCGAACACCTTGAACCCAAAGGCGAACTCCTGTTCCTGTATAGGACGGTCCATATTCTCCGTGACGAATTTAGCGATGTCGCCGAAACATCGCTCCATTTCTTGGCGGAATGCCGCCTTGTCTTTTTGGTAGGCCTCCCCGAGAGATTCCACGAATTCGTCCTTCTTCATCGACACCCCGGGACCTTTACGGAAGATATAGTCGTTCCACCATTTTGTGTTGTCAAACTCCGCGCCGTCTACGGACCCCTTGTCTCCTATTAGTTTCCGAATTTCCTCGAACTTCTTGGCAGATATCTGCATGTCTTCAGGGGTTATTTTGTCATCATGGTCAGCATCCAGAGATTTAAACCAAACTGCCCATTTTGTCTTTAAGTAATCCATTCTACAACAGAATAGGACCAAAAAGGTATAGTCGCTGCAATTCAAAAGATACACCACATTATAAGAATTATTATATATACCTTCTAAAATGGCAACAAAAAATTATCTGTGTTCAGTTATCATGCAATCTATAAGATAAGTTTAAAACAATAAAAAGTGTCAGAGGTATACACATCAAGATAAAAATTAAATTGTGTCTAACCTCAAAATTTGAATGAGGGTCGGATGCTTAGTTAATCAATTTGCTTTACGTCCGTATTTGAATCAAAATCAGTTTAGGTCATTTGAGCCGAAGACTTAATTAAGTATTAAGCTTAGCTGCATCGTCTGTCGCGGTGTCAATGTTGTCGTTAACTATTTGCATTGTCATCTTCTACATACAGGAACATTTCCTTTTATAGTCATTACTAGGTCTACTATCGATAGTTTCCCGATTCCCGTTCACGGTCGCCATTTTGATATTTTACACCGGCTCAATTGCCACGATTTTCGTAACTCTTGCAAAATTACTAAAAATTGTTACAGATATCTCCGTTCGTTATTTACAATGTACAGTATGTAATACTTTTATGTGTATTGTTGTGCATCATCCTTTTGAACTGATCATAACCGTCGTCCCTTTTATTAAGATAATACACTGTACTCCGAATCTAGTCTAATGCGCCCCAAATCTATGTCCACCGCGACGAACATTTTTATATAGTACGAAAAACTATTTACATAGTGTATTAAAAAATGCTTTTTATGTCAGGTGCCTGTGCTTTTACAGGATCTTTTATCCAATCAAATCGGCAAACCTCTTTTCAAAGGATAAAAATGGGATGAGTAAAAATATTTTTAAAATATTTTATTTACAACTGTAACTACATGTATATACATAGAAACGACAGATGTGTTACTGGGGGGATTAAGGTAAACTAGGTTAAAACTGAATGAAATGACAAAGTATGAAAGAAAAATGTACCGGCTTTTTCCCTCTATCTATTGGATTGATATATTGTATGCGCTTTTCCTTGCTTCATCTTGATTAAAGAGGGCTCGATGGTCGTGGCCATTTTTACACTGTATTGATCTCCTTAAGGGCTTTAAAAGGAGAGCTCTATATAAAAATATAGGGAAATACCCATATCTAAAAGGTAGAATATATGATTTTTTTCTTTACTAAATAATAGTTTATACCGGTAGCTAAAGACATTATATTTAAAAATTAAAAAAAAAAGATCTTGTGGTTAATTTGTTGACCACCCAGCCTCCTTAAAAGACAAATATTAAATACTTCCTAAAGATTTAATTTTCGTTGTTTTATACTTGGACAACAAATAAATGCTTATATATAATTATACACACCAGTCCACTTTTTGTTCAATGCTCAAAAGGGGGAGGGGGTGTGACAGAGAAAAGAAATTTCATTTTACAATGATTCAAACATATTGATAATACATGTATCCGATGCCGCGATTCACGATTAGAAAGATGGATAAATCATTTAAAGAGATGGGTGCAAAGAGAAAGAGAAAGTCCATGGCCGAATTTAGAAGAAGACAGAGGTCGGATGCTGTCCGGACCCCTCTGGTAAATTTAAACTGTGTAAATCCACATATAATATTTACCGACCTCGAACCCCATCCCTCTGGCAAACAAAATTATCCCTTTTACCTCTCGGGCTCCCCCTCCCCTCGGTATTTTTTTTATATCCACATGCAAGTCTGCAAAAACAATATAGTCTGGCTTAGTCTGGTTCTTTGGATCTACTTCAGATATTTCATAATTCAAACAAGCGTTAAGAAGAAAATAATTAAACAAAGCGTCTACGTACATAAGGAACTACGACTGATCTAAGCTTGCCTCTTTAGTTAACGCTCAAGCATTTCTAAGTATATGCACTTCTTCGGAACATACGTATCTGCTCACTAATCAAAAGCCACATTCTTGTATTCAGTCTGGAAATTGAGAGAGTTTGGGAATTTTTTTACTTTCATTTTTGATATGCCAAAACATATATATCATATGGTACGATGGTGTATGGTAGATTTGTTGCACGTGTAATAACATATATCCAGATGTTTTAGCAAAAGCAGTGGCGTAGCGCCCTTTACCGGTAAACAAAATTATCCCTAGACCCCCCCCCCCCCACCTCACCTGAAAAAAAAATTCTGGATCCGCGCATTGCATTCAGTGCTCAAAGTCCATGCGTTGATCTAAAAAATTTTCCCAGGAGGGGTCCGAGGGATAATTTTGATTTCCGGGGGATGGGTAAGCGAGGTCCTTTGCCGCATACCGTTTTTATCGGTAACTTTATTATGAGAACATAATAAGTTTCAATTTTCCCGGGAGGGCGTCCGAACCCCCTCCCACTTCACCCTTAATTTAGATCAGCGCATGAACTCACATCCAAAATAATACTCATTCTCAAAAGTCAGGTGAAATTCCGAGAACAAGAATGAAATTGGAGCACGCGGTACGAGTTTGAGAGTCAACCCCCAACAACTCGCGCCAGTTTAAGATGTTGGCACTACGGAAATCCCTCATTATAGCACCAGTTAAACGTTATAAGAGTTTGAAGTTCGACGAATGGGGAACAGCGGATGCACTGTGATAATATAAACACATCGTGCAACAAGCTAGAACAGAAGTCTTATATCAAAATCACAAGCATGCACTTACTACACACAATACATAACGTGAGAATCTCTAGTTTTAATGAAAACTAGTTCTGTATATTTCAAGTTTAAAAAAAATAAATTGCAGCCTGTGCAAGAAAAAAAGAATCTTGTTTTGAACAAGTTTTCCGAACAACCTATTAACTCATGCCAATTTTGTGAAATGCAGTTGCCGACTTCTTGACCTTTGTTATAATATAATTAAAGATAATAAGGTCTACGCACCTCTATTTGATAGGGAATAATGACTGACTTCCTTCTGCTAATCAATACAAACGGGTCTTCTAATGGAAATCTTAGGCTACTGTAGGGTCGTACAAATTAAGCCTTATAATATCCAAGATATGACGTTCATATTTATTTTCGTTATTCTAACAATGTACGGAGTAAATTTATTTTAATTTCCTATTTACATCGTCAGTGACTCAAAGGTTTTTTTTTCCCAAATTATCTTTACTTTACAGAGAGAGAGAGAGAGAGAGAGAGAGAGAGAGAGAGAGAGAGAGGGGGGGGGAGGGGGGAGGGGGAGAGAGAGGTTGTGAACACACGAAAAATTACGTTCATGTCAATTCAGCATCGGATGCCACAGAAAACATATGTATATGAATTGTATATTTTTCATTCACACGCGAACCCTACGAGTCCTATTTGTAGTTAAAGACACCACAACTCATATTCATTGCAAGTCTATTATAATTTTTTACCAGCGTGAACATTTTTTTGGTCAAACAATAGGCTCTTTTTATATGCTAGCTTAACCTACTAAACTGGAATTTAGAAGTTAAGGTATTATGCGATATTTACCACACACAGTAAACTGTGCAATTCAATGCAGATCATTAATTTCATTAGATATGCACACACTCAAAAAACAATTAAATAAAAAAAATCACATGATAAGCTAGTCCGAAATATCTGACGTTTCATGGCTTTTTCAACGATTTTGATATTTTACATGCCAGGAAAACGTCAGAACCGGCGCCATTACGAAAACTGGAAATTCACCGCCTCCAACTGGAAGCGGCATTCTAGGCTCGATTTTAAATAGATATATATTTAAACTCAATAATACAGCTTAAAATATAATTTTACTGCACATTTTGATAATCACACTGATAAACAATAGTGTTATTGACCTATTTTCTCGCGAGATTTCAAAAATGCACGATATCAAAACCAATCTCAGCGGTTCGATAGAATGTGTTCAACAGCCTGTTTATGGGATGTAAGGACCCATAAAAGCTATATTAGTAAGCAGCAAAATCATCGTTTTATTAATTAGTTGGGAGTGAAACATTTGATTCAACTCGTAAATAATTAAAATCGAGCCGAGAATGCCGCCTCCAGTTAGAGGCGGCGAATTTCCAGTTTTCGTAATGGCGCCGGTTCTGACGTTTTCCTGGCATGTAAAATATCAAAATCGTTAAAAAAGCCAGGAAAACGTCAGATATTTCGGACTAATGATAAGCATGCAACTTACCTTATTGCTTGATAACAGAAGATATTGTCCAGGAGCACTCTCAGCTACTGAAAAGTATCGACACACAACAAGCATTTAAATATAACTAGGCTACGTCAGCCACAATGGTGGAATCAAATTAGTTGGGTTTCGCTGCTGTAAACATGAAGCGAACTTTTTAATATTCACGTGAAGACATATGCACTGTGAAGACAACGGAAACTGGAATGATAGGGAAAACCCACTATTGCATTACACATGTTGCACTCAAAAAAAACTTTCACAAATACTCCCCACGTGCAGATTTGCGTTACGATGTTCTCGAATCTGCCTGTTTATGAACGGGGATTTTCAGAGGGGTAAAGAATATGAAAACAAAATGAGGATAAGAATATTACTTATATATTTTATGATATAAAATTGAACTAAATTCATTTTAATTGTTTTACAATTAATTACTCTCTATCAAAAACTATTAACGAAGTCTAAAAAATAAAAAATAAAATCAATTGAAGTAATAGTAATTGTATTTTTTTTTTCATTTGTGATAAAATTTTCATGAAAAGTCCAGCTCCCATGATTACTTTTCGTACTTTTCGTATTATAATTTTCTCTCTCTCTCTCTCTCTCTCTCTCTCTCTCTCTCTCTCTCTCTCTCTCGTTCGAGACAGGTCATTTAAAGATTATAACGAGATAATGCATACGATGGACTCCGTGCTGTTTGAGATATCAAATTGTCATGCCATCCTTTACGATGACTGGCGACAAACAATTTAGGTTGATGTCCTCATATCATGGGAACTTAATCTACACAATTCTAGTAGTAATTTAAGAAAAAAATCCAGAGAGGACAATATGATTATGTTATAACTGAAACACATTTTCGGAATTCCTGTCTTTTTTTCCAGTGCTCTAGCTAGTCGTACATTACATGCAATCGGATCTTCTCTGGATTCGATTGACTTGGTAGTCATACCGTGCAAATTATTGATCGGGCCATAATGTTGGCCAATTTGCAGATGGCATATTTGGTACCCTAGATTACATTTGGTCCTCTGGATAACATTGGTACACTAAATTAAATATTCATCTCAAAATAAATATGCATGATCGTGTTGTTTACTGTAAATGTTTATTTTGAAGTGACGTGACCAAAACGCAATTTGGGTCAGAGGTCGCTGAGCCGGTAAGTCGATGAAAAAAAAAAAGCTCCCGAAAAATAATGTAAATTCTCTGAAAATACTCAAGTTGAGAGTAGATAAAACATTGTGCATACTCGCCTAAGCCTATAATGAGGCTCAGCTGAGAAAAAAGAAGAATTTTGTGGCTCATATTAGACTTCTAGCGTTTGTTTTCTTCCAACATGTATAAGACATGAGATCAGCTCACCGGTGAATTTTATCAACAACTGAAAATCCTGTTACTGTGATTGTGCTGTATTGTGCTATTCATGTGATATATTTACGGCTAGTTATCATTAAAAACATGTCCGTATCTGAGACAGCCAAACTTCTTGAGGAAACCCGTTCCATTGTCTACGACGAACCTGGCGATCACTCTGGTGGGCCTCAAGTAACGCTTTCAACAATACATACTTTATTAACACAGATGAATAGTAAACTATCCAGTATTGAGCTCAAAAACAATACCCTGGACACAAGATTGTCTACCATTGAAGCTAAAATAAATTCATTAGATCAATTACAGGGTACCATCGATTCCATGAAAATGCAATTCAACAGGCTAGAGGAGGAAACGAAGAGCACTAAACGTGATCTACAAGCCTTGGACTCAAATATGGACTCCCTAGGGAAGCTATTTGACTCAGTCAATTCCGAAACAAAAGCACAAAAGAAAATCATAAACGAAAACTGTAAAGATATCGAAATGTGCAACAATTCACAGAAAGTCTTAGACTCCGACTTGCAGACTGTTAAAGAAATCAGTGTTAGTCTCCAAAACTCTGTGATTGACTTGAAAGCGCGGTCAATGCGTGACAACCTGGTTTTCACTGGAATACAAGAGCAAAAAGGAGAGGATACAGAACAAGTGCTCCAGGACTTCTTACAAAGTAAGTACAAGTTAGAGTACCGAATTGACTTTGAAAGAGTACACAGGATGGGAAAATGGAATGAATTTAGCGTCCACCCAAGAAAAATAGTAGCCAAATTCTCCTACTTCAAAGACAGAGAGTACATTCGCATAAATGCAGCCAAACAACTGAAGGGAAGCAAAGTCTACGCAAATGAGCAGTTTCCACCTGAAATTGAAGAAAAGAGGAGAAAGTTATACCCAGTGCAAAGGCAGGCGAAAAAAGACAACAAACGTGTACAACTGGTGCGTGACGTGCTGTACATAGACGGAAAGGAGTACACCCCGCCAGAATCCGCTCCCAGTCCTACACCCGCGTGGAACAATCGTACGCCGAGTGACCGAAACCCAAAGAGAGCGCGAGTGTCGTCTACCCCAGACAATACCAAGTAGGGACACGCAGGAGAACAGACTAATTCCGATCTCAAATTTCTATCACTTAATGTCTGTGGTATAAAAACTAGATTGAACTATGCCGAATTTACAGATTTCATCTCAAAATACGATATCATCGGTCTCACCGAAACAAAAACAGACGACTCGGACAGTATAAGTCTACCTGGATATGTGTTATTTACTAAAAACCGACATACATTATCGACTGTCAGATCAGGTGGAATTCTTGTAGCTATTAGAGAAAGCATTGTAAAATATGTACATATTATCAAAACAGACTGTAAATATGCTTTATGGTTTAAAATTAGCAAAAGTCTTTTTAATACATGTGAAGATGTACTTTTTGGAGCTTGTTATATCCCGCCTGAGGGAAGCAAATATTCTTCAAATGACTGTTTTTTTGGAGATTGAACAAGATTTAGTCAATTTATCAAATGACAACAAATATGTTTGTTTAATGGGAGATTTTAATGCTAGAACAGGTCACCGGGCTGACTTTTTTACCCCTGACCATTTTTTGAGTCAGGTAAATATATGTGATGATTTTTCCTATAATGAAACTGAGGTTCGCTCTGCTATTTTTAAGGAGCGTTCAATACCTTTACAAAGAATTGTCCAGGATTCTACAGTAAATAACTATGGATATAAACTAACAGAATTTTGTAAAAACAACGATATATATATTGTTAATAGCCGGGTAGGAAACGATAAAAATGTTTGTGCTGTTACGTGTAGAAATTGTAGTACAGTTGACTATGTTCTAGCAAGTGCAAATGTATTTGAAATATTAGAAGATTTCGATATACATGATTTTTGTAACCTTTTTTCAGATGTACATAACCCAGTGTCTTTTTCTCTGTCTTCTTCTATTTATCAAGAAACATTTCTACAGGTAAAAATCACTCAGGTGTAAAATTATGGTGCCCCGATAAAGCAGACCAATTTCGAAGCAATATTGACGTCCAAGCTGTCAAATCTATTGAAAATTATTTGAATGAAATAAGTAATTCCCCCGGCGATCTCTGCAGTGACAATATCAATAAGGTAGTTAAAGACATCTGTACTGTATTTACAGATGCAGCCCGGGATACTTTTGGACCCTCACATTTCTCTCCTTGTATTGAAAAACATAATAAGCCTTGGTTCAATAGAGAATGTAAATCTGCTAGAAAACAATATCATTTAGCAAAGAGCATGCACAACATGTCTAAAACGGACGATAACAAAAATAAACTTAAAGAAAAAAGTAAAATTTATATAAAGGCCATGGACAATGCTGTAAAAACATACAATACTGGTATAACCCGTAAACTTATGCAATTGCGATCAACAAATACAAAAGATTTTTGGAATATCCTGAACTCCTCAAAAAGGGATTCTAAGAGCCCGGTAAATATCAAAGATATGTTTGATTTCTTTAAAAATATCAATGAAGGTAGTTTGTCCCCTGATAGCGATACTCTTCACGAACCCCAGGTAGATGGAAGCTCTAACGAATTACTGAACTGCGAAATTAACGAGTCGGAAATAACCGACGCTGTAAAGAAACTCAAAAATGGTAAAGCTCCCGGCTATGATAATATTGTTAATGAGCATATTGCCTCTACTTTGAATACATTCCTACCAATTTATAAGTTGTTTTTTAATGCTGTATTTGATAGTGGGCTGGTACCAGAGGAATGGCTAGTTGGTATTATTAAACCTATTTATAAGAACAAGGGCGATCCCACTTTTCCTGAAAACTACCGACCCATTACGTTACTAAGCTGTTTGGGTAAATTATTTACGTCCATTTTAAGTAAGCGTTTAGAATTGTATTCGGAAGAGATAGAACTGATCCATAATAACCAAGCGGGTTTCAGGAAAGGTTTTTCTACTTTAGACCACATTCTTACTTTACAATTTTTATCCAATACGTTGATGAAATGTAAGAAAAAACTGTTCTGTGCTTTTATAGATTTCAAACAGGCGTTTGACACTGTTTGGAGAAATGGTTTATGGTGCAAGCTCTTAAATTATGGTATTAATGGTAAATGTTTTAAATATATTACAAATATGTATAAAGGTATTAAATCACTCATCAAGATGAATGGCACGGTATCCGACTTTTTTTGTTGTAATGTTGGAGTCCGCCAAGGCGAAAATTTGTCACCATTTTTGTTTTCATTATACATAAATGATTTAGAAAATTATCTTGTTGAAAAAAATATTGCTGGTCTGCAAAGTTTTACCACATCAATAGAAAATGAATTATGTATATATATAAAACTGCTTGTACTTCTTTATGCAGACGATACTGTTATCTTGGCGGAATCTGGCGATGATTTGCAGAACGCACTGAATGAGTTTGAATGTTATTGTAAAGAGTGGAAATTAAATGTTAATATAGATAAAACAAAAGTATTAATTTTTTCCAAAGGACGAATGTGTAAAAGAGTTTTTCATTTTAACGATAGAGTTTTAGAAATTGTTAAAGAATTTAAGTACCTTGGCATTATATTCTCAAGAACTGGCTCTTTTTTAAAAGCCAAAAAACATTTATGTGACCAAGCCCAAAAGGCAATGTATGGTGTCATTAGAAAAATTAGACAATTTAATCTACCAGTTACATGTCAGTTAGAACTCTTTGATAAAATGGTTGTACCTGTATTGCTGTATGGTTGCGAAGTATGGGGTTTAGAAAAACTTGATAGTATTGAACGTGTTCACCTAAAGTTTTTAAAGCACATTTTATGTTTAAAAAGTAGTACTCCAAACTATATGGTTTACGGAGAAACAGGTCATTTTCCTTTATCTGTAATTGTATTTACTAGAATGGTATCATACTGGTGTAAATTAATTTCTAGGACGAATTCTAGCATTACAAATATATTATACCGGCACTTGTTGAATCAGACTGAAAATACAACCAGTACTAACCCTTGGATTGATTGTATTCGTCATGTTTTTAACTCATGTGGTTTATCAAATGTTTGGCAAAGCCAGTTTTTAAATATTGTTAACCAAAAATGGGTTTCAACGGCAGTTAAACAGAGATTACAAGATCAATTTATTCAAAAGTGGCATGCTGATATAAATAATTCATCAAAAGGAGTAATATATAAAATTTTTAAAACAAATTTTGGATATGAAAAATATTTAGATATTGTACCCCTGAAATTCAGAAAAATTCTTGGTAAATTTCGTACTTCAAATCACCATCTACCAGTTGAACTGGAAAGATGGGAGGGTATCCCATTAAATGAAAGATTTTGTCCTCTCTGTAATACCAAACGTGTAGCCGATGAATTTCATTATATTTTAGAATGTGATGCAATATCACAAGTCCGGAACAAGTTTATAGACAAAATTTTTTCAGATAGACCTAATGTGTTAAAATTTTCGTATCTTATGACAACATTTAACATGAAATTGCTGAGAAAATTGTGCATTTTTATAACAAAGATATACGAGGTAGTCTGTCCTCCATGAGTTTCGCTTTGTATAACTTTTCCTAACTCTATAACCTTTATATTATTATATGTTTACCTCTGACCAATTTATATGTATATTTTAATGTTATTTTTGTCCTCATGTACCATATGTTTGAAATGGTTTTGAGCGAATAAATGAACTTGAACTTGTTTGCGAAAAAAAAATTTTGTCAACGCGTTTCAATTATTCTAGGAATAAAGAATCATGCTTTGAGTATTATGAGGTGATAATTTTCGTCAGGGCGTGATCAATTCCAATAAAGCCCCCCCCCCCCCCCCCCCCGAAAATGAAAATTTATTAAATTTACATAGTAAAATCATCTCAAATATGCCTCGGACCCCCTCTGTCAAACACATTGTCAATAATCCTTCGAACCCCCCACCCCCATACCCCCTCCCCGGAAAAATTTTCTTGTTCCGCGCATGTAAACAAGTAGAGTATATCCTAGATTTAGATTTTAGCGATTACTGTTGAATAGAAAGGAAAATTGCAATTATAGTTTTTGCAAGACTCGTACATGTGTATCTGATTATATTAAATAGATGCAGATTTCTTTGCCACTACAAAATGTAAGCAGGGGAATTTACAAATAACTTTCGGATACAAACATTTTAACACTGACATTGCAACTAGGTCCATAATGATCCACATATTCTAGTCATGCAAGCAGAGTACTACTGTTAATGGTGTCGGGTGCTTTTACACGTTAAGATGACAGTGGACAAATTTATACATTAATTATTAAGAGAGTTACTAGCTCTTTCATATTAACCCAACTGATTATGCAACTTGAAGCATTACGGCATCATGGTAATTCATATTAGTCATCAACAATTTTCTGCTTGTACAGCCAAAAAGCATTTAGTCGAGCAAGCACAGAAATCTATGTATAGTATTATTAGAAAAAAAAGACTCTTTAATCTACCTATAGAACAACAATTTAATTTGTTTGACAAAGTAGTAGTACCGGTTTTGCTATATGGTTGTGAAATTTGGGGTTACGAGAATATAGATATTATTGAAAAAATCCATTTGAAATTTTTAAAGTATATTCTATGTTTGAAAAGTAGTACGCCATCTTATATGGTATATATGGTGAATCAGGTCGTTATCCTTTATATGTCACTGTATATTCTCGAATGATTTCTTATTGGACAAAAATGATCCAAGGTCAAGACAATAAGATTTTGTTTACTGTTTACAAATATTTAGCGAATCAATATATGTACAATAATGACTGTGTAAATCCATGGACTGATTTTATACGACATATTTTAGATTTTTGTGGTTTTTCTAATAGCTGGACTGAACAATGTATTGCAACATATACTGCTAAGTGGATTTCTGCTGCCATCAAACAAAGATTACAGGACCAGTTTATTCAGAAATGGGCAAATGATATAGATAACTCATCCAAGGGTCAACTATATAAAATTTATAAACAAAATTTTGGATTTGAAAAATACTTAAGCATTCTTACAAAAAAAATTTTTGGAAACCACTTATTAAATTCAAAACATCAAACCACCGTATTCTATGTATTCTACATGATCATCCACTTTTTCTACCACTTTTTGTGTTTTACTATTTTTTCTCTTATTTATACTTATTGACACATGTATTACTATGTTGTATTATAATATTATATATAATTTATTAGACCCTTGACATTACTATTTAACGTAAATATGTTATATGTACCTCATGTACCATTGATTGTTAATGGTTTGAGAGAATAAACTGAATGAATACAAATTCGTGACTGAACTCGACACTGGGCGAATATCACTCTAGAATTCAAAGTTGGAAAAACCTATTATGCTGTACATTGATTTTTGGATTCATGCAGTTCATTTATACGTTAAAATTTGATACGTGTAGCTGCGTTTTGTATGAGAACCGACCGCGAACCAGAGAAAACCAGGACTCATTCGCCGATGTAGTGCCATACAAATGATACCAGATCATTGGCGGATCTTGAGAGAGTATTAATGAAATTAACATTATAAAATGTCCGACAACAGGTTTATCCCCAGACCCTCCTTCCCCCTGGCAAATACAATTATCCCTCGGACCCCCCCCCCCCCCTCTCCCCCGGCAAAAATGCCTGGATAATTGTATAAATCGTACATTTACGAGAGAGAGAGAGAGAGAGAGAGAGAGAGAGAGAGAGAATGAGAGAGAAAAAAAAATGAGAGAGAGAGAAAAAAAAGAAGAGAGATTATTATCACAAATTGGTGACGTTTGTCTGTATATAGTCTGTCATTCCCATTAACAATACTTAGGGAACAAACGAACAATACTTTTTCGTCTGTACCAGGAAACATAAACGGAAAACGAATATCACAAAAGCACTTCTAGCGATCTTTTTCTCTTAGAAATGTGCGGTTCCCCGTGGCTTGACCATGTAAATTGGTACTGCAATCAACAGACAGAAGTGAAGTAGGGTTCTTCAGAGAGAACACTCGGTCATGTGACATTGAGATTCCAGATCGTCTGATAATATCATATCACATTCCCTTTGGGACGTACTGCTAGAGTTTGTTTTTTACTATTGACATTTTCTGGGTAAACGGTCCCATATTGGTTTTAATGGACTCCTGGAGACCTAGGATTTTTTTTTTATTATGTCAGCGGTTGATGGTCGATTATTGGCTGAGTCATACACTTTTTTTGTTCCGTCTGCCACAAAGGAGACAGTACAGCAAATCGCAAATAAAGAAAAATAAAAATCTATGATTAGTTTAAACTGATTTTAAATTTACAAAAATGTATGCCCTCTAGAATGTTCCATACGGGTAGGAAGTTCAGCGTCAGCGGGTTATGCATTTTTTTTTCTTTTTTACCTTGACTGATTAGCTCTCCTACATTTACACTAAAGAAACATTTTATTATTTTGATTTGAATTTTTTCCCTTCACATTTTTTTCAATTATTTATATTAAGTAAAAAGAATTATGTGAACTGTTGTAACTATTGATCACTTGGCCACAGCTCTTTCATTTCTGTGCAATATTTGAATTTGTATGAAGGTAGTTAGCATTGCAAGTTATGCAAATTTTTCTTCTGAAGAGATTGCTATATACCTTATTGCCCTTAAAAAAACACGAAAAAGAAAGCATTTTATTTTGTTCATATTTACATCCATCTCCATTGATTCATTTTCATGCAATCAATTATTCATAGAAAGTGAGTAAACGAACGTGAATTACTATTATTGTCGGTCAGAACATACCACAGAGTATAACAGCTAATTTTTTAATTTATTTGAAAAATACCATGGTAGGTACAAGTTTTTGGAAGTCTGAGATCAGTCCGTGCAAGTCCGTGCAAGTCCATGGAGTCCGTGCTCTCAATGTCGCTAGCTAGTTTCGATCGATCAAGAAATAATTCATGCAAAGTCAACACCAAAAGGAACAAACAGAAACGAAAGAAAGATATTAAAATTATTTGTTACAGGTACCTGAATTAAGGTTGAAAATAAACTAGCTTAAAGGGGCATAGGCACGATTTTGGTCAAAATTTATTTTTCATTTTTAATGTTTACAATGCATCAGTAAGGTATTTTTCTAATAGTCAACCAAAATTTGTATGTCAGTCGTCAAGTTTTAAGCAAAATACAGAAGTATGAATTACAATTGATTTTTATATTAAAAATAGAGAAAAATACTTAGTGACTGTAAATATATCTTTATACATCAGCTAATCATAAGCTGCAGGCATGTTCACGAAGCTATCTTAGGACTGCGGTGCGTCCTAAGTACGTCTTAGGATACGTCTTAGTCTTAAGTCTGTTTCTCGAATCTCTCCTAAATTTAGGAACCGCCATAACTTTGTCCTAACTTTAGGACATCACCTACCTTGTCCTAAGACCACCCTAAGGTTGTAAAATCACCTTATTTGGGATATTGGAACCGCTGTTAAGTTTTTTCGTAAGACCGGTAGAATAAGGCAATCTTTCTATAGTTCCAGCAAACTCAAATTCCTAATCGATTTTTTTTTTTTTTTTTTTTTTGGGGGGGGGGAGTGGATAGTTATTTATTCTATTATGTACGTTTATTTTAACTTAATTATGTGGAGACGGATCCCAAACACAACACCCCCGGCCCCCTTCTTCGTTCTATATGCCTGCATGGGAGCTGACAAATTAGACAAATTTATTTTTTTCACAAATATTAATATTGTCTCTGTTTGGCGAACGAAAATTATTCACTTATTTTTAATATTTACACTAAGTAAGTTACATTTATTGTTTTGATTACTTGTGTTGACCAAAACATTATTCAATTATTGGTCATCATGGAGTTGACTCTTTCATGTATAAATAATTAATTTACACAATAGTAACAAAGGTTGTAATTTTCTTTTTCTTGAGAATATATGGAATATTTGTACTATGTGTATCTATATATGTAGGTGTATAAAGTACATGATACCAACTTTCTGTGTGTAAGAGTCTGTTAGAAATGGTGCTCTGTCTGTCCGTATACTTAAAAAAATGAAAAAAAAATATTCAAATGTTCTTGGCTAGAGGGTAATCTACATCGGTTTACATAAGACATGCGTGGTCATTTTTAATCTTTATCACGTCATTCTGAAAAATAATCTTTAAAAAAACCGTAATGTAGAATAAACTGTATTTATGTATTTTCGAGATAGATAATTAAAACCTATTTCTTATATAACATGTAAGTGTATTCTATATATTGCAGATTAAAGGGAAAATTGGTTGTGTTTGTTCCTGTAACGTTAAATTCTATGAAAAGCGCATGCTTATGTACTACTTGAATAACAAGGGTATCAAATGTTAATTTACACCCAAAGAATGCACATGTGTTGTTTAAATAATTGTTTGCTTGTAAGACACAAGCTGTCCTGATACATATTTTCTCTACAAAAAGTAGCGGTTATTTGGATTTCTGTGTTTTTGAAATTGTAATTTGTCACTGATTATATTTGAGTAAACGTATATTTTTAAAAATGTATAAAAATTACTGGTTTTATGCCTATCGTGCTACCGACACGTATAATGTTCTTTGGCAAAATGTTTAATGATTTATCCCTGCACAAATCTCTAAAATTCTATCTGTATGAATTGATGTGAAAAATAAGAATGATTTTAGTAGGTTATGATATCCTAACTTAAGATGTTCCTAAGATACCGTCGAGCTACATCTTAAGAAGTGTCCTAAGTTGATCTTAGGATGTTCCTAACTTTTTTCCTAAGTCATATGTTAGGAACACACTTAGGTCATATCTTATGAAAGTATCGTGAACATGCCTGCTGGGTTTTTTTTAAAATCTAAAGTGAATTGTCGTAATGCAAAAGTTTTTGACAAGAATACAAAGCACTACAATATCATTACATGGTTGAATGTCAATTATATGAATATTACATGTACATTGAAAATTGATAATAAAACATGTTGAGAGGGAAAAATGTAACCAAATGAAACTAAACACTTGTGTAATTGAGAATGAAATTTGATCTGAGCCATAATTACGGAAATAATACGACACAAAAGTGGGTCCAGATATTTTTCAGGAGGCGGGGTTCAATGTCTATTTTGGGTTAATTCACTATAATGGTTAAGTACATGTACATGTAACTCTTGTGACCCTTTAAACTCAGTGTCTGGATTTTCCTCCCAAAATAGTAAGTATTCACAACTCAAAATACTAGTAAGCCCATAGGTAATTATTAAACATGTAATTACATAGGACGTATTTTTTCCACGTGTCGATTACCTATACATTAATTCACTTTTTGTTAATGGGTTTGGGGTAGAGTGGAGGTGTTGATTAAGGGAAATGATTCCGATACGTTAATCATAGTAACAGAAATTATAAAATATATACATGTATTATACATGTATAAAAACCATAAATTGTCACTAGAGCATTTTCAATTTAAAAATGTTAATAAAGTTACTAAATAACACAATATACATGTTGTTTAACAATGTTTTTGAAATTAGAAAAATAACTGAAAACTGCATTATCATTGTGGTTTTAAAAAAGACCTTATGATTAAATTTATAGAGTATTTATTTCTGATGAATTCACAATATTTTCACTGATTATAGAACTCCAGGTTAGCACAGGTAAATTCTACTTGTGCCCCTTTAGAGGACCCCATAATTGCCCAAAATAATTAGGTGTTTGCTTTGGCGAGGAGTCGTTCGGTGAATAAACCTATCCAGGTAAGGTCCACCGGAGCTAATTATACGGTTTATTCCCACGGGTGTGTTCCCATTTCGCCTTAACTGTGAAATACATGTATAAAAAAGAAAAAAGTAATAAGGTGAAATTGGAATTTCTTGATAAAAAAAAGAACTTGTAAATTGGTGAGACGTTTTCATAATGAAAACTTAATTACAGAGTTAAAAAAGCATTATTTTGGATTTAAAATGAAGAAGAAAATTGTTATTTAAAAAAAAAATAAAATTAATGTAAATAATATTCTACAGTCAATGTTAAATGAAAATTTAAATGATACAATATTAGATTCATTTTTAATCTCATTGTCATTAAGGTCTTCCGTTTCCAACGCAAAAAAAAAATTTTTTTTTTCCTAGACGCAAACTTTGGGGCTTCATATCTTGCTCATTTCTGAACAGGTTTTGCTCATATTTTCAGGGCTAATAGACTTTACAAAACACTATATAAAACATTTCAAAAACTTTAAAATTCCTTTTCCGTTAACGAGTTATTCCCCTTTGAAAAAAATTTAGGGCCTTTGGTTTCCAGACAAAGGCTCCGAGACTATGATAGCAGGGAATGGGAATCCAACGAATTTAAATAACAGAGACATTGAAGTTGTGCACATCGGATTTTGTTTTTGGATTACGTTTTATATTTATAAAACGGTATTGGTAAAAAAAAAACAGGATTAAAAAAAGTGCGAACATTTAGAAATATTTTTCTTTGTATCTTTAAAATGAAAAATATTTTGTTAAGACATGTAGAATAAAAGTTGTGCAGACTGTCAAGGGGTTTCATTTGACGCCAATAAAAAAGGGCTGGCCCATACAATTAAGGGCCAAAAGCCTTTAACAAAGTTTGCTTAATAACTCAAAAAACGGTTAAGATTTCGATATGGCTGTCGCTTGAAAAGTTGTTTGTTGGGATCTTATAAATGTCGTTACAATGTTACTTTGTTAGTGCTTTGTGTAATATGAGTGCAAAAAGCTGTACATGTTAACATGTACCTGTTTCCATTTGTGCGTACAACTGACATAAAGTTACCACAGAAAGTATGCCGGTTTATACAGGAGGCTTTAAATCATAAGAAAAATATATTTTAAAAATATATTAGTTTGTGCTGGCTAGCTTGACTCTGGTTGTTTTCCCTGGCAGGCGTGTTTTAACACAATCATACTTGAGTAAACAATCATACCTATACTAACGACTGTATTTAAATTATTGTCTGATTGGTCTTTTTCAAAACATATAATACATTCAGTGATTTTCTTTAAGCTTGTTCTTTAGAATATCCCAGACTTTACTCGTGCTCCACTTAGACAACCAGAGGCAAGCTAGCCAGCACTAACTCCAACGCACTAACAAAGATTTAATTAAAATTATCGGCTATTCTTTACGCGTTTTCCGATCCCGATGTTCAACAACTGAAATTAACAGGGCGCTCTGCGCCGAAACGAGGACTTGTGCTCATTATGCGAGTCCGGATTCCTCGGGGGACGGATGTTCCCTCCAGCATTCCGGTGCCAAATAAGGCAATAGTTTCACCGATTTCCAGCGCCAGGGCGCTGAGAAGACCATAAGTGAACAATTTATTTCTGCAATGTAGGGTTCAAAACAAGGCACCCTGCGCCAAAACTAGGACTTGTGCTCATTAGGCGAGCCCGGATTCCTCGGGGGACGGATGTTTCCTCGAGCATTCCGGTGCCAAATAAGGCAATAGTTTCACCGATTTCCGGCGCCAGGGCGCTGAGAAGACCATAAGGGAACAAATTATTTCTGCAATGTAGGGTTCTAAGCAAGGCGCCCTGCGCCCAAACTAGGACTTGTGCTCATTAGGCGAGCCCGGATTCCTCGGGGGACGGATGTTTCCTCGAGCATTCCGGTGCCAAATAAGGCAATAGTTTCACCAATTTCCGGCACCAGGGCGCTGAGAAGACCAGAATTGAATAATTTATTTCTGCAATGTAGGGTTCTAAGCAAGGCGCCCTGCGCCCAAACTAGGACTTGTGCTCATTAGGCGAGCCCGGATTCCTCGGGGGACGGATGTTCCCTCGAGCATTCCGGTGCCAAATGAAGTAATAGTTTCACCGATTTCCGGCGCCAGGGCGCTGAGAAGACCATAAGCGAACAAATTATTTCTGCAATGTAGGGTTCTAGCAAAGGCGCCCTGTGCCCAAACTAGGACTTGCGCTCATTAATTGAGCCCGGATTCATCCGGGGACAGGTTTTGAGGTAGGGATCTAAACAAGGCGTGTTCAATATTTGGAATATGTTGACCCAAACAGGTGTATACGTATCAAAACCTCCAAATAGTGTCATTTTGTTTATACCTCAAGGCCTTTTTTTATAGATTGGGTCTGTGCTCCATATTTTTACCATAGTCTAAATAAGGTCTAATGGAAAACAAACCGATTTCATTCAACATAAAAGGCGGAGAGATGACCCACAATGCATTAAAAACATCATTTTGTATCCCAACAATTGAACGTTTTGAAAAAATAATACGTACGTAAATTCGTTGCCAAAGTCACAGATAGTATTTAAACAGACGTCATTGTTGTGTCTGAAATGGCTCAGTGATTAGAGCACCAGACATAGGTGACTTCCGATTTGATGTCAGCCGAGAGTGCACGGATAGATTTCGTGGAGCTGATAGTTAGTTAGTTTGCGTTTAAATGTAAGTAGTAAAGCTTCTAAATAGGAGCCCAGTTGTATTATTGTATATAATATACTGTGCATAAGAGACTTCGTTAGCTGTATATCCTTGTTTCGTTGACTTTGAGACAACAAACGACAGGATGCTTGCCATGTCGAGTGGCTGCCATGGGGGCGGATCCCAAAATAACACAAACACAGGGAAAAGACACTATCGTCGTGAAAATACAATCACAGTTGATGTATTAGATAATGGACAGGTTAAACCTGATAATATTATCAAATTTGTTCATGAACATTGTGATCCAGGGGCAATGTTTGCTTGTGTTCCTAGATCCGGAAATTTATATGAAATTACACTTGATGGAAGGGCCCCTATTAAATATTTATTGGAGGGTATTAAAATAGGAGATAAAACATTTGAATGCAAAGAGAGGTAGTACAAACGTTCATAATGGTAAGCTTTTTACATCTCCCTGCATATTTTGAAAATGAAGAAATTGAAAACACGTTGGAGGCAATGAAAGTGGAGGTAGTATCTCCAATCAAAAGACGGTTTTATCCCGGAAAAACATTGCAGATGGAACGAGATATGTCCGAGTGAAGCTACCTCCAAACATGTCCTCGTTTCCGTATACAATTAAATTTAGGAAAGAATATTGCAGAGTCATTCATAATGGGTAGATGAAAGTGTGTTCTGTGTTATTCCATCGTCGGAAACCCACGGTTAATTGCGCTTCGTTCCTCTCTTCATCAATGAATACTGTGACGAACGAGCGTTTAAAAGCGATTTGTTCTTTGGACCAATTTACTTTGGATACTATAGGAGCCAGCAATCAACTTGCGTGCTTCAATACGAGCGCTAGCGTCAACGTTTCAACGGACCCACGGGTGATGAAGAGAGGAACGACGCGCAATTAACCGTGGGTTTCCGACGATGTGTTACTCCGATGATCATTTATCCAGGGCGTGTCCTAAGTTTGTTTGTTTCCGATGTAAAAAAAAAACAAGGTCACTACGCTAGAACCTACACAGAAGAATTGAATGGGGAGACGAGTGTTCGTGCCAGTCGAGTGAGCAAGAAGTAGACGCAGACGATGGTCCGTTTGAAGAGGTGAATAAGGAAGACGAAGAGGCCCAGGAGAGGGAAACAGAAATAAAAATGGAAGAAACGAAGAAAGACGAGGGTGTTCGAGAAGATCGAGGGGAAACAAATGAAGACGAGATGAAAAAAGACTTCGAAACAAGTTCTACAGTGAAGGAAAATGAAGGAAAAGTGAGCGAACCCCCAGATCGAGATAGTGCAGGGTTAGTAGGAGGTCAAGAAAATGAGGACGATTCGAGGGAAATTGAGGCGACAATGGGTGAAAAAACCAAAAGTTCGGAATCTTCTGAGCCGGATGGTGAAATAATCATCAAAGGGAAGACGAAAAGAAAGAAAAAAGTAAAGAAAGGAAAAGCTAAAAAGAAAAAAGAAAAAGGATAGAATTATTTTCATTTTATTATTAACCTGTTTTATGTTCGTTACTTCATGGAATTGCAATGATTTATGTGATGTTGATAAAATGAAAAGTATATTTAGTTTGTTTGTAGAAAAAAAATGACATTATTGGATTGCAAGAAACACACTGGAAAAATGAATTTATAGAAAGATACAAACATTTGTGGAATGGTGAAATAATTTATGACAATTACGATAAATCTGCTCCAGGAGTTGACTTTTTGATAAGGAATGATTTGAAAGAAAATGTTAACTTTGTAAAAGGTTTGGATGGAAGATTTTTACATATTAGATATAAGGAAAATGAAAATGTAATTGATATTTTTAATATATATGCATCGAACAAGGTAGCAGATAGATCGTTATTTTTTTATGTTATATCTGAAATAATACCAAGATCAAATAATCTTATGATATTGGGAAATTTTAATAATACACTAGGTGAAATTGATCGGTGTGAGAAAATAGTTCATATGTATGATAAAGGTTATAAAGCATTGTTTGAATTAATGAACAAACACCGTGTTACTGATATATGGAGAAATAGAAATGCGACAGCGAAAATCGTTTCTAGGAAAATGATTGTTGAAAATACCCTTGTTCAAAGTAGAATAGATTATATATTAATATCTCAGGAACTTAGCAAGTTTGTACGAAATATATATTGTGTTGAAACTACCTTGAGTGATCATTCTATGGTTGTACTTTATTTTGATAATGAAGATGTAGAAAGAGTTCCTGGCTTATGGATTCTCAATAATGTACTATTGTATGATGAAATATACAAAGAAACAATTATACAGTTGATAGAAAAAGAAAAAAGATTGTATGTTATATAACACATGTTTTTAAGTATGGTGGGATAATTTTAAGTAAAAGATTAAGAAGTTTTCGCAGTGTTATAGTAAAACAGAACCAAGGAACGTTACAAAGAATATTTTGCTTTACAAAACAAAATAAAAAGGTTATCAGAGAGAATTGCAAATGGTGAACAAATAGATATTGATAGATATGAAGTATTGAAAAGTGAACTGTCGGAGTTTGAAATGGAAAAATGTAGATGTGCAATTCTTAGATCAAAGGCTCAATGGGCAAATGAGTCTGATAAATGTACAAAATATTTTTTGAATTTGGAAAAAAATAGACAAAAATCAAATTCAATTAAAGAATAACTAGATGAAAATGAAGTTGTAAGAAATAGTACAGAAGAGTTATTAGAAATTCAATATAATTTTTATTCAAAATTATATTCATCTGTTAGAATTAAAGAAGAAAGTAAAACACATTTTTTATCATTTGTTAAGAAAACATTAGATGAGAGTGACATTGAAATGTGTGATAGAAGTATTTGTAATGAAGATATTGCAAAAGCTGTTCAAGAAATGGCAAGTAATAAAAGTCCAGGCTCTGATGGATTAACTGTGGAATTTTACAAAATGTTTTTACCATATTTAAGCGATGTATTATTTAGATTGGTTAGAGAAATAGAAAGAAAAGAAACATCGCACACAATGAAAATGGGTGTTATGACATTGTTGTATAAGAAAAAGGGTGACAAATAATTGTTAAAAAATTGGAGACCTATAAATTTACTTAGTGTTGACTACAAGATTATTGCAAGAGTTATGGCTTAAGATTAAAGTTTGTTTTACCAAATATTGTGTCAGAAAGGCAAACATGTTGCATCATTAGGAAAGATATAGCAGATACACTTGTAAGTGTTAGAGATATAATAGATTTAGTAGAAATGGATAATTTAGACGGTTATATTGTTAAAATTGACCAAGAAAAGGCTTTTGATAGGGTTAGTCATGATTATTTATTTGATGTGTTAGACACATTTGGTTTTGGACCTTTTTTTAAGAAGTGGTTAAAAAAAAATTATTGTGATATTTTAAGTAGTGTAAAATGTAATGCGTTTTTGACAAATTATTTTCCTATCAAAAATTCTTTCAGACAAGGTTGTCCAATTTCTGCATTGTTATATGTTTTATCAGCGGAACCTTTGTATCATGTAATGAGTTATAATACAAATATAAGAGGGATACAAATACCAATGTCAAATCAAGTTGATTTAATGTTTCAACATGCTGATGATGCAACTCTGACATTATCAGATACAAATTCTGTAACAGAAGTTTTGAAAGTTTCTAATTTGTAGGGAAATGCATCAGGTGCTAAAATCAATACACAGAAGTCAGAAATTATGTTTATAGGTTCAGGTTGTTTATCTAATGATGTAAAAAATGACATTGAAATTGAAATTTCTGAAACAAATGTTATAAAAATACTTGGAATATATTTTGGCAAAAACAAAAGAGAATATGAAACTTTGAACTGGAAGGATAAAGTTCAAAAGATTATACAAACACTTGATTTGTGGAGACAAAGACAATTAACATTCAAAGGAGAGCAGTTGTGATCAACAATTTACTTATGTCAAAATTGGGGTATACATTGTCTGTAATATCTATGCTTAAATGGGCAAGAGATACGGTACAAAAATAATGTGGAATTATGGTGCACACTTAATGTCTTATAAAACTATTGTCGGTAATAAACACAATGGTGGTTTTATGTTGAATGATATATATCTTAAAATGTTGTCATTTAGACTTAAAAATTTGGCCAACTATTTTTGTAAATCTAGAGAACATGTGTGGAAATACGTATTGAAATATTTTTTATCCAAAATATGTAATTTAAGAGCAAATTCTGAAATATTATTGCTAAGATTGTTTAATAAAGAGTTATCATTTTTAGCTCAACATTATAAAGAACTTTTTAGTGCATGGTATGCTATTGAAAATAGTATTGTATATAATGAGAAAGAAGATGAGGTATATAATTTTTGTTTATTCTGTAATCCAAAAGTTCAACCAAATGGTAAAATGTTAAAGTGGAATGATTTTATTGATGCAGGAATTACTCATATTAAAGATATTTCCTTTGAAGTTATACCAGGTTTTCTACCTAGTTCATATATATTTTTGACATTATTCGAGAAAAAAATCCTGATGCAAATGTAGTCAAGATCAAGGAAAATTACTTTATTCTTTTACAATGTATTCTATTCCAACACAATGGAAAAAATATGTAACTGAAAAAGAGTTTAAGAATGTCAGTTTTATGGCAGATTTGTGTGTAAATTATGGAAATCAAAATATTGTTTTCAGCACATGTACTGTTAAAATATTTTATAAATTGTTGATTGAAAAATTGTTCCAATATCCTGTATCAAATACATTCTGGAGTGAAAAATTAAATCTAGAGTATTCTGAAGTTTTATTAAAAGATGGAATGTTTTATGGGAATCTTACAAACCACCAGAAATTGTCGAACTAGATTTTAAATTATATCACAATGCTATATTTACTTATGAAAAATTGTTTAAAATTGGTAAAACAGAATCTTTATGTCCTATTTGTTTGTTAGAAATTGAAGATGTAATACACTTGTTTATTGGATGTTCAGAATTACAAGATTT
This sequence comes from Magallana nippona, assembly GCA_033439105.1. NCBI lineage: Eukaryota > Metazoa > Mollusca > Bivalvia > Ostreida > Ostreidae > Magallana > Magallana nippona. The sequence continues at coordinate 18,687,181 of CM065920.1, read as the reverse complement.
TAAGAACAATTTGTTATATATAAACTTTAATGAAAGATATAGATTTAAGTATATTTTTGTGAACTTCTTTTTATCTGTGTGTAGACTTAGTATATACAAAAAAAGGCAAATGTATATTAAAAGTCAGCAAAAGCTGGATGTAGCAAAAGTTTGCAAGTACACATGAAGACAATTTATTTCATATAATTATTACCAATTGTGTGTCAAAGAAAACAGATAAGACATGTTCTTTAAATTATTTTTAAACAGGAACCCTCTTGTAAAAGAAACAGACGGATTTTTGTTATTTGTTTTATGAATCATTTGTAATTTTCTTTGTCATGAATATTTTTTAAATTTGTAATGTACATAGTGATGGTTATAAATAAAAGATAAAAAAAAAGAGCACCAGACATACGCTAACCTTATATAGCGACGGTTTTTATGTTGTGGGTTCGATACCACCAAAATTTAGTGTAATATTTTTTTCTTATCGTTTGTTAAATATATTTAAAATTGAATAAAACATTCCTGGATGTAGTAGGAGTTCTTAAGATTTTTTAAAATATATTCCTTAAGTCCCAACCTTGGAATAGCTATAGAGTTATTGCCTCGATCTTTTACATGAATTACTTGTTATTGCTACTCCTCTGAAACCAAAAGAGATAGATACATGTTTTAAAAAACCCCTTCCCCGTCACCTATCACTCAGGTGACCTAAACATTAAGCCCCGTTATACCCAAACAAAGTTATGTCCATCTTTGAAAGAATTTTTTTGGTACGTTGTTGGGTTTTTCTGTTTGTTTGAATTTTTGTTTTTGTTTTTTTGTTTTTTGTTCTTTTTTTTACCGTATAAACAGTGATAATAATACCCTCTTCTTTTTCTAATTTCATCTCCATCTCTTGGATAAAATCAAAATAAAAGCAAACCGAAAAAACAATAATTATTGTAAACTAACTATAAGGTCTATAATGAAAAATCACACCTGAACATGAACGAGACTAAACTTTGGTTAAGCAATCTTATTAAATTTAATGTTTGTTAAATAAGATATTTATGGTTGTTTTTCCCTTCTGATTTGTTAAATTCTTGAAAGAGTATGGAATACTTTTTCTTTCCCTATTTGGCTATTAGCATCTTTTGTAGGTTTGTTATGTGCATTTTCCCCATATATTCGGGAAGATCTCTACATTTAGTTTTGGTAGTATCATTGATAGTTTATGTTGGCGGTGCTAGGAAAGGAAATAACGATATCTTGTATGACGAACTGAATTGACAACAAAAACTAGTTTCACTCACTAAAATTGTTTAACTTTCATGTTTCTATGAAGTGAGGTAACAAGTCACATAACCGGTTTTCTTTCATTAAAAGTACAAGAATATTTCTAATGACTTAACCCCTTAATAAACCAGCCATTGAGCATTAAAAGTATCCTAAATAGAGCAGTAAACTACAAACTCATAATCAATCACACCTAAAAATGAATCTATTGAATCATCAGTTACGTTTTTTTTTATTCCGCTGGTCCGATTTTTTCATTTGACAATGGAAACTTCCTAAAATTCTATAGAACCGGAGAACATTTTCCTGACTACTTGGGCTCTCATGTGTGTTGATAGTTTGTAATGACGATATATCCTTTTTCTATAAATGATTGATTTTGCCATCTCGCATATGTAAATCCCGCAACTGCTATCGTCAATCTGCAAAGGAAAATCAAGTTCCTTACAGTATTCAACATATTTCCAAACTGACAGATCTAGTTTCCTACCATACCTCATAAGATACTCAAACGAAATATATCGAGATATTTGCAATAATATCAATCCGGGTGATCCTCCCTTTGAGTCACAGAAATATAAGACTTTCCCCTTTATGTCAATAACAATTAACACCCAATGCACATTTCTTAGATTCACAGGTATGATCACTTTTGATTTGGTAAACCAACTATACCTGCTTTTTTCTAAACTAAAGACAGATGAAAGTGATGCCTCATCTCTAAGTACTTTATGACTGAACCATCCGGCGTCCACATATTGGATGTCGTCTGGTGCCATCAAACAAAGCATTCTCATGTAATTGTTGATATCGTCACTGGACAACCAATGTGACTCTTTTGCAATGGACATTGTCATCTCCAACGGTATCGATCCTTCATGACTAGGTTTTTTGTAGTCCAAAGAATCTTTGAACGACTTGTTTGGAATGCGTAAAGGTGTGAAGTGATGACTGATCAGTTTGCTTTTTTGCATTATTGTAATAGAGGCAGATTTCTGCTTGATGTTGTAAATTGCTGCCATGGTCGTAACATTACTGAAATCCCCTAAAGTGGATAGTGGGCATCCAACGTCTGGGTCATCTTTCTGCTCATTTTTTACTATTCTTGCATTCCCCTTTTTGTCTTGAACCATTAGGACTACAAGTCGGTACTCTTTACTTACCAAGGGAAAGGCAGTCTGTATGCACATTTCAAGATCAAATTCTAAAGGGGGCATTTCATTTTCTTTCAATGATTCCTTGGGACACAGAATTATAGTTTTTGGTAGACTACAAAAATAGTCATTTGAGATTATGTCCAGTGCTTGGCAATTTCCACACATATTACTAGATGCAGTGAAGCAATGGGAAATTTCCGCTAGGGATAGATTAATGGTTGTAAAGTACAATATTTGTTTTCTCTTGTAATCATTTTATTTCCACAGACCTTGCAAATGTTAACCTGAACTTTGGAAAACAAGAAAGCGTGTGCATTGTATTTCAGATATGCTTCCTTAGCAGAGCCATAGATATTTTGCAGTGTTGTCTCAAACACATCTATGTATTTGTTCGAAGTATAGCAATCGACATTTTTTTCTAGCAAAGACAATGCTTTGCCAATGTCTCCATTTTTCAAAAGAGTTCGAACGTACACGTCTGGGACAGTACTCTGGTTCAGAGATAATGCTGCAACAGTGTTTGCTAATGTTGTACTAAGGCATTCCAACGTTGGTTTTATTGAAGGCGGCAGAATAACCTGTCTGTCATAAAACAAGACGTAGCAGTTTTTTTGCATTTCACTTTCGAACCTACAGAAACATTTGCATCACTTACCGTTAAAACGGAGTCATCTCTGATTAAATTTGTCGTGTAATGACCAGAGTTTACAGACCTTCCATGGTGACAAACAACACTCTTTAACACATATTGATAGTTTGGAATATCATTAACAAAATTGGAGAGGTCTATTTCACGATCAATTTTAATGCATCTATGCAGCTTTGATGTGCTTGAAGTGACGTGATTGAACTGAAACCTGTTAACAGTGAGAACTAGAGTTGATGGAAGTTTGGTTAACTTTTGCTGTAGATACAGCAGTCCTAAGCATTGTTGACATTTTTCACGAATTTCGTGCTCAAAATAGCTTTTCAATAATGATGCAATGGATATATCTACTTCATTATTCGGAATGGTCAGTACAAAGGAGTTAACACGTGATTCTGTTATGCTATTGCTGTATTTACAGTCAATGCAATTGATTGTTTGTGTAATTCCTAGTTGCTCACCTATGTCCTCAGCTAATGGAGATACAATTTTTAAGTAAAACTCATTTGCATCTTGTTGCTGCCCCAAATTTGCACCTAGCTCTCCATCGTATTTTGCAATATCTGCCAGAATTAGACGCAATTGATTTTTTGGTGCCTTAGTGTTTGTCGTCTTATTTTTTGACATCACTCTTAGAAGAGAGATAAAAGAGCATTTTAGGCTATTGTAGGCATCTTTGTCTACATCAATTAGCGTTTGGTCTCTTTGTAAAGAATCAGAAATGCTGCTTTCACTCACAGCCTGCATAATGGAGTTAAACCAACAAGTAGAACCTAAGTTGTCAAGCGGGCACACATTTGTTAAACTATGTTCCTTCTGCATATTACTGGGTAGTTCTATGTCTGGAAGTTGTATAGTCTTATTTGGTGGCCTCTGAAAAACACCCGTCTCTGGTGAAATAGGAATAGGTTTTTGCTTTTTGTTCCAAGCTTCTCTTAGTGTACTCTGCGATCTTTTTCTTTTCACATAGCTGGGAGCTTTCAATGTATCTTTTACAACAAGTCGTTGAATAGAAATAGTGTGCGTTCTCAATTCTGAAAAGTCATCAAGTCGCCTGTTTTTGATGTCCCCAAGGGATATCTGTTTTAGAATCCTAAATCTATTTTCAATTGTACTCTGGGTCTTGCATGCCTTGCCAGTGTTGTAAATTGATTTCCTTTTTACATTCGTCTCTTTGGGTAAAATGAGAGACCCCCACAGTGGGAAAATGGGTAGATATCTGTTTAATATTTGTTGAAAGAAAACCTCTGAAAAATATGGATTTTTGGCATTATCATTTGACATACAAACAAATTTACGAGTTTTCTCAACAATACCACAAGCCCATTTTTTAAATGGTGAAGACCCAGCTAGGCTAATAAAATCTTCCTCGGAATAAAATCCTGGCTTTTGCTGGTCGCAGACAGTACCCATGTCATCGTGCGAATCTGACAACGTAGACTCTGTAGTATCAAAATCGTTTATTTTTCGCAATAAACGATCAATAAAAGGCCGATTAGCAACGGTGATATTTTGAGAACGTAATGTAACAGAAATGTCTTGCACTATCTCTGTTGCCTCTTTCAAAGTTTTGCAATTCAATAATAAACTAACAATGTAGAGTCCGAACTTTAAATTTCTTTTATAATGCTGGCTACAAAATCTTTTTACCTTAGCCATAAAATGACCCGTGCAAAGATGTACAATGGTTTTGTCTTTACGTTCCTTTGGTTCGTTTCCCTGAACAATTTTCCAGACATGAAGTAAAAAATTCTGCCAGATTTTCGGTGTTGAATTCTTTCAAAGCAGCAATTATAAAAACCCAGGATTCGTCGCTTATTATCATTTTGGGTTGGGAAACATTTCCATGTCCAAAAAGTTTTTTCTCGTCATGCCTATAACGAGCAATCCAGTTTTGGATAGTGGGCAGACTTTGGTCATCTGTCAACATTGAGGACACAGGAATACCCATCTTACCTTTCACGGGATGTCTAAGGGCAAGTTTGTAATAAAGAAACCTTTTTCCATCATCACCTTTACGAACCACACTGCCTGTTGCATCCCAAAAAAGAACATCTTTATCTGCCAAACTATCGTAAAGACGTAATCCCTCTTCGGACCAATACTGTATCGTGAAAGGTTTTACAGACAATTGTTGAATGAATCCAAACCCATCCTCTTTGCTTTTTTTCATAACTGTGAGTAACGATTGGATGAGATCATTATCTTTGCGGCCGATTTGTCTGCTCTCACATGAAATCTGTCGATAAACGTGCGTGTCCTTTCCAATACCATCGCAATTACCAGAAATTATTTGGTCGGTGTCTTTCTTTTCAAATGCTTTTAAAAAGTACTTTAGAGGTTTCCCTCCATTTCGAAACGATTCCTTTAGAATTTCTCTTTGAGTAACTCTGATCTCTGATTGGTCTAGCTTGTTGTTCCGTTACCTTGTGCTGTAAATTACCGGAATAGTAAATATTAACCATTTTGGGGGTTGTCATTTCTACATATACTTTAACGGTACAGTCTTTGAATTTGCAGTGTCCTTTGCATTTGAAAAGTGGCACACTCAACCTTTTTTTCCTCTTTTTAGCACAGCTTATTGATGGGAATCAAACATGAAAACACAATGTTTGTTCGATTCTGCTATTTCCTTAGCAAAGATATGTTGCCAATGGCCTCTTTTGTAGCAACGGCCATTTCGTGACTTGTTTAGATGAATCATATCTTCATCAGATAATCGGAAAAGACTGTGAGGTGGTAATATCTGCGTATAGAAAGAGGGCAACTGTACATTAAGAATTTGCTCAATGTCTTCATATTGTAAGTTACAGTCGGCTTCTTTGGTTTTTAAAGAAAGGTTATAATTTCCTTATTTCCTGAAGGGGTTGATATATTTTCAAAGTCTAAACCAGTAATATTTTCAGTTGCAGTATCTTTAAAGTAGGTTGAAGAGCTACATTGATCATTCTCTTCTGTATCAGATACAGGTACTTTGAACTCATGTTGAAGTATTGATGGTTCATATTGATCTGCACTCATAGTACTTTCAGCCAAACTTGTGTCATGGAGTTGATTGATGTCATTTTTAGGTGGAGAAATAAATGTGCTATCATATGAAATTTTTTCGCTACTAGATACCAATGATGCATTTTTGTAACAATCTGCTGTATCTAGTTTGGCAAAATCGTCTGTTAATCTAGAATCGACGACAACAGGAGACGAATCAAGTTCATGAATGAGCAAATGCACATTGTCCACAGTTGTCTTTCTTAAAAGTCTCAGCTGAGTTTGGTTCTTGACATCAATATATTCGAGGAGGTATCGAGTCAAATCCTCGGAGAGCTTTTTATATTGAAAGGAGTCTTTTGACCCGGAAAACTCTTTCACTTCTTTATGAATACTTTTCATTCTTTTTTTAACACAACTTATCGATTCTTCAACACGGTTCATATCTTGCAAAATAAATTCTTGTGGAACAATAGACTTTCCTTTTAATCTAAAATAGAACTCACCATTATTACATGTCTTTCTTCCACACTTAAAGCGGACTTGCTTGCCTGTCATTTCTGGAGGTATGGCGGGCATCGTAAGACAGGAGCAATGGTACCATTGTTTGCAACTTTGGCATTCTACCATTCTGCCATCATCTACATCTGTCTATATTTTGGCACATATACAATATGCCCTAGCTTGTGCCGGTTTAATTGTTGGTGTAAACGGTGATTTCCGTTTTCTACTCTTTCTCGTCGATCGAGTGAAATTGTCAGAACTATCGTCATTTTCATCGGATGAGATGTTTATGGGCTTTTGTTTACGAGCTAAAGAAAGATGCTTTCGTTTATCTCTTAATGAACCAATTTTAGCTTTACTGTTATCATTCTCAACAGTCTGTGTCATTGACGTATCTGAAACTTGATCATGGCCCCTATTTGTCCTCAATGAACTGCCTTTGGCTTCATTGTTGTCATTCTGAACAGTGTGTGGCATTGATATGTCTGACACTTGAACATGGCCCTTATCTTTCCTCAATGAACTGTCTTTGGTTTCATTGTTGTCATTCTGAACAGTGTGTGGCATTGATATGTCTGACACTTGGTCATGGCCCTTATTTTTCCTCAATGAACTGCCTTTGGCTTCATTGTTGTCATTCTGAACAGTGTGTGGCATTGATATGTCTGACACTTGAACATGACCCCTATTATTCCTCAATGAACTGCCTTTGGCTTCATTGTTGTCATTCTGAACAGTGTGTGGCATTAATATGTCTGAAACTTGAGCATGGCCCTTATTTTTCCTCAATAAACTGTCTTTGGTTTCATTGTTGTCATTCTGAACAGTGTGTGGCATTGATATGTCTGAAACTTGAACATGACCCCTATCATTCCTCAATGAACTGCCTTTGGCTTCATTGTTGTCATTCTGAACAGTGTGTGGCATTGATATGTCTGAAACTTGAACATGGTCCCTATTTTTTCATCAATGAACTGTTTTTAGATTTACTGTTATGTTTTTTAAAACACAGGTCAAAAGACACTTTTCCAAAAACAATGTTTTCATACTGAATATTTAAACAATCATATTTTTCAAAACATTTTGAAAAAATCGTTTTTATAATCATATATTCACATATCCAATTTCTTTTACAGACTAGTAGGTCACTAAACCATTCTGCAGGTTTCAGACCATTTTCATTTACAATATCGTTTAAGTACTTAATACCACTTTTCAACCACTCTTTAAAAAATAGTGGTTTGTTTTTGAACATAAAAATTTTATTACACCATAGCGGTTCCTTTAATACTGCATTTAGATTCATGTCTGTTTTAATTTTTTTACATTCGTTAAAAAAGACAAATACTTCTTTGTAAAACAAGGGAAAATGTTCTATCATTTGAGAATCATTTAAATTTGTTACATTAGTTTTACAGAGATACTCAAAATCAAAATGTTTTTCTTTAAAAAGACTGTCTACAAATATAGATAAGGAACTGTTTTTTCTGGAAATGTGATTTATCCAGGAAACTTTTATTGATTTAAGTTTCATAAGTATATCAACAATACCTATGCCGCCATCTTGGATTCTGCCTATCTGAGTATTTCTTTTAATTCTATCTTTTTTATTCCAAATAAAATTATATAAAAGACTCTGTATTTTTTTCAGTATATCTTTATCTGGGATGTTTAAAATTGACCCGGTGTATAAGAATTTTGGTATTGCCATGCTATTTATTACACAAACTTTACCAAATACTGTTAATTTCCTTTTTTTCCATGACTCAAAAAGTTTTTCTAAATCATCAACAATTTTTGTCCAATTTTTATTGTAACACATTTCTTTATTTTGACCTATAAAGATTCCAAGAGTTTTTATACATGTCTTGTTTACTCTTACATTTTCTATTTCGTGTAAAAAAGATTTCCAGGGACCTGTTAGAAGACATTCTGTTTTAGACATGTTTAAATTCATACCTGATACTTTACTAAATCTTTGTATAATCTCTAAAGAAGTTTTCAACGAAGCTTCATCTTTTAAAGGGAGAGTACAGTCATCCGCATGTTGTATTATCTTAATACTGTGAGTCATTCCAGGTTTTTGAAAGCCTTTTATATTTGGATTAGACCTTATGACGATTGCTAGGATTTCAACAACAAAAAGAAATAGAATTGCTGATACTGGACACCCCTGTCTTATGCCTCTATACATATTACATGTTTTAGATATCCACCCATGGTTTTTTATTCTGAATATAGGTTTGCTATATAATATATTAATCCATTTTAAAAAGTTTTCTCCGAAATTAAACTTTTAACATAAAGTTCCACTCTACTGAATCAAAAGCTTTTTGAAAATCAAGGAACAACAAAATTGATTCCAAATCATTTTCCTCATAATAATCAAATATGTCAACAATTAATCTTGCGTTTAAAGCTATATTACGCCCTTTTATATAAGCTGATTGATTGATATGTATTGCTTTGTCAAGTATATTTTGTAGCCTGTTAGCAAAAATAAAAGCAATAATTTTGTAATCAGTGTTTGTAAGACTAATAGGTCTATAATTGTTTAAGTTTTGAGGATCTCCCTTTTTAAATAATAGAGTAATTAGAGAAAGTCTCTGCGAATATGACATAATTTTTTCCGTATATTTCTTGAATAGTATAATAGTAATTTTCTTTTAAACTTTCCCAAAACGTTTGGTAAAATTCTGACGGTAATCCATCAAGTCCCGGTGATTTATTTTTTTTCATACTTAATATAGCTTCTGTACATTCCGAAAGCGTTGGGAATTTGTCTAATTCAGTTTTGTTTTTGTCGTTTAATATATATTCTAAATTTAAATTATCGAGATATTCGTTTACTGTACTGTTATTTGTGTTACATGATGTATATAATTTCTCATAAAACTCGCAAAGAGATTGTAAAATTTGGTCTTCATCAGATATGTAATCATTTCCGTTTTTTAAAGATTTAATCACATTTGATAGCTGTCGTTTCTTTTCTAAGCTTAGGAAGTATGCGGTATTTTTTTCTCCATTTTCTATCCAGTTTGCTCTTGAACTTACTTGAGCACCTTTTGCTTTTTTGTTTATGAACTCCGATAATTCTGTTTCTAATTCTCTTTTCCTGTTCATATTTATATTTTCATAAGGCAAGTTTTCTATAATATTTATTTCTTTTTGGATTGAGCTTATTTTGCTTTTATATAATTTCGATAACTTTTTTGAGAAATTTATACAAAACTTTTTTATCTTTCTCTTCAAAATATCCCATGAATCGATAGGTTTTTCTTTATCAAAAGCATAATGTTTAAGGAATATATTCATTTCACTATTGAAGTTCTTGTTTTCAAGCAATGAAGTATTAAATTTCCAATATCCCGGTCCTCTTAAATTTTCATTTGTAGTTAGAGAGAAAATTAGACATTTATGATCAGACATTCTCGTACCATTTGAATGAGACCCTGGAATGTTTTGGATTCTTATATTTTCGCATGCATAACAAAAGGTATTAGATTTTAGGATATAGTCAATTCTGCTTGTTGGGATATTTGCACCATTACACCACGTATAACCTTGCTTATCTCCGTTCATATATTTCCATAAGTCACATAAATCGAGTTTGTTCAACAATGATTTAAAAAAATGTACACTTTTATCTGGATTTAAGTTATCTGAAAGAAAGTTAAAGTCTCCGCATATCAAAATATTTTCAAAGCTTTGAGTGTATTTTTTGATCCAGTCTAAAGTTTTCTTTAAAAAATCGCATCTATTGTTTACATCATTTGGTGCATATATATTTACAATTGTAAGAATATTTTGGTCATACTCTATGTTTACCATAAGCTTTCTACCATCATTTGTCTTATGAGTATTTATAATTTTACATGACAAGTTTTTTCTAAATAAAATTGAAACGCCCCTGCTTAAACGGGAGTCTGAAAAACAGTGTACAGATATACCCGACCATCGTGCATCATAATTTACAATATTATTTTCAGTATAGTGTGTTTCTTGAATAAATATGAGATCAAAATTACTATCATTTATCCAGGTATAAAATTTTAGACGTTTTTCTGCAGTGTTTAACCCTCTGCAGTTAACAGATATACAGTTTAGCTTGTCCATTACATTAGATTAACCATACTAATAAAGCTTAGCTTTGATTCTTCTTATTTTTCCTTGTCGATGTCCTGGGGTTGCTGCTGGATCCTGACTTGGGGTCTGGTATAGGTTCCGTGCGCTGCAACTTGGATGCAATGCCGGCGAGTAAACGCCCGAGCCTATTTTGCCCTGGCCAGTGTTGCATCACGGTATGAGATGTTCCTGCGAGGTTGAGACCGCTGAGTAGCTGTCCCACGTGGATTCCACAAGGATATCGGTTTTGATTTGATAGCGCATCTTTGAATTTGGCACACTGATGCAGCTTTGCTTCCAGAATCTCATTCATCACGGTATCTTTAGAAGAAATCCACGCATCAGATTCTAGAACCTGGCTTCCCAAGCGCTTGGCGTCCAGGGCGGTTTCTGCTTTACAGATAGCCTCCGCGCGGCCAAGGTCTCCTGACCTTAGTGATTTCACATGCTGGAAAGCATGTTCCGCTGATGGAAACGTTTGTCCGAAGACCTTGAGATCTGATGGGAAGAAGTTGGATAGCGGGTTGTCTTTTCCAGAAAAGCAAACGATATCATCCTGCTCAGAGACAAACAATCTACATTTTGACGATCCCGAAAAGTGACCCGGTTGTTTACAAATTCTGCAGCACTGCTCAAAATCGCAATTATTTCTGTAGTGGTCATCAGCCCAGCAATTTGTGCACTGTTTCTTGCGTTCATGCACAGGTTGACCCTTGTGAGCAATTGTGCAGCGAAGACCTGCACAAACTGCGCTACGCGGTAGAAACGTTTCATTTTCAAGTGGCGATATATACACAAAGCGGTTCCCATTTAGAATTTCTGTCATACGGTGAGTAGTCGGATGACGAATTTTTTCATATTTGATATCACTGGTAAGCTTTGCACCGAGACCCTCAAGCATGTTTTTCACGCAGCTGTCTTCTACGGAGAGGGGTATTCCTTTCACTAAAACGCGCACAACTTTTTCCTCAGGGGAATCGGTTCCCGCCGAGTAAGGATTTGTCTCGAACACTTGGACAGCTCTGCTTCCGAGTGTGAAGCCTTCGTTTACGAGGGTATCTCTACTCTCTGTAGATTTGATGTAGATCCTCCATAGATCTCGGTCCCTTTGCACGCATAGTACATCTGAGACTACGGCGCTTGCTGCCTCGGCAATATCAAAGTCAGAATAAAATTTACCTTTATTTGTTTGAATGTCCCTGTTACACATATATACAGGTTTAATAGTATGTGACCATTCCATTGTGATGGTTTTTGAAAGACACGACTGGGCTTTAGTACATAGGTAGGCCAGGCGAATATTGGGTATTGAGTAGATAGTGAACACCTTCTCACCTTTTCACGAATGTAAACAAACGCAAAACATAAAGGAATCTGTCCTTTAAAGTTCCAAAAAATGAAAAAAACACTATACACACATAATCGTACGATTGAGCAACTTTTACATGTAAATACATGTAAAAAAGTATTTACACTTGCACCTGTAAGACACAAAAAAACTGTCAAAATTGTCGGAGATATAAAGCACGACCGCACTATTGTCCGTCACGTGACCACGTCATCAGACATAATGTTGATAGTTCCAAGTTCTTCATTTTCGTAGGAAGCCTGCTGTATGTGTTGAATCATCAAATTCGCTTTGTATATGGTATTTTGTTTTATTGAAAAAGTTTTGTCTACTTTGATTGGGAATCTTTCCAATTCCAGCTCCTTCAGCAAATCGAACATAATGTGATGGCAGCATACCACTACATGTGAATCCATGTTTAACTCTATTGTTGACTAAGTATTCCTTATTTGGTAAATACGGAGAGGATGACCAAAGAAAACTGTGGTCATTTTGTTCATCACAGAAAAAAATGTGTGGTAACAACGTAGCCTTTCTGGTAAATTTTTTCACTTTCAGGTGTTTTTTACAGTTACTTCCATGGTACTCGGCCACTTCTACAAGTCGTTTTATAGACTCCTCGGCACACAGAAATATTCTTTGATTAACATCTTTTTTCTGTACCTTTATATACGTACTTGGTACACTTGGCTTTTCCTTTTCCCCAAGCTCATTGTCACACTCATTCGCCTTGTTAGACCACAGGTTAAACAGAGTTTCAATAACTTGAAAATTTCCGACAGGTTTGTTAAGTTTTGAACTTAGTTCACTCCTGATTCTTTGAAAACTTTCAAGCACACTTCGTTTTTGCTCATCATTTCCTGCAAACTCAATTCTAAAATTGGGATTTCTTTTTCTCTTTTTAACTGGACTTGCCATTATTACAGGATTATTCTCATTAAATTGATATAGGCTTTTGTTTCATGACTGAAGTATGCTATTTCTGGAGGGGGTACTGTGTGTTCATAGAATTACCTATTTATTTGAAATTATCATTTGAATAAGAGAAATTTGTAAAATAAAGTGTTATAAACATAAAAGACAAGTAAAAATCTATTATTTCTGCATTGTGTTGCATCGTTTATGAGTAAAAAATTGACAGTAAATTATGATCATTCTTACTTCATAATTTGACACCCCTGAAACAATAATGGTTAACACCTGAAACTTGATCCTAGAACCATTTAGCAGAACCCCGCCAAAACTCCTGATCTATCATCTGTAGGTGACATAATCAGGCTTTTAGAGGATAATCAGAGGCTACTTAGGGATAATACAAATCTAACTGTATATGATACTATTATGTAAGTAGATCTGGGTTTCAAATTTGTAAAAAAAAAACTGTTATAGGAACACTTTTAATTCCAGACATATAAACATATTAGAACTTTTAAAATTTGATTTTGATAAACAATCAATTATATTTGAATGCCCCTTTCTATGCCCATATTCATCTTGTGTTGGGATTTGGGCCAGTGTGAAAATGGAGGAAAATCAGCAAATGTCGGAAGAAATGTCTATTTTAGCAATAGAAGTATCAGAAACTCAAAGAGAAACCATTCGTCAGCTGTTTGCACATAATGACTGGGAATGTAATGAAGTGCCAATTGAGGAAAACATAACTAATAGCCAGGCATCACAGGACACTGAAGAAAGTGACCCACATTTTGAGGAGTATGTGATAAATCAGAATCAGGAGGCTGAAGAATGTCAACATTGTTTGTGTCGCCCCTGTATCACACTCGAGACCAACAGACAACGTTGGTGGTTAGTGGAATGTGAACAGCCAAACAGGAGCAATTCACACAGACGAAAAGACAAATACAAACGTTTTTGGACAATGCTGTTGCACAGGAATGTTTGGAGAGATCCGAGGTATTTAGATCGGAAAAGAATAGCTCTGCAGAGGGACCTGCATCATAGACAATACATCTACCAGAGACGGGATATAATGCCAAAATGTGTTGTAGACTTCGTGAGGACTTGGTTACCAAATTTAAATGATCAGCCATATCTGGGACATATGTGGGAGTGATAACAGTTTTGATGTTTTAGTAAATTTCATGAACTTAGTAGTGTTTTGTGAAAGATTTTCAATCAAAGGGTATGTAAAATTAATATTATATATTTTATATTAATATTGAGATGAGTCATTCTGTTTAACTCTTACAGAGCACATGGCTACAGCCACTTCCTGTGTAAACAAACACAAGCTAACCCCGCCTACAATGTCAATCACTATTATGAATTTCAAAATTTTGAGCTGCTTCAGAACTTTATGAGCTAAATACTCTTTTAATAAATTTTAGTTTGATACAATTTTAACAGCCATTGTAGAGTGTCATGGTAGCAATTTCAACACCAAAGATAGAATTTATTATTCCCAAATAATGCATATATTTTCAAATTTACCTCTCTGATCTGAAAGCTGCAGAAAAAATTGAATTTCCCATTCATTTTGTGATTGGCTGCTATTTATACCTGGTCCCCGGCCTTTAAATAATAATTATTTTTTCTCATGTTTAGAAGTTATGAAATACGTTATGAAATGCAGTCGGTCGCCATAGAAATCATCACAGTACTGCAAGTGTCGACAATTTTCTTATTTCTTTGAAAGACCTAAGAACATTGTTCACTTGACTTACAGACTAGCGACACAGTTGCCTCCCAAAATATATGCACTTCTCAAAGTTACAATTAAGTGTTATAGATATGTGTTCTTCAAGGGATTTTATTTACTGTTATATGCACATTGATACATGTAAAAAAAAATGTGTATTGAAGGTGTGTATTGTGAGGTTGTAATGCAACTTAATTGACTTAAATGGGGAGGCAAGTCTAAAACATATTTATATTAATAAAATGGTTTAAATTATCACATGTGGTCATACTGTTTTGAAAACAAACTACATAATTAAGCTATAATGCACACTTAAAGTTAGAGAAATCGTATTTACTAGAGACTGACATTATGTAGAACTCTTTTGTATTAAAAAATCATTATTTTGACGTCACACCATCTATTCCGGTTTGGTTTACATGTACATTGTACACAGTGCTCTGAATAAAACGCTGGTTTATGCCTTTCTGTTACTCAAATAAACGACTGCACAAAATTGATAAATGTAGGTTCACACATCAATCTAAAGAATTAATACATGCATGCATAAATAAATGTATTTTTATTACATAAATGAGAGCTGTTAACCTGCTGTCATTCAAAGTTGAAAATTACCTCGTATAAATTTTTATTCCACGTCACGTTCTTCGCTAGCTGAATAAGTTACTATGTTAAACTAGCATAAGTCGGAATAGCCATGTCGGAATAACGTCGGGAGACAATTTCTACGACACTTGGCATCCGTTTCTACAACTACGCAGAGATTCCTCCGACACTATCCTCCGCTTTTAGATTTCACCGAACATGCTCCTTTTGACGTTGGTTTGTAATTTAGTGGAAAGTCAAAGGTAAAAGAACGGTCTCAAATCCAATTGTTTCAAATTTTCAGAACTTGTCATTTAGAGCGAATATCACGATTTGCTAATACTTATGCTATGTTGGTAAAACAAACCGGAATAGATTGTGTGACGTCATAGATTAAAGTTCACTGGCAGCTCCCATAGCGGCAGGAAATTTAAATTAAGCGATCGATTTCCTTGAGTTATTCATTGTTCCGAGGTTTTTATTAAAAATAAAAACGATTTGCAATTATAGTAGATGATAATTACAACCCCTATCACCACCGCAGATTAAAATCTTGAAGATTTAAATTTGCTCATCACTTCAAAAATGATGCTGAGTGCCTGCATGGCCAAACATGGCGCCCTCAGGTTGGAGAAGGCGTTATCTTTTATTTACAAATGGTGTTCTTTTCGATCGTTTAATTTTAACACTGCACTTTACATAAACTATTCCATGTGTTAGTGGTAGAGGTGTAAATATGAGTACAGGAAATCGAAATGTTTATGAAACATTACACTGATTTCCATGCATCAGCGCAGTGGATTTTGTGTTGGTTACACTACGATATAGGCTTAGTTTGTATCCTGTCATCAGTTGTACATAAACGTATTTATTGTTTTGATTTTCTGGTTGAAATGATTAAATACATGTACATATATGATGTGTTTTTTTAAGTTATCATAAATTGATATAACCGTGAAGTAAGTTAAACGGAGAATTTGCCTGGGATGAAAATAACACTTTGAAAGTGAGCCTCGTTTTCGATTTTCTTAACTTACTATTATCATATTGACAATCCAATCTAATGAAAACAATCCCCCTTCTCCTTACACTCGTCAGCGTCTGATAAGTATCAATAGGAGGTCATCTTCCCATGACCTCTACATTTGCATACAATCTAAATATACCCCCAATTTATCACAGACATGCCTTTATATGTTTTTCAATACTCCGCAATCTGGAGGCTATTTTCTATGAAAAAAAGGCATGTATTAATTTTCCTCATTTGTCTCCTTTTGAAGAATTCAAATTGATTTTCTAAAGCCCTGATTGGTCAGAAGTTAAGGTCGTATGAAGATGACCTCCTATCAAAACCTGTCAGACCTGACAAATGTTAGGAGAAGGGGTGGTTTTATTTAGACTGATTGACAATCCTTTCTTGACTTGAAGCTGTAACGGAATACCGCTCGGCTCTAATTTACATAAGAATAACTTACATGTAAATCTTTATTAATTTTATTCATTTATGGTAAACATAAATCAATTTGTCTAACAATTATTTCCTTTAGTTGATAAGCTTGCTTATAGTTTTTGTGCTTAGATCATAGATTTTGTGAAAGACCAAATACATGTACTTTTATGTCAATTTTGAAGCTTAAAAGACTCAAAGAACTTTGTTAATAATATTTATTGCTAAAATTTATGAATTAGTCTGCCCCCACAACATTTGTACTTATTCCTTTATTTTCTTTTCTATGATTTACATAGTTACAGTACCTCTGCCATTTTTGCAACAAATATACACCTAATATATGTACTGTCATATTGATGGTGTGAGTGAAATAACTTGAATTGAGAATCTGCCAAAGAATTTTATAATCATGTTTATAATTAGGTAATATGAGATTGTTTCCAAATATCAAAATTTAATAAATATAAAATCCCCTCTTAACAATTGGAATAATCAGTTTACCAAACAACGATGGCTGGAATACTACCACATATTGACTTCATAGAGAACAGCAGAGGAGAATCAATGTTTGCATATCATGTAAATGAAAAATATTTTAAATGAAACTTTATACATCTTTATATCAGCGCTTTTTCAACAATATTTTTTTTAAAAATTACTCATACATATATAGGAGCAGAGAATTTCTTTTATGATTATATAGGTATTGATATACAAACAATATTCATACTTAATTTGATGTTTATTCGAGTTCCCATCTCGCCTTAATTCACCTCAGAGCTTACTAAGGCGAACTGGGAATACCAAATTTTACAGTTAAGGCGAAATCAACCTTCCCGTGTACAATTCTTATTCCCACCAAGCTAAAACTGTGATTTTTACACCTCAGTGAGCAGTGAGTATAGTCTGTTTTAGGTGTGAACTACCTGTATAAAAATCACCTGTGATATATAGTTATATATTCTTGACAATATGGATTTCAGTGTTATAAAAATTTAGATCAATATCTATCAATTAGATTAAAAGGTTTAATATTGATAAATTAAATAAATAAATTAAAATTAAAAAAATAAAATAAAAAATAATGTGTTCTTCTAAGATGTAAAGGTTCCAAGCCCAGTTCGTCATACAAACATGATCTAGATGAATTAACTCTGAGCCCAGTAATATTTCCTGCAGCTTCTACCTGTACCTTTTCAAGCAACTCTGCATTTGCTTGTGTACAATTATCCTAAACTATGTCAGCATACTCTAAAATAGGTCGAATATAAGCAAAATAGATTTTTATAAGTGAATTTCTATATATGACATGTTTCAATAATCTAAGTATATTTAACCTATTACAGGCCTTTTTTTTTATGTATATTTGTTATATGATTAGTCCAAGTTCCATCAACCTGAAAATGTAGTCCTAAATGTACATGAGCATTTGATTGCTTTATATAATCATCACCATAGCCAAATTGTATGCTGTGATAATTCCTCTGGTTTCTTGTAAAATTAATAATAATCGGGGTTTTTTTGCACTATTGAAATCAACAGCCCAAAATTTGGACCATTTTTTTTTTAATTTTTCAAGATCTTAATAAGAGACATAAATGGGGTAATAATATCATTATCAACAATGGCAAACAGAGATGTATCATCAGCAAAATTTTAATAATCTAATGCTATTTGATATGCCATCAGCAATATTATTTAAATATATATCAAAAACAAAAAATGACCAAGCACTAACCCTTATGGTATCCCAGCATGTATACTTTAATAAGTAGATGGAAAACCTTCTAACTTCACTCTTTGTTACTTGTCTATCGGTAAGATAAGCATCAATCCACCCCAGAATATTTGCACTAAAAACTAAATTATATCAAACTTACATGCTAGAATATTTCTGTACATGTATATGCTATTCAAAATAAGTTGTAAATGCTGAACAGAGTTTGTTGTTGACTATGAATGTATTTAAGATAAACTTTAATGCAACTATGTCTGTTTTCCTTCTCCTCAAAAGAATGAATATTTTAAATAAAATAAAATTTAGCTAAGATGAATGAATGTTTATTTCTCGCCTAAAAATTTACCTATGGTCAATAATTGAACAGACTATAATTCACCTGCAATTAACTTCCTTTGTTCTTTGACACCCTTACCTGTGCACTTCGAGAGTTCAAGAACTTCGAGAGATCGGATTTCGAGAGATCAAAATTAAATTTGCTTAGTTATATAGAGAAAAAAATCGGGAATTTTAAAGTGATTTCACTTCGAGAGATCAAGAATTTCGAGAATGTCCATCGAATGTCACCAGTATAATTGATGAAAGAGAGTGGATTTCTCTTCTCAAAGGTGGCAAAGTTGCTTCAATATTCCTTTAACATCCTCTCTCTTAAATCCAAGATAAATAAATCACCAGATGTAATTATTTATAAATAAAATTTTATTCTTGATACAAAATGATTTTATTTTAAAAATCTACAAAAAAACACCACCAAAACTTAAGAAAAGAGCATTTTCTGTACATTTTTCAAAGAAACGATCCCATTTTGTTCATACACACACTGGGAAAACTGGACAAGGATCTTTTTAGACTAAACCAACAAGCCCTCGTATGAATCTATGATTTTTTTTAAAAATAACTTTCAATTAAAAATTACCTTCAAGGGCAATTATTTAACATTGTATAGTTGATTGTAAAGCGTTCTTTAAACAGCTATAAAAAGTAGTATATAATTAACGTATAATTTTATAGTTTAGAGTTGGCTATGCGTGGATCATGTCGTATACTTAGGCAGTTGTTCGAAACTAAGCAACATTAGCTATACCATGAGGTTACAAAGTGTGGCGCCTGTGCGGATTGATGTCAGACTCTAAATAGTTGACCCCTCAATGGAAGAAGTGGACATGTTTTCTGTGCAACATACTGATTTTTTTAAAACTTCAACACATCTAATATGGTTTAATGAAATAAATTAAGCAGGACGTGTACATATGCATTATCAACTTAATTAGTTAAGCATTCGATGCTTATTTATTTGTATGATATATATATATATATATATATATATATATATATATATATATATATATATATATATATATATACACAGTCGCTTTAAAACCATTATATACGCCCTTTTTCATGGATATGGATAATAGATGGAACAGCCATAAAACGTGCCATTTAGTGCGCTTCTGTGGTTAAATATATATAATTATATAGAACCAGAAACTTTACCGGAAAAACTCTATTTTGAGATAAGATAGATATGATTCACTAATTATTTGTTTAAAAGAACAATGCATATCAAATTCGTTGGGTAAGTAAACTTTTCGTAAAATCTAACAATAATTTATCAACCTAAACGAGCGATGACGTTTATTTGTGATAATACGCCGTGATAAGGTTTTTCATGAGAGTTATTGAACATTGACTGTCACTCATTTCCAATGCAAACATAGGAGGAAATACGCACTGAATGTTACAACATGTATATACTTATCAGAATATAATCCCAGATATCATATTTTGATCTAAATAGATGTACCAGAAGTCTATATGTAGGAATCATATTGCCAAACAGATTTGATAACTCTACAAAGACATCATATATCGATACAAAAGATGCGACTGGCAGTTATCAGTTATATATACATGTAAGTATATGCACACTTAATTACTATGCTAAAAGAAATAGTCTAAAGAATAAATATATTCATAATTAAGAGTCATTAGTAATAGTGACGGGAGTTTTTTTTACAATCATTACACGCTATCTCAAATGTTAAACATTTTCTGTCTGTATAATCAATTACGATGCAATATATATAAACCACATGGTTCCAAATGACTTATTTCCTGATAACAAAAAAAAAATAAAATAAATATATAACAATTAGTGACAACACATTAAAAATACATGTATAATATAACAAGATCAACATAAAATCACTAACATTTTTTTTTTTTATAAATATACAGCTATTTAAACATAATAAACATTTATATGTTTAATTTTAAAATTTTATAATTATGTATGCAAAACTTTATTTTGTTTTAACTTGCTCACATTCGTAGGTCAATAAAAATTATAATAAGGCACAAATATGGAGTTTTGGACGGACTTCAAAAGGAGCAACATGAAAAGGCTATGAAGCAAATGTTTATTGGACGGAATCAACGGATAAATATTGTAAAATCATTGTATAATTAAAACAAAATTGGGTTATGCAGCTGTATAATTAGTATGATAGTGGTGGGTTTTTTTTTTATCTCATTAGTTATAAACATGAAAACTATTTAAAGGTAAATAATATATTTATGTATTTGTGACTTCTTTCATGCAAAACGTTAACATTGAAATGTGAAAACAAAAAATTATGAATGATAGAAAATAACAAAAACAGTGACAAAAACAAAACGGGGATTTAAAAAAAAATAGAAAATCTATAAAATTATCATCAGGAATTATAGATATAGGATCATCATTTACTTCTCAAAGACAGGAAGGACAAAGGACAAAGTCATATAATGAATTTAATAGCTAACTAATGTACATGTATTAAAAATATAAGAATTTAACATATTAATTAAAATATCAAAATAATTTGGTAATAAAAAAATCAATATCATTTTGTAAATTCTACCCATTTTATAGCCAGAAACATTACATGTATGTATCAAATAATAGTCAAAAGTCAAGGCTAGATAAAACAGTTTTCGTCAAGTCAATATATTAAAAGTAACTTTAAATCTGTGAACTTGACTAGTGATTTTCCCTACAATGTAATTAAGAACAGACATTATTGAGTATTTTCTTTCTAAATATTGTATCGATTTGGGGACCCCGCCCCCTCCCAACCCCCGGGATTTGCAGATATATATTTATCGTTATAGGTATTTTGAATGATCATATCTTAAACATTATTTAATTCACTGGCTAATGAAGTTATATCCACTTCAGAGATAATCATGCGGCACATTTTTTCAAAAAGACGATTTTCAAACGATATTGTTCACTTAAAGGAAAAAATCCCCCAATTTCTTTTTTTTTTTGAATACTCGCATCCATCTTGAAGAACATAGCCTAATTTATTAATAATTATACAGGACTTTTGCTTTGCATACAACGTGAAGCCCAAATGATATCGAAGAAAATTGTAGGGAGTATTCCTAAAACTACTTTCTCTGGGTAAAAAGAGATAACGTGTCAATGTGCAAAATCTTAGATTTTTCTTCTTTCATCAATGTTCAAAGATATTCTTTAACAGGTTTGTGTATTTTTGCTTAAAATCATCAAAAAGTGACAGAACGTTGAAATTGGACTATAGATGAACTGTTAAGGTTTTTGGTTTAAGAATTAGCATAATATTAAATTAATCAAAATAAAAATCAGGTTTAAAATGCTCCACATGCCTGTCAGTTTCAGTCCTTGATTAAACAGATTAAATTTTCAAAGGACTTTTTATTTGTTGTTGTAAACTATTAATTTGAAAATTAATCTGAATCAGATAGTTGTCGATGTCGAAATTTTGGAAAATGTTTAGCTCTAGATCGTAGCTCGTCTTCCGTACTACTCTCCCCCCGCCTCAGTGATACCCTTTTCCTCGTTATCCTGGGCACGTCCGTATCGGAATCACTCGATGATGACTCCGATCTTGTTCTCCTGGGAATGCCCAAAGTTTTGTATTGCTCAGGATATTCTACATCATCGTTATCCTCACTGTCGGAGGAGTCGTCCGACGAATCATTTTGTGGTGCCAGACGCCGATGTGTGTAAGGAGTTTTCTTATGCGGTTTGCAGCTGATCGCCCATGGAGACAGATTTCTGGAATGCCGCAGAGGTGGCGTTGCCAAAGTGTGCTCAGGAATATGGATCTGAGCCTCAATGTCCGGTTCAAAGTCAAGTTCAGCTTCATTTTCTTGATCTGCTATAAAAATTTTCTCTTCCTCCCCCAATTCTCTCTTATATTTACTGCCATTTTTTGTTTTATCTCTCTTTATTTTTTCTTCATCATCTTCATCATCCGTAGTCTATATTTGTAATATACAAAAGAAAATTGAAAAATCATATAGTGATCAGCTTTTAATCATTTGTATCAAATTCACTTATAACACCTGGTCCGTGTATGCTTATGACGGTTATAATCATGGTCATGTTGATACTATTTTATGTTAATTAACAATTTTCTTAACTTGCATTAAAATATGATTAAAGTATTTTCTTCATTGATTGATAGTTATGGCCGAACATTGACAGTCACAGGACTGCCTTTTCTATTTTGAGGCGTTAAATTGCCTTCATGATACATTGTGTTTCACCATATGGGCAAATGATTATGATACAAATGACCAACTTGTAATAACAGTTATAATCAAGACAATGAACAACTTTATACATGTACCTCCTCCATGACTTTCTTCTTTTCTAACTTTTTGGCAAATTCAATGTCACCTCGTGGTTTAGGCAATTCATTAGGCTGCAACTCAGCATCCTTAAATTTGTTCTCTCTGGTCAAGTTTGCAGACATTGTGGTCAGAAGTGTGAGGGCATCACCTTGATCTGCCGCAAACTCTTCCTCCACCAGGTTGAAGAGTTCCTCAACTCTGTTGGTTTTAAACAATGAGAATCTGCAGTCTTGTTATGTTCATCCACTTGAATATTTGGTCGTTAATGACAACAACATATTTTCTATCGGTGTAACTAAAACCACATAGAAAACTGCAACACCGTTGTCAGTAATTAGAACAGAAAACCTCTTTCATCAGAATATGTATGTATCAGTATTGTAAAATTATTCATAAAACAACCTACAGTTTTCACCACTCAGTCATGAGGTATCTAAACAATGTGACCAGAATATAATTGTTACCTCTTCTGAAGTTTAGACTCAGTCGAATCCTTTTGTTCTGATTTTTTACGTCGGAGATAGTTGGCCATTTCCTCTGTCTCAAAAACTTGTAAATATTCAAGGTGGCGTTCAGTAAACTGTACTCCTACATAGAACAAAACAATATATCCATATGCCATATTGCTCACCAAAGCAAGAATTTGCTTTCTCATTCGTGTCAAGCAATTTTAAGATCATTTTTCATCTCTAATATATGCCTTCCAATTGATTTTATATAAATCTAGCTGATATGCTTTCGAATTTTTCGTCAATTTTGAGTCTAATAGTATACAATCCTCATTACCTCTATTTCAATGTCACTGCTATTTTTATTTTTAAAACTGTTTGTGTTTAACCCCTTTATAAAAATATCCATCATCGCCATTCAATGAACTACATGTATTTATCCAGTCTTTAATCATTTCTTAAACTCCTCAACTTGAAACAGGTTTTCCTGACTGTCTTCCTTACTTCGTTCAACAGTTCAGATGGGGAACCTCGTACTTAAAATTCTCCTCATTTTTAAACCGTTTTCTGGCTTTTACCTTTGAACACCAAAGTACATGTATCCAGCTATATTCACCTTAAAGCTGCTTGGTCCGATTTCCTATCAAATTTCATGTACGTTTTAAAACGATGGTTTTGCAAAGTATGTGTATAATAACAGTAATAATAGTTTTAACGGTGTCGTCGAATTCGGACGTAGAGTATCAGATAAATTGGAATCGTTTAAGGTATATATATCCCGGTCAATTGAGTTATATTTCCATGGAAAATGATATACAATTTTTTTTTTACAAAATAAACTTTATAAAAGGGTACCACGATATTTCGCCCCTTATTGAGATTAACCCACGGCGTCGAGACGGGTATGAAATATTACGACTTTAACATAGGCTATGAATAAAGAAAGTAAAATTTCAGAAAAGTTTAGGCAAATCAAAAACAGACGTGTGTACATTTTTTCACTAATAATTCTGAAGTTTGGTTTGTTTACAATCGTTGAATATAATCCGGGTTGAATAAACCCAACCAATCGGGGGACGAAACGAAATGTTTCCCTTATCTAAACATTCCCCTTTATTTTATTTTTATTTACTTTAAATATTTCAATCTTTGAAAGGAGACCGATTCTACTATTGCAAAAAGGTGAAAGTCTCTAACTTTTAAAGATAATTGGTTTATTGACAATTATTTGTTATAGCCAAAATATCGGACCAAGCAGCTTAAAACAAAGGCGAGGAATTATCTGAATGCAACTAAGAACCCTTTACTAAGAGCATTTCAACAATTACCTTTAGATCTCTTTTTGCAGCAAGTTTTCCTAGCTATCCACTTAAAACACAGATATATATGGTGGATTATACTCAGTGGGGGGACCAAGGCAGTCTTGTTGTCAAACTCCATGGTTAAGAAGTACATTTGGAACTTCCAGATCTCGTTAGATTTCTCTTCCACTTTTGTGAAGATGTGACTGGATGAAATCAAATCGTGAGAATGCAAAACAAAGAAAAACACCAATTATTTACAACAATTGCTCAAATCTTTATCTTTTCGCACCAGGTATATTAGTGACTATGGCAATTCCCGAATGGTAAGTGGATAGTGCACATTTTTAATTGAATCACAAAATATAAAATAGTCATAATTCGTATCTTAGATATGCTAATATAAAAACCAGGGGATTAATCTTATATTTATGAATACCTGTCTGGACATTTCTCATTAATAAATGTCAATGTATAATACTCTTTTTAAGTGGATCACATTGCTCCATTTTTGTTATTTGGATAAGGGTGTAGGATTCGTTTGATTTTAATAAAGCTTTCAAAATGCACTTAGAGTTTTTATGTGGTTCTGTAGTTTAGCTGAATAGAATCTACATGAAGCTTTACCTCCACCAGCATTTTTTTACTTAACATATTAATATTGTTCTCATTTTGAAGAATGATTTGTAAAAGTTTATGTAAATATCAGTTATACAAAAATAATGAAATTTAAGCGGAGATACTATGTTAATAAAGAATTCAACTTCTCAAAAAAAAACAACCTCCCCAAAATGAAATAAAATAAATAACTTAAAACAAAAACATTGAAGCTATGTGTCAAATAGCACCCATCTTTGCACTGTTAAATCATCATAATTAATATCTGGTTATATTATACTTAATCTTCGCATGCTGAGGCAGTGATTAACAAGCGCCTTACTTGAATATTGCAATGAGAAGATTTAACAGCAGAATAGCCGCAATGATGAGGTATCCTGCACACAGGATATATACCAGCAATCGATTCCAATTTATCTGGGACTCTACATCCAAATTCGACGACACCGTTAAGTTCCACTGAGAAGACGAGTTCCAACATGTACACTCAATGTCCGATACCAATGAATTAGTCATCGGATTAGAATTCGAACTACGGGCTGAGAAACAAAATATTGCAGTAAAACCTAATAGCAGTGTGTAGAATGTATATCTGTATTAAATAGTTGAATAAAAATTACATGCCAAAAACACAACGCACAATAAAACCCAAATTTAGTTTAAATAACAGCTTTTACCAATATTTTTTAATTAAATACTGTTAACTTCATTTTTTATCCTTATTTTTCATCGTTGCCCCACTAGTACCACTTTTCACGGCAATATACATTATTTATCTATAAAAAATAAATGTTCACAACAATAAAAACTTGCACACATTTCTGTCTGCTCTTCAAAGTAAAATGCTTTCATTAGTTTAATACGGAAGCGTATTTGTGCCACATTGTAAAATTTGTTTTCTTCCAACTTTAAAGTTGGAATCAACTTTAATTTTGAAATTTTAACTTTAAAGTTGAAATTTCAACTTTAAAGTTGAATTTTCCAACTTTAAAGTTGGATTTTCCATCTTTAAGATCGGAATTTTCAACTTTAAAGTTGGAATTTCCAAGATGACAGTTGGAAAAATCAACTTTAAAGTTGGAAATTCCAACTTTTAATCTGGAATTCCAAGATTAATGTTGGCAAAATCAACTTTCAAGTTGAAAAATCCAAGATTAAAGTTTGCAAAAATCAACTTTAAAATTAGAAAATCCAAAATTAAAGTTAGAAAAATCAACTTTAAAATTGGAAATTCAAAGATTAAAGTTGGAATTTCCAACTTTATACAATGTAGTTGGAATTTCCAAGATTAAAAGTGGAAAAATCAACTTTAAAGTTGGAATTTCTAAGATTAAAGTGTCAACATTAAAGTTGGAAAATCCGGATCCAACTCTAAAATTGGAAATCCCAAGATTAAAGTTGGAAAAATCAACTTTAAAGTTTGAAATTCCACCTTTAAAGTTGGAATTTTAAAGAAAAAAAAATAACAATGTTGCACTAATACGCTTCTGTAGTTTAAACATGTTGACACGAATCTGAGTTTTCAATTATCATTTATACATTTTTTTAGATTATCTCACGAACATAAATATAATAAGTGTTGAAAGCGCCATACATGTATGATGTTCTTTTACAGTACTGCAATATAAATTAATATAAGAATTTATAGAAGTGTAAAATCTGTGTATGGGAATATATTTACTTTTTTCAGTTTTTATTGCTTTTACACTCTGAATATTGACAATATCAGTCAACTGCATAGTTTGCCAATTTTTTTTTTTTGGCTGTTAATATACTGCTTATTCTTTAAGTTTAATTCTTTTAAAACCAAACTTTCCTTACTTTTCATCGATTCATCAAAACTAAGTTCTCCATACAGCTGCCAGTAAGGGTGAAATAAAATGTCCCCCAAGATGTTCCAGGATGGCTCTGTTTGTCCATAGAGAAGTGAGTGCCTAGCTACTCCGTAAGCCAGGAGAAAGACGGTTAACACGAGGAGAAACGTCGTAAGTTCGGTATACTGTACGAAAAATCTTAAAATGAACACATTTTTCAAAGTATGTATTGATTAAATTTTACATGTAACAAGCTTATTTGACTTTAGTGCAAAGGGCAATGCTATTACTTATAAGTTCATTGATTTTTGTGGAGGTCAGTGTCATAAAAAAAACACTTACTAGTATGAAATCAAATAAAAATCAAATAACAAAGTAACCACATCGGTATACTGCACATCCTTATGGAATTCAGGTTCATAATACACAATTGTAATAATTTAAAAGAAACAATTTGAATATGTTTCACATATTATTAATGACCTACTTTGGATAATGACAAACGTTTTAGCAAATATCCAAAGTAGACAAGAGGGAATCAAGATTCATGTTGAGGACATAATCATTATGCCTGTTTTAAATGTTTACTTATAAAATTACATTATATTTACATTCTACTGTGTTTTTCCATTAAATTATATGATCTTTAAATGCCTCTAAATGCAACAATCCAATCACTCTTTTTTTTTTTTTTTTTTTTTTTACATGTAATTTACATAAGCAGTTCCCAAACATTGACTTCAATGTTATCGGTTTAAAAATATGTTTCAAACATGTTGTTAAAACTTTATATTTTACAATTATCCAGCACTAAAGTTAATTCTATTGTTAAAAGCAAAATTTTAAGAGTCATTTTCATGGATCATATTTTCAGGCTTATCTCAACAGTCTATGTGATAACCAGTTTAAACCGGTATTGTAGAACAGCTGTTCTTGCTGTTACTAATTTACTCCCTCCGTGATCTGCAATTTATACCAATATATGTAATGAAATAATTGATTTCATCAATAAGGGAATGTAAATATAAGCATTGAATGATTTATTTTTGACGTCGTCGTGTCAATAACTGCCGTCAGTTGAGCAGACAAATTATCATAACGCGCTAACGCACGTTATTCAATTTGTCTGATCACCTGACGGCAGTTATTGACACGACGACGTCAAAAATAAATCATTCAATGCTATAATGAAATCGCAGTGACCTGATAAGATCATGACATATTGTCCTACAAAGTTTCATTTTCTGACCATATTTGATTGTCATCGGTCTCATTGTTTTTATAATTTTATCTTTGTAGAATATTTCAATATGTCTAGCTATCGTGTTAAAATTTAGTCACAGTGACGAGGATAGAATGTTTTATAAGATACACACTTAATGCTGACAAACGGGTCAATACATACAGTAACTATATATAATTCATCTCTTTACAATAATGTGAATGCATAAATGGAAAAGGCAATGATCGTATTGTTTTTCTAAGGAAAAATTATATACTTAAATACTTATCGTTTTACAGAAAACATGTTTTGTATGATAACAATGAAAGAACATTTAAGCAGGGGTGCAATTAACGAAAACATATACTGACGTTATATTCGGAACATTTGAGAACAATGCAGTGCAAAATCCAACTCACCATCATTTGGATCATCTCAAGCTTGGGTCCAATATTGCTGTTAGCTGTGTAGAGCTTCATGATCCGTAAATAGAAGATGATGCAGTTGATTGAAAATACAATCCTGACATCAAAGGCATTCTTGTTTGTATGCATGGTAATGATCTGGACCAGAAATGCTACTACTGCTAACAACATATTCGACATGTCGAAAGATTTTAACTTTCTATGCCAGTATGATATCTTTACAGGCAAACTCGGGAATGGAGAAGTCAGAAGCTGAAAAATAATAAATTCAATAATTTAATATGATTAAAACTTATGCTTTTTAAAATGCAATATTTCTCATTAGAATAAGGAATATATATATATATATATATATATATATATATATATATATATATATATATATATATATATATATATATATATATATATAGCGCTATTCAGGTAAAATGCTACATGACTCTTTCATTTTAATTTATATATATCCTTTTCTTAAACAAAAACACCATTTTTGTTTCAAAAATGGTAGACATCGAAATGCACTACTACACATAAAAGCGTATGAGAAGTGTGCGACTATCGTACCGTATAAGAGGCCTACCGTAGATGTGAAAAACATGTGAGAAACATATCATATCGTATCGTATAAAAAACGTAGTGTTTCGTATCATACAAAGCGTATAAGAACCGCATGAAAAGCGTGCGAAAAACTTGAAAGTTTTTTATTAGAATTTTACTTCCTGGTATGTACATGTAACCGATAACAATTAAGTATTCCGTGGGGAAAAAACCCAAAATGGCTGGATAATTTTATTTTTGCAATTTTATTTCTTGCTTTGGATAAATACCAAATTGGTAAATTAATTTGAGCACAAAATATAAATGCATGCTTTACAGAAATACATTTTCAACTTGGACCCACATCATATGATCGATCAATGAGCTGAAATTTCCATTCTAACCATTAAAACATGAAAATAGGTCTTGGTTTTCTTTAAGAAATAAGGTATCAATTTTTGGATGTATATCGGGATATAAATACCGGTTGGTCACGTGATCAAATCCCATAAAGCCCGAATCATTTTTGGATCCCAAAGGCCCGAAGGGATTTATAGAATATTTGATGACGTACCAACCCGTATTTATATCCCGATATACATTTACATCCAAAAATGATACCTTATTTCTTATATTTACATTTGTTGCAATTATGACGATAACATTGCTGCATACTTTTTTATACCCCCTGCAAACAAAGTTTGGGGGTATATAGGAATCACCCTGTCCGTCCGTCCGTCTGTCCGTCCGTCCGTCCGTCTGTCCGTCCATCCGTCTGTCCGTCTGTCTGTGCAATCATGTCCAGTCCATATCTTTCTTATGGTGCAACATTGGAAGTTCTTATTTCACACACAGATTGCTTATGACCAAAGGGTGTGTCATGACCTTGACCAAAGGTCATTCGGGCAAGGTCAAGGTCACTGGCAGAAGAAGTGCAAAATTTGTGTCCGGTCGATATCTTTCTTATAGAGAAACATTGGAAGTTCTTACTTTACACAGATATTGTTTATGACCGAATGGTGTGTCATGACCTTGACTGAAAGTCATTCGGGCAAGGTCAAGATCACTGGCAGGAAAAGTGCAAAATTCATGTCTGGTCCATATCTTTCTTATGGAGAAACATTGGAAGTTCTTATTTTACACAAAGATTGCTTATAATCTAAGGGTGTATCATGACCTTGACCCAAGGTATTTTGGGCAAGTTCAAGGTCATTGTTTAAAAAATGCTTAATTCCTGTCTGTGTCTTGTCTTGCATTAATGGAAATGATTAGAAGCTAAAATTTGACACAGAGCTTGTTTGTGTCAGGCCACGTCAAATTATTTTTTAGATTTTCATCCCTGCCTGCCTCGCTGAATATGGTCTGCCCGATGTATTTTTTTTTTTTAAATATGTGGAAAAAATTTTTTTCCAAAAAAATCGGGCTCGGTATACCAAAATTTCAAAATGTTTAATGGCTGCTTGACGTGGATTATCGTTTGATTCCAGTCATGTTTGTTAACATATGGATGCAAATGTCTTTATGCATTTACAGTTAAGATGAAATAAAATGGAATTCAAAGAATAGAAATTAATTTGTTTACTGATATATGCATTAACAGTTTTAAAAAATAGAGCAGTTGTTATTTATAGAACATGGACGGTGAAATAGATAGCATCCATTATTTTCTATAATAGAAAAAATACTTGAGGTATGATTTTTCTTAGCGGGGGGGGGGGGGGGGGGGGGTATCAATTGTGAGCTTGCTCACAGTACCTCTAGTTTTTTTAGATTACCTAGAAAGCTGCTTCGATAAACACGACGTAAAAAAATATTTCAACAATGTTGCAAGTATTTGACTACCATGATAAATAAATATGAAACTACTTTTGACAAGACAACACTTTTTTATTATAATTAAGTGAAACATTAATGAAAATGCACTTGAACAATTAATAAAAAACGACCGAATTTTTCGCAGAATAGTACCACCTCTTTTTAAGTAGCAGAGCGGTTGGAAATTTGAAAACAAAGCTATTGAAAGCCAAGTTTGAGTCTACTTAGTCATTTTCAGAGGAAATTCTATCGTAGAATCAATTTAAAGAGCATACTGATTTTCCTCGGACATTAGAGGGACAAACTTTTCTAATTTCTTTTACGAAATTAAACGGACAGAGAAGCAGAATGAGTTAAATTTGACCGTGAATGGACTTAACCCGAAAGGTCTGTGATATTGCGTTTGCGATTTTGATCGAGACTTGTTATAAATTTCAGAAATAAAGTATAACTGATTCTAACTACTTTGACAAATTGCAACTGTAATTTTCGAGTACGCTTTGTTACGATATCGATCCATACACATGATCAAGTACATGAATCTTGGCCATATCATTTATCCCCGCAATTAATGTACAGACCATGGACAAAAGTATTCGCACGATCGAGTCATTTTTTGAACGCGTTTTTCGCGTATTGTACAATTCGGGTTGTCTTTCTTTGCATGGGCACGATTCAACCCATCAGCCAAGATATATTTAGAAAGTCAAGGTCATTAACAGTGACGTATTATTATCTATTTTCGTCTGCTTCTCTGTAATAACGAGAGTTGATGAGATGGAAATTATGGGTCGAAAATCAACTGAGCTTAATCAGGGCTGTAAAAAAAACATCGTAACATTTTTACAGGGTGGTAAAAGCTTTGGGGAAGTTGCATGTTTGTTGAAAATACCTAAATCAACTGTGTATAGTGTGTGGAAAAAATTTAGGATACACGGTTCGGTAGAAAATAAACACAGGAGTGGACGCAGAAAATTTGTGGAAGAGCGTGCAGCACGGAGACTTGTTATACAGACTCGGGTGGATAGAAAACAGCCTCTATCAGATGTGACAAGTAAGTTTAACGAGAACAACAATGCCAATGTGTCATCAAAACAATCGTAGTTTGAAACGTTA
Source organism: Magallana nippona (assembly GCA_033439105.1). Classification (NCBI taxonomy): domain Eukaryota; kingdom Metazoa; phylum Mollusca; class Bivalvia; order Ostreida; family Ostreidae; genus Magallana; species Magallana nippona. Next base: position 18,654,753 of record CM065920.1, on the reverse strand, counting down.
TGGTTACAGAAAATGTGTATGTAAAAAGATCCGAAACGAGTGCGTTGGTGTGCAAGTAAAAGAACGTGAAACGGATGAAAGTCAAATTGTCATTGGAAATGACTGTAGGGTTTACATATGGAGAAGGAATAAAGAATCCTGGCTGCCAGACTGTATTTCCCCTGGAACTAGTAAGAAAATATGTCATGATCTGGGGATGTATTACGTATCATGGCGTCAGTATGCTTTGTAGAGTGAATGGCAACATAAACTCCGAGAAAAACATAGATATTTTAGATAATAACTTGTGACCTGTGGTAGCAAGACATTTTCCCGATAATAACTATTTATTTATGGATGATAATGCACCTGTTCATCGGTCTCATCTTTCCACAACTTACAAATCTAACAACAGAATCCCAACGCTGAAGTGGCCCGCACAGTCCCCCGATTTAAACCCCATAGAAAATGTTTGGTTAGTAATTAAAAGAAAACTTCAAAGTCATGTTCACACTATTAAATCAGTTGATGAACTATATGAGAAAATTTTGGACATTGGGACTTCATTTCCTGTGGATTATGTAAAACACCTGTATGCATCAGTTCCAACAAGAGTGCGCCGAGTTCAACAGGCCCGCGGGTACATCACAAAATATTAAGGTAACACCTTGTTTTCTTCATTTTATTGATCTTTCTAAAACTATTAGATATTTTTCTGCAGTTTTATGCACATTTCAATTTATCTGTGCAATCAAAATAGTACAAAAATACATTTTATTACCGGCAAGTGTTTTTGATAAACAAAATGGCCGCCGCCATCGTGCGAATACTTTTGTCCACAGTCTGTACGTTAGCGGTTATATACTTTAAATAAAATTGAATGTATAAAGCTTCGCATAACCAAATACAGTTAAGATTTTTTTTCTTTATGCCTAAATAATGTTTTTATTAGGATATTAGGTGTGTTTAAGCGTAACTCGGTTAGTTTGAGTACATAGAAAGTAGTGACCTAGATTATTCATGCGCTACTTTGACCTCTTCCCCCAGGCTGATGTTATGCAGGAATAACAGCGGATTGCGAAAACAGTGTTGTATAACGGAAAACATTTGCAAATGAAAATATTCCATTTTTTCTTTTTTTTTCTTTTTGAAGATACCAACTTTTCAGATTACAAATAATGTATACACAAGTTCCCGATATTCACACCTTGCCGAGATAAACTGTTTAACCTTACAAGCCCGGTGTAAAGCAGAATAATGAAAATAATGAACAGGGATCGTTTTTCGACGTAGAATAATTATACAGACAGAATTGCAAATAATTGCGATCATTATGCAACGTAGAAAAATGACTCTTTTACCCGAAGAATGAGTGTCATTTGGATTAAAATGAGCATACTCTACGTGAAAAAAGTAATCCCTGTAAAATAATGACCTCCTTATGATTTTTTTTTCAGTATAATTTCTTGTTATACTAGGATGTAAAATAGTATCTAAAACATTGTCATTTTTTGCAGTAAACAGAACGTAACAGAAATTACAATTCATATTCAATAAAAAAAGGCCAACAAACCGTATGGAAAGCGTATCGAAAACGTATCGTACCGTACAAGATACGTATCGTATCGTACATGAAGCGTATCGTATAAAACACGTACCATACCGTGTGAGAAACGTACCGTATCGTACAAGAAGCGTATCGTACCGTGCGAGAAACTCGTATCGCACAAAACGTATAGCGTGAGAAGCGTGCTTGAAATGTACACCTGGTGTAGTAGTGCGTGTCAGTGTCTGTACTTCAACGACTCATGATTTTTTTGCGTAGCATTTACATTAATCTTCCAAGGTATCTGCGTTAAAATGCTTATAGCAGGAAAATTTTGTCAACTTACTGTGTAAAGCTCATCTACAATGAATGTTATAATCCAAAAAATACAGATAACCTCGATTGTTGTGATTTTGTCTGGCTGATAGTCCACTAATAGAAAGTATGTAAATAGAGCCACAAAGAAAATGTACAGGATCTGTAAAACAATAAATAATAATGTAAGCAGGTCATAAAGAAAATGTAAATATGTACTGTAAACAATAAAAAAACTGTTGTCAAGAAAGGCCCTGACGACAATGTACAGGACATATATATAATGACAAATACGGTAAATTATAAATTATATTACAAAATTGAAATACATGCACAGAAACAATTAACACTGATCGATAACTACTTCAAAAGGACATCAGAAAACATATACAGAAATTTAATTCAAATTCCTTATTTTCACTTTCAATAAAAACTCAAAAAATGTCTAGGCATTGCTAGATATAATCTTAAAACTCTATTTGAAAAATAATGAGATGTATTTATGCAAAAATAACATTACTATCACATATTAAAAACACATTTTTGATATTTTTGGCTAAATATACATTTGGAGTTCTAACTAAACGTTGTCGAGCCCTAATCTCTGACATTTGCTAGTATATGATCTTTAGCCGGGCTTTGCTGATTAACAGAGTCTTGGCGGTAGGCAGGCAAATAGCCAATGATGCTATAAATATCACAACTTTAAAAAGTAAATTAAACACCAAACAGCGTCAAAGTAAAAGCTTCCGCTTTACCATATACAATTTAGTATCACAAAGAGCTATCTTTTAAGATTTTTGTTTCAAATAAATTTAGCACGGAATTTGTTTTCTTATTCAATACATATCTAAATACAAGTATTACATTATGGGAACATACACCATGCACATGAGATTCATGAACTACTTTAGAAAGCATTGATGTATGGCTGCACAAAGAAAAAAATTGGGATTGCTTTTGAAAAACTTGTTTTTAAATTCAATGTACCGTTTATTTTTTCAACTATGCTGAACGCAAGTTTTAGGTGTTAACCCAGTATAATGTAATTACTATATGAAATAAGCACAATTTTTGTCTTGTCGTCAGGATGACTGATTTCCCCTTAACTTTTAATAGTTATAAACGTATGCATTGACCTTCACCACTGGTTGCGACATGAGACCTTTATCTTTTCTAAATATCACAAACACTTCAAGTTTGGTTTAATTTCGCATAGAGCTTTTGGATCGTTTTAAGTAGGTTGACACCTGAAATCCAAGTAATGTCAATCATCTCAAAACCATTTAAATATAAAGATGGGGTCTTAAAATGTTCACATATTTGATTTGTGACCCATGCCATATGTAATTATATCTTTGAAATATAGGCCTCAAAAGAAATAATCATGTTCCTCTGTTTAATGCTAAAATTTGGCATTGAAATTTGTAATTCAAAGAAATCAAACATATATCTATAGTTTGAATTAACATTTGATTATGATTTTAATCCAGTATGAATTTGAAATCATGTAGTGAATATCAAGCGGTGGCTTCAAATGCCAATACATAATGAACACAGGAACAGATTGTTAAGATTGTTACAAATATTGGATCACTCAAATTATAACTAAATAAAAGATAATAGCAATGCCATTTTGCGAAACTTTGCATATAAATAGACATGAATCTAATGTTTTATGTAAAAATAAAAAAAAGTACGGATCAAATTTTAAAACTTTTAAGATATGGCATGAAATAAGCGAATTTTAGCTTATCATTTTTTCTTGACTTTGACTTGAAATATAAGTCTAATATAACAAAAATATGTCGATAAACATTGTTCAAATATGTTTTTCGGAACAAAAAAAAGTTATCTTAAAGATTACGTTTACTCAGGGTTTGAGATTTCAAAAAATATTTTTACAAAGTTCGTTACCTGAAGTCAAAAATTGATTTAAAAACACAAAATAACAATGTTATAAACAAATATCGATATTAATATCCATGTTTTGTTCATTTGAGAAAGATATGATACAAGAAACAGAGGAAATTCGGACTAATTTTTTTCATTTTCTTTTTTTCTCTTAAAAACTTTCTGTAGCAATGCAATTGCAAAAGTTAAGTTTCTGTATGTTTTTTTCAAGTCATTTTACATATTTCATGGTTGTATTATCTTGTTTTTAATTTTATATCACTTGCTGGCACGCGAAGGGAAAAATCTAAAAAATACATAAAATTAATTTCAGATAGAATATCTCGAAAAATTGATCATTGACCTAATATCATGTTAAGGTCAACAGAATGCAGACAATAAAAATGGTTTTAGGCAATAAATGGTTTGGAGCTCCTATTAGTCAGTTTTTTGTTATACTGGATCAAAAATGGCTGAAATTTTGAAAATTGATAGAGAAAATTCGGACTAAATTAAATTCAAAATATGAGCTTAAAACGAATCGTTGAAATATCAAATGAGTAAATCTAATCGTACTTTATTATCTTCCAACTAACAAATTGTTTTATTATTTCTAATTCAAAATAAAGAAAACCTTGGTAAGGGTGGACAATTTTGAGAAAATTTATCAATAAGCGTTCAGATGTCACTAGCATAAAAAGTTGGTCATTGGCCTAGTTATTTGAAAGTGAAAAATAGCACCATAATAGAAGGGCTACATTGTATAATAATTAGTTTTTTCGTTCCTATTAGTGGAATTTTTTCGCCCCTGAGTAAACGTAATCCTAATGCACAAATTACCTGGAAATTTAGTCTGCATCGAAAACTAGGATGCTTAAATAACAGTACGATTAAACTCTTGAATTAAAAAAAAAATTTTCATTTTCTTCTTGAAAACCATTCGCGAGGAAACATAGTCCCTAAATAATTTCTGTTAATAGGTAATGTTCTTTAATCTATTGGTGACCGGTCAGCAGAGAATGCTAACTCCTCCTAGGCACCTGATCCTACCTCTATCTTTTTGGAGATCCGTGTTGCTCTGCTTCGAATTTGTATTTCGTTTTATGGATTTTTGAGATGGTTGACGGTTTGTTATTGTCATTTTTGCATTCAATATTGTTTGTTTGGCATTGTGAAACATGAATATACGAGTAAAATTGGTATATGATGCAGACCTTTTAGACTAGAGGTGACCCAAAATAGATACCCAAACACAGAGGAACGAACTTTTTTAAGTTTCCGATAGGAATGAAGTTACGCTTACGGAAGAAAACATTATATCAAAATAACGTCTCCTTTGTATTGCTTAGTATTTAAAACAATGTAGAAGAAAAAAAAAACACACAAAAAAAAAAACAAATTTAAAGTAAGTCAATCTGTTTTAAAACCATTGCAGACACCAATATTTCAACGGCTCTGGATCTTTCCTTAATGATAAGTTTGGCCATAGTAAGTGTTTTTATAGTTAAACTGTCAGCAAAAACTAGTATCAGTCACAAAAAAAGCAAATCATATTAAACACGCGCAGAAAATACCAATTTATTATTTGATGCTTCGTCAAGAATAATTGATTTTTTTAATTCGCTGTTGTCTTATTTTAACTTTGCTTTTGACGGAAAGACATCAGTTACGAAATGTTGAAAATGTCACATTATTTCATTTCGTAATTTTCAAATTATTCTATTTATCAGGGTAAACACTTAGAAGTTTTATTGAGTGTAGAGAGATATGTTGTAAAATTTAATCACCCTTTGACCCTTTGCCAGTACCAAATACATCCTGCACTAACACCAAAAATGCAGTTGGTATTGTAAATGCAATAGACTTTCTACACTGTATATATACATTAAAATAGAAATATATTTACTCATCTGTTTACAAGAGAGAGAGAGAGAGAGAGAGAGAGAGAGAGAGAGAGAGAGAGAGAGAGATGTTTACCAATCTTATTTCTACAGAGTATGCACAACTGCACATAAAAAAGCCCGGCTTTCAATACACCACTCTTTTATTTCTAATACCATACCATGCAATATCTGAAGAACACTAGCATCATCGACCTAAACATTCCAGTGCTAGACTTACTGAGTAATGGATGAATTTTGTAATCGGCGCTGTGTAAAACGTAAGGATTTTTTGAAAAGTTTTAGCTTTCTTCTCCCCCATTGCATCAACTTGAGGAAAGTCACACGACAGCAATACAGGGCAAATCACAGTTACTAAGACCTAAAAAGATTAGAAACTGACAAGTCTAATTATGTATATATCATACATACTTAGTTATTTCAATTCCATTAACCAATTTGCTATTTAAGCAATTAAAAAGTCAAAATTATACTTAAGGAAGGAGTCTTCTCGTTATTAGACATACTTCTTATAACAAGAAATTCGTGAAATTTTTACATGGTCAAACAGATCATATCAACAAATGATTGTATTAGTTTAAACAAATTTGACCTCCTTGTTTTGGCATAAAGGTGAGGTCAAGGTCACTACCTTTTTTTCTCAACTTGAAGGATGATAAAAATAAACGTAGTTATCTGCAGCTTTGTAGACATCTGTTTAAGATATGAAGTTTGTATTCTTCAATGAAATGATAGATTATTAAAATATCTATCAGCTTATACTACTAAATTGAAATAAATATTTAATCTAAAATTAATATTGCTTAGCCCGCATTTCCTCTACTTTTCTTAAATTTTGAAGATATTTTGATTATTTTTCTATGCTTCCAATAATAAAATATTTCTGATTTTTACATATTATGAAGACTATGCATAAAGATATAAACTGACAGAAAATTTAATATATTGACTATTTGATAAGAGAGAAAATCCGATTTTAGTGATTTTTTCACACAAATCTATTTATAGAATGAGCGCTTAAAAAAGCTTATAAAAATGTAATTTGATAGGGAAATCATGTTTTAAAAACATATTCTAAACCCTAGTATCTTATTATTAGTTCAAATAAGTTTTAAAAATCCATCATTAATGTAATTTTTTGAAAAATACTAAACAAACTAATGAATCTATAGCAATTCTGAATTGCTAAAAACATCTGATATTTTCCTACGCCAATGTTCCACCAAAAATATAGTCCTTGTTAGATTCTAAACTTTGATTATCATTTCTATACCAAGTTGTATAATAGTAAAAAAGATAGAAAAATATGATATTTCAATTTCCTTTCATCTTCATTTAACGATCATTTAAGCAAATTTACTTTTGACAAGTCGAAAACTAGAAAAGACTCCTTCCTTAAAAAACTACTACATTATATATCAAAATCGATCTTTATCGCATCAAGCTGTTTTACCAACATGATGAACAGTCTAATTTCAGGTTACGATACGATACTGCGATACGTTTCTGAAACTTCAGAACTTCATCAAAATAGAAAATTTTTGTTTCGTCATAAGTTTCAAAATTTTTGAGTAAGAAAATGTTTCTAAGCCCTATACGTGTTTTCTTTCTGTTACATGATTGTATAGTAGAACATAATACATAACAAATAACAATGACCTTTTAAGTTTTGTTTTTAAATTTAACCTTCTTAATAATTTTACAATTGTTTTTTCCATATAAGAATTTTTACTTTAAACAATAAGAAGATTTTAATCATTGAAAAGTTATCTAAAAGAATGAATTCACAATACCATCTCTGATGATGAAATAAATATAAAAAATGTTATCGAAAGAGTGGATTCTATAATTTATGAACGGTTACTGATTAAACTAGGTAACTATGATTTAAACGATTGATTAGGTTACCATCATCCATGAAGATTTGATCCCCCGGTGCCATGTTGTGTCGATCGAATTTTGACAAGCTGCAGATGAGAGATAAACCTTCAAAGACAAAAGAAGTATAATAACTGATGCTCATAAAATCAACATTTCAAAATTTAAGACATTTTGTCCCGCCTTCTGGTTTTTTTTATATTTTGCTTATCGTTTGGTATACACTTTTCTTAGATTCTGAAATGAAATAATACTTTATTCCACTGAAGACTTATGAGGTATAATGGAAATGATTTCATGAATTCAAAAGTCATAACAATATAACATATTACATTGAACGCTTCATAGATTCAATAATTGTCCATAAAAATAATCCCTTATGATATTACCTGGTGTATGTTATAAGTGTTAGCAAATATGCTTTTGTTCCACTGTTTTAGTTGACTGTTCTACATACATTAGATGTAACGTACCATATTCTTCGCAGAAGCTGCTATCTGTAGACTGGTCATTGAACTCCAGGTTGGAGATTTCCTCTCGGCCAGCATCACCGCTTTGTCCTTTTGTTTTGCATGACACTCGTCAAGCACACTTCTGGCCAGGTGCTCAAACTCACTGTGAAATAATTCGAATATACTGGGGTTTCATCATCATATATACTTGTTGAATAATACTTTTCCTGGTTGTTGAGGTTATCTACGAAATTAATTGTCCATGAAAGTGCATTAAAAAACCAAAAATGTTTTTGTGATCAATTCAAAAAGGTTTGCGTATCCTTGAAACTGTTTTTAATTGCTAAAAACTGATGCCTACATTAATGAATCCACAGTATTTGATACCTAATCTACTTGGAATTATCAAATTATTATGTGCTTTAAACTTCGATATTTTTGACATTCCATATCTGTGGGTATATGATTTAACTATAGTTAAAGTAGTATATCTTGTATCTGGAATATCAAGATTGAATCGTTACTCCTTTGCTTTTTATTAAGAACTTACGAATGCAAATTGAAGTTAGGTAAATTTTGATCTTATATTAAATAATCCCAGTCTTTATGCAGTACAAGTTATTTAATATTTCATAACCTAATTTAACACATAATCTTGGAAACGTTAGCTTTTCTTTTCATGAGAGTTTGTATGACCAGCCATTGTAGGAACAAATCGGAGAGAATGGACTTGTACTACGATTTTATGTAGAACATGGAATATAATCGGTACAGACAAAAGTGGTACACCAATGTAACCATTGTAGCAGTATAATTAATACCTATCAGTGCAGGATAGTATTAAATGGTGAAATCAAATTCATCTTATGTAACATCGTATTTATCAAAACTTGTTTATAGTACTTTTAGGACTCACTCTCTAAAACCAAGCACTTTTTCTTTCAAAGCGGATTCGTTTCTACGAAAATTCTCAGCCATGATGCCATAAATTCTAGAGGCGGCCACTGCACTAGTAATTGGCTCACTCCCCATCTGCCAAGCGAACTTTGCCATCTTTTGTCTGAAAAAATGAAAAAAAGTCAAATATACTTATGCCGTATGCAATTTTCTAATCAAAATGAAAAGGCCGATGAGCAGCATCACCCAATGAGCGCAGTCATCTGTTGAAATTGCAAATGATAAATCAAAAAATAATTCTGTAGTTCTAAATAGAACAAATAGTTCCCAGTGCACTACAGTTTCTTTGAAGAGGACAAAGTCCTTAAGTTAAGAAAATGATAACCCCTCACTAAACCAAGATTTATACTTTTTAAGTCCATACGACAAAAAATGGCGATTTAAGGGTTTTATCTTATTGTTTGTATCAACATATTTGGTTAAATATCATAATAGCTCAGTGGTTGAAGTATCGGGCTTGTCAACCGCAGATCATGAGTTCGAATCCGCCTGGGGCTTTTGTTCATATTTACGAAATTAAATTTTTGAAAATATAATTTTTTATCCAAAATTGTATATTTTTCGCCTATTTGACTTATATACGGCTTATTCGTCATGCTATCTATCATAATCAAGTAATTTGTAATGCTACTTCTGGCCTTTTTCTCAGGTGAGTTGAAATTATACAGCCTCTTTTGTAACAGGATGATATTTTAATCAAATCAGATAGGTTTTTGAGAAGTAGATTATGAAAAAAATTTCTATACACATGTATATTATGATATATATATATATATATATATATATATATATATATATATATATAAGACTTTGAACACCCCCCCCCCATTGTGGCCCCACCCTACCCTTGGGGCTCATGATTAGAAAAACTTGAATCACCACTATTTGGGGATGTTTCTACACAATGCAAGTTACCTGTTTCTGACAAATTGGTTTCTGAGAAGAAGATTTGTAAAGATTTTTCTCCATGTATTCTTATATAGAATTTTGACTCTACTGTGGCCCCAGTCAACGTACCCCGAGGGGACCGAGATTTAAACAAAATTGAATCATAACTCTGTGGGCGATGCGTCCAAACAAGTTAGATATTCCTGGCTAATTATCATTTGAGAAGATAATTTAAAAAAAAAATTCTCTGTTTATTCCTATGTAAAATTTTGACTCTCCATTGTGGTCCCTTAGGGATCATGATTTGAACAAACTTGAATTTCCACTCATGAGGATGCTTTTACACGAGTTATAGCATTCCTTGCCAATTGGTTTGTGAGAAGAAGATTTTTAAAGATTTATCTTTATATATTCCTATGTAAAACTTTAACCCCCCCCCCCCCCCCGTGTGGCCCCACCTTAACCGCAGGGACCATGATTTGATTAAACTTGAAACATCACTGAATATGCTTCACACAAGTTACAGCATTTCTGGTCTATTGATTTTTGAGAAGAAGATTTTCCTGGCCAAATGGTTTGTGAATTGGACTGTCTTGGGATCTGTTCATTGGGATTGTTCTGATTTTCATCGAATAAGACATATCATGGAAAACTTCTCCTGCTGTTAAGGTTACTCTGTGCGCGACACAAGTAAGTTGTATACATGCTGGTTTGTTTTTCTACTTAACATTTGCACAATTCGTTGACAGGCTAAAGTGCTTTTGTGATTGATGTTCTTCTTTCGCAATGCAGATTCTATCGCATGTACAAGTGTCTCCGATTTTCTGTCCCGAACTGCAACACAACCCAGGAAATGAAATACAGGCATATTACTTTCATCAACACTCTTAAGGTACTTAGTCAATTTCTTGCATCATATGTTGTTTCGTCAATGATAAGGGGAAGCTGAGGCAAATCTTAAATATCTTAAAGAATGTCTTTTTCACCTGTGTCGTTGGTGTTTTCAATGTCTAAGTAAGATGTGTGACTACATTATTAAGAAGGATCTTGAAGGTCTGGACAAGGTTTTTGTTTCTGTAGATGTAAGATCTTGTAGAAGCTGGTCAAGAGAAGATTCTGTTTAGTTATGAAATACAGTTGAACTTCTTTACTCGATCGCTGGTAAATTTATTATAGTTACATACTTGTTCTTAGTTTCTGCTGTTGTCTTTTACTTGTTTGTTGATGGAAAACTGACTGTGTTCACGTGGTTTTCATGTCGAACCTAAGTTGATCTTTACAGGTTTGTTCATTTGACCAACACATTTGTCTTTTTGGTGTCTGTACACAACACACAACTAAATCCTACATTACGAATCACTAGCTGCTCTTCATCTCAACCATTTAAATTTCCTCCGGCACTGATTTACCTATTTTCTCTTTCACGTTACCTTTGTTTTTGACTTTTCATCTGAAAGTGAAGTGACCTCTGATTGGGTTTTATCTTTCTTGTCCTCTTTGTCGGCTGAGCGAAGAATGAACCAAGTTTGCATTGGCTTATCTTGAAAACTGAACTGATCAAATCGGTCAACTCCTCCTTATTTATGTATAACTTACCCACGCTGATTTTAAATAATATTCAATTCAATCTCATTATAAAATTATTAGTTGATTGCTATGAATCAGATTCCTTAGAGATAGAGATACAAAAACGATTTCAAGTCTGTAAATTATCGTAATCCATTGTCACAATTCTATTTTTCGAATTGATTTTGACAACGAATTAAAAAAATAATTAAAAAAATTAACTACCTTAACATGAGGATGGACCAAATCATCAGCTGTTTGTAAGGAAATTTAAACTGCTGTGGCTTCCTGGGCCACACCTTTAAGGGGTATTTTCTCCCTATTACATTGTCAGCAGTTTTGCTTTCCTCGATATCGTGGTCGTATTTGTACATCAGGAACTCCATTAGGCATTTCAATTTGCCGTATGAAAATGTTGAGCTGTTAGTCTTATCTTTCATTAATTTCTTAAAGTGGTCTGCATCCGTTCGACATAATGACTGGAAAAATCAAAATCCCAGATTACTGATTGGAGTTGAATTCTCTTAACTTTTAAAGCAGACAGATACACTATATATATTAATTATCGGTCTGAAATATATAAATTCATCATATCTGGACATTTTTTAAAATACAAATTCACTTACGGGTGATATAAGAAGAATTGAAATCGATATAAGGTTTGTTTTTCATTGACACATCATTATATAATTTTTTCAAACAATTTACAGGAACGACAATATTTCTTACGGAGATTTATATTTGGAAAATATTTATCCGTTCGAAAGCAAAATGTGCATCGATTTTATCTTGGAATAGAGTGTAACAAATAATCGGGTTTGGGGATAATTGTTTTCTATAGCTTTACATCATTAGGGTTTTATCTTTGGTGTTGACGAAAATGCACCAGGGTAGTCCGACTGCCGTTAATATAATTGAAGGCCGCATTCGAGATGATCAGACATTCTGTGTTCGGCTGTGGAAGGAGCAGGTACGATATACAGTGTAATACGATTGCACCACAGACACCTGACGTTATAAATTTTTGTCATAATAAAAATAAATACCCTAAACCTAATAATACACAAGGAACCCATCGCTGCCATTGCGTTTATTTCAAACTGTCACAACAGGTGAAATGTTTGCTTAAAATTCATTGGTAAAACTATTTTGCGATTGCGAAAAATTTATATAGTCAGGTGCCTGTGGATTGCACAGTGTTCGTATTGAGTTGCGCTTAGCGTGTTAACGTTATTCCCAAATTTGTAACCCTGTACGTACCTGGCTGAAGCCTGTGCCCTCTGCCTGGATACAGTCCTTTGTATATGCAATAGACAAAGAGCCGTATCAGGACAGATCTCGAGGCTGGGATTTGTGCCTTGGATAGAGCCCGATATAAATCCCACAAATTGATAGAACCCCGTTCTTTTATATCGTCCTTTACTTGTTTTGTATGCTAATGATAGATAATCCTTATTACTACATGTATCTGTATACATTGACTCGTGATTTTAGCCAATCTTCATCATAATTATATAGTTACTATATAAACACATTCCCCCGACTGATCTAAATCACAAAATCAAAACACGTCACAGGATGAAGCTGCGCCATTCAGTCAACTGAAATGTGAGTTAAAGGTAACTGAAAGGTGACTGAATGGCATAGCTATGCCATTCAGTCACCTTTCCAGACATTTCAGTGAACATTCAGTTGACTGAATGGCACAGCTTCATCCTGTGCGTAACAAGAGTACAACAATAAAATACTTGGGATTTTAAACAGCTTTAGTCAATTTTACAAACTTTGGCATTAATCATTTTAAACCATTCTTATCAATAATGAATTAATAAATCTAGTGATCATAAGGTTTTACCCGATAGAAAAAAGTGGCAATGTTATAATAATATAAACGGGTCAGCATCGTTTCAGAATAAAATATGTAAAAATTCTTATTTTTGGATAACAAAATTAATATAAAAATAAATTATGAAATGAAAACAAAACCTACAAAACTCATTAACGTGACTAGACACACCATTATTTGATGGATCGATGAAGAATCATTTTTCTAACCTAACCGTATCCTTAACCCTATCCACGTATTTAATCATGGTTATATTACACATCAATTGAGACAAGTTTTAAGCTCTAAAATACACTGTTTGCCGTCAAAACAATTCTGCCCATTTCACTGGAAAAATACCAAAAAGATCATATAAAATAATTGAAATCCGTTATTGTTCTCTGTTTTATGAAATCATATTTCAAAAATATTCTTTATCGATTCATCAAATAAAATTTTGATGTGTCGAAGAACTTATTTTCCCTCAAGGATTACATGTGAATCAGGTATAATTGTATATTGGATTCACAAAGGTAAACTCATATGTAATCCATACAAATTCATCGTATTAAACCAAAAAAGAAATTAATTTTTCTGATTTATATATCTTTTACTGACCTCTTCGTAAAGTGTTTGTAACCTTTCTGTTGTAAGGAACTCCTTCATTACTACCGTTTCCTGTACTATCAAAGCAACAAACTCTACTTTCTCTTCAATGATGGCTTCCATCAAAATTTTATCCAGACTTCCTAAAGAATAGATAGACTAAGTTTATTCTTGAGGGATAAAATCCATACACACTGATTAAATAAGAACCTGTGATCTTTCGTACCTCTGGGCCACAACACATCTTCCCTAAAAATCTCCTTCTGAGCTATATCGGCTCTGTTCCAAGTTAATGCCAGCTTCAGCTGGTTTTTTCGGATTTCATCTGAATTCTCTGCGCCCTTAGCTTAAATGATATGTATCATAAATATAAAATATAAAAATAGATGTATTGTTCAAACTGCTATTAACCATTACTGCGGAATCACTTTTATTCGTGGGGTCAATGTTCGCGGGTAGTCTAATTTTCCTGGTTCTAAAGGACGGTATTTTGATGGTAAAAAGTTCTGCATTGTTTTAAGAAAACTTAAACAAATGCTTGTATATACGTTCGTGGGCAAGTGTTACCCACGAAAGCCACAAACGTTAGCTCCCCACGAACAATTGAAAATTATACAACATGTGGGCTATATTGTGATTTTCTGCAAGACTACGTAAACTCCATTTTTTTAGAATGTATTTTGAGTATGCCAAGTTAATCAATTAATATGCACTGATGTTAAGTTCACTTTTTTAATTTCAGCTCATAGTATTTTTATTTTGCATTCTTGAGAAATCATATGAAATCATTGGTTTATAAATTACCGACTAAACAGTTATAAATATAAAACTGATTTCAAATAATATAAACACCCTGAGCATGGAAGTGATATATCATGCTACACTTATCGCAATTCATACATGTTAAGTTGAATTGTCTCTGTTTGCGCTTACTCGTGAACGGCATAGAAAAGCTAAAGTTTAAAGACCTCAGACAACTGTGTGTTAAATGTCATTTTGAATGTAATGATGCTCTATAAACACAATCAAAAGACAGCTGTTTAAATATGATTTTCTGTTTCATTCACAGGATGAAACTGTGTCATTCAGTCAACTGAAATGTTACTGAAAGGTGACTGAATGGCATAGCTATGCCATTCAGTCACCTTTCCACACCTTTCAGTTAACATTCAGTTGACTGAATGGCAGAGCTTCATCCTGTGATTTAGCGGTGTATCTTATTTATTGGATAGAAATATGAACTAATGATTCGAAATAATTTTGTAGATGAGACAGGAAAATCAAAACATGTTACAATCGTAGAACAAATCAACGCTAATACAATGGTGCTACTTACAATTTAATAATGCTGTAAGAATAGCAATATCTAGGTCTTCATGTTTGTTCATTGGAAAGATATTAATCTGTCAATAAGTAAAAACGATTACATATAGATTTAAGATAAATGCACATTTTGTGAAGAAAAATCACTTTTTATTCAAACGTTTTCTAACAGGTAATGAGTATTGTTTTTATATACAAGATTTACCCTTAACTTTTCGACGTGTTTTTTTAAAGTCATTATCTAAAATACATATTAAAGAAAAAAATCCATATATTTTACACCTAAACGGAAAATATGTTCTTATATTATTTTCCAGGGGTTTTTTTTCGGGTGTTTACAAAATTTGAAAAAAAAAACTGGGAAAATGTTTAACTATTTGCCGCAGTCCCTTCTTGCGAATTAGAGAGTTTATTATCATAAATAATACCAGATATAATTTTTGCGTATTGAATATGTTGCGACATGTAAAAGTGAACGCAAAAAAGCTAAAACTTGATCATCGCGAAAACTACAAGATATACGGTAATTGTTTTCACAGTAATATTAAATTATAAAATTATACGTCCTTATTAGTATTTATATTTTATCTAAGTACAAAGTTGTATGTAATTAAGGTCTGGGGATTATCAGATTTAAACCAATGGACGTTTGTTTTCTTATTTATTCATGTAAGTATTTGAATAGCATATCTAAATTATTAAATATCATTAATTATTAAAGAAGATAATCTAAATTTTATTTTTAAATTGATTCCGTTAAACTACTATTAGATTACACGATAGTGATTATAAGTAAGTAATTTATTGTTATGTACAGTGTATATTTTGTGTGGAATCCTGAACAACAATGACAATAACATAATGATCAAACACTATGTGAATTCTCCTTGATTTTCAAAACAACATTACATATCATCATTACCGTTTCGTCTAAGCAAATTGAAATAAACATACCAAGTTTCTATATTTCATGCATTCCATGACATTGGTAAGATGTTTATCAATATTTACTTCAATCTCATCTTCGTCCCACCTTCCCCCGTAGGCATCGTGTATCTTCTCTCTCAGTTTGTTTTTATGTTTCTGTTTCAACATCCCTTTGCTTATAAAGACACATAATGATAATTTATTTCTTGAGAATTTGCATCATTATGCTTTGTATATGGTCATATATACAAATGAACATGTACGTACATCGAAGATGCATGATTATTGACATTTATTATAGAAGTTTAATTTATAAGGAAAGGTGAAATTGTTTTATTGTGGTAATATAAAACGCGTATCGAGTCCTAAATATCTATTTATTAATTGATATAAGTTTGACCGCTAAAATCCATCGCAAGTCTTTCATAAGTGTGAGGGGCCCGCTTCACGATGCATTCTTATGACTAAGTTATATCTTAGGAAAGAACGTTTTCCTAAATTCATTACATATGCGTTTTCCTAATTCAGTCGTATCTTGCGAATTTCCAAATTTATGTCTTTAGGACAGGTATATTGATGTTTTAAAAACAAACTTTACAAGGCGAATGTTTAATAGTTTTGAAATGAATTATATACACATTAAAGTGAAACAAATAATTCTATATTTCAATTAATTGTTTTTACTTTAACTTTTAAAACTATACACACATATTTACTGTATTTACTGTACATTTCTTTAATTCTCCGGTGTAGAATAATTTAAATTCAGACAATCATTATTTACAATTGTTTGCAATTATGTCTCATTCGAAGATTGGTAACGGGCTACAATTTACATAGCTAGTGCACTGACATAATTGAAAGTATAAATGTCTGAGAATCATGACCCCTTACTTAGTTTGGTAAAAACAGGAATTAATAATTACTTAATACTAAATCGCAGAATGTCTGAATGTTCGTCATATCCCTCAAGGGCGTAAGCCTTTTTTCCTTCAAACATATAAGGTGTTTTCTGTAGAAGGTGTTTTATTATACCCGCACTTTCTAAAGAAAGTTCGGGTATATTGTTGTTACCCTGTTCCGTCCGTCCGTCCGTCCGTCCGTCCGTCCGTCCGTCTGTCACGTTTTACTTTTTCAAACTGCTCTTACATCTTATAAACCAGCAAACTGAACTCTAGGAGTATGATTTGGGGTGTCATGTTGTTTTGTAAACAGGTTTCAAAAATTCTCTGGTAGTCCTGGGGGTCAAATAATTGGTAAAAAATGACGTTTTTCACTAAAAAACCTTCTTCCTCGAACTCCTTTTACATTTTCAACAGTAGACAACTCATCTCTTGGAATATGTTTTGGGGTGTCCTATAGATACGCAATAAGGTTTCGGAAATTTTGTCCTGGGGGTCATTAAATGGCTGAAAAATGACGTTTTTTACAAAAAGTCTGGTTTCAAAAAACGTCAATTTCTTTTTGCAGTAGCCTAATGATCTAATAGGATATGCTTCAGGGTGTCATGTTAACGTGTAATCATGTTTCAGAATTTTTGTTTTTATCTCCGGGGTCTGTGGGCATCAAAAAATGACGGGTTTTTTTTGCAAAAAAATATGGTTCCCAGAACTTCTCTTACAATTTATGCAGTAGCTATGTCAACTCTTGAGATATGATAGGGGCTGTCCTATTGGTGTGCAATAAGGTTTCAAAAATTTAAATTTCATCTAGGGAGTCAAGTAGTAGCTGAAAATTGACGTTTATTACTCCTAAAAAAACCTACTTCCCAGAACTCCTCTCATGATTTAATGAATAGCCATATCATATCTTGGGGTATGATAGGGGCTGTCATATAGTCATGCAATAAGGTTTTAAAAATTTAAATTTCATCCAAGGAGTCAAATAATAGCTGAAAATTGACGTTAATCACACCTAAAAAAAAAACCTACTTCCCAGAACTCCTCTCATGATTTAATGAATAGCCACATTCTCTATAGTGATATGACAGGGGCTGAGCCATAGATATGCAATAAGGTTTTAGAAATATAAATTTGATTCTGAGGGTCAACACTATCTGCAAAATGATGTTCCGTCCCATAAAAAACCTAATTCCTGGACCTCCTCTTATCTCTTGTGATTGAAATAACGTACCATAAGATGCATAAGGAGGAAGAATATATATAATTATGCTTTAGTGGTGGGGATCACAAGCATTTTTTTCAAGTTATTTGATCATTTCCTATTTTGGGAGGGTGGGGGTGGGGTTAAGGTGACCCCCAGCGGCCATGACCTACTAATACCACAAAAAGATTTGCCTTGACATGGTCATGGTTCAAGAAACAAAAACATATATGGTTTAGGAGTAGGGATTTTGATGATTTTGAGGATATTTTAAAAATATTTAACTATTCATGTTTTCGGGGGGTGGGGAGATTCAGAGTCTCTTCTCACATTTTTACAGTAGCAAAATCATTTCTTGATTGGTATTTTTCTGTATGATGTCAGATGTACATAAAGAGATTTTGGAAATTGCCTTTTAATCTTAAAGATAAACAAAATGTTATATGTAATTGTAGAAATTGTAAAGTCAGTCAACAAAAACCTAGAGCTTGCTGTAAAACACAAAGCAGGGTCAACATTGGGCTAAGGCTAGGAATTACATTACATATGAATAAGATAGATTAATACTTGATTAGTTCCAACTCTAGAAAGTCACTGGGCATCTCAAAGGGGGCATAACCTATATACATGTACCAATTGATGTGTAATGACACAAGGAGGAAGAATAAATATGGTCCAGGGTGGGGATCTCAACAGTTATTAAAATGTATTATAATTTCCTATTTCAGAGGAGGGGGGTGGTTGTTTAAAAACAACTCCAGGGGGGTGGGGGAATAATCCAAGGGGCAGGGGCCAATTTGTCTTAAATGTATCTAATGTATCTTGACATGATCAGCAGAATTGGACAGAATGATCACTATAGGGCATCTGCAGAGTGGGGCCCTAAATAGTTACAAAATCAATCTATTGATAATATGTTATACATGTATTTAGAAATGTCTTTATTTTCAAAATGATTAACAAATTAATCAGTCAAAATGAGTTATAAATAACCGATTGGCAATTCTGTAATTGATTGCATGATCCCTAGTATAATATCACATGTATTTTTTTATATATAATTATACATGTATGTTAACAATCAGGATTTAAATGCACAAATTTTCATGAGTCATAAATCTTGACATACCACATATCTCTTGACAAAAAAGAATAAGCAATTTAAAATAAAAGAAAATTAGTCATTAACTCTTTTTCTATTACTGGTGTATGATGATGGGGTAGGGGGTATAATGAAAAAAAAAAGCTGCAGCATGCCTTCATTCTCACTAGAAATGTATATCTAATCCACACATCCTGGGGATGGGGAACGGTTAAGGCCCCTTCCCCTTCTTCCCTATCATAACTCATATAAACATGATATTTAAGACCCAAATTTAAAGGGAGATCACATTATATTTTAGAAAGTGAAAGTAAAACTTAACTGTTTTGTATACCGGTGTCTCATAATATTGCGCTACTACATGTATTATACTTACCTATATTGGTCAACATCATAATGATAATCCAATTAGCACAATATGAATTACTTTAGCTGATCACCACAAAAAAAACGTTTATTCGTGTTAATTAATCCTATTCTGCATATCGAAAACACACATGCATGTACACCATGTGATACTCATCAAACCAAAAAGATGGGTAAAACTAGTTTCCGCTAATGCAACTTGTAGACTTGTGTTGTGTACGTAACTTCAGACAAAGATCATTTAATTGTAACATATTGCATGTATTTTCATAAGTTTATTCTTTAAAACCCCTTGCACAATTTTATTAGGTAATTAATCATGTAAAGCACAATTTTCAGCTTTAAGGTGGTATGGGACACATACATATTGTGATGTACTCCTTATTGAACGAAACATTAAATAAAGTGTATAAATGAAACAATGACAATAACAAACCGTCAACCATCTCAAAAATCCATAAAACGAAATGCAAATTCAAAGCAGAGCAACACGGACCTCCAAAATGATAGAGGTAGGATCAGGTGCCCAAAATAATGTTACCTAACAGTTAGGCCTAAGAAAAAAAATTGTGTGTTTAGGGTAACACTGATGAAAAAAATAGGTTAGGTAAGTAGGGATTTTTTTTATTTTATCATATTTTTTTCTGCATGAGCTAGGGCACAAATACGAATATAAAATCCTAAGAATGTTTGTTTGTGTCATATTTAAAAACGGGTTTTTAATGGAAATGATATGAAGATCACAAACATATGCAAACAGTTAAACCCCAAATTGTACATATAGGCAAAATGTGTATTATTGGATGTGAACTCATCGTTTATGAAAATTATAATTTTTAAAAAGTACCGGAAATTGCATGTGTCCTTCTTTTTGACTAAAACTTGTACAAGAGAGTGTTATTTAGAGGCTAACACTTGGTGCGGGTATTACTGTCTAATGACAGCATCTAGTTTGATTTTGTTTCAGAGGTGGGGTAAGGGTGGCCGGGATGTGAATTAGGGACTAGGGATGGAACCCTTTAGAAAAAAAAACTCATTGATCCCTTCATTTGATTTAGAAATATAGATAATAAATCCTCCATGGGAATGCTGCTTCGTTCAGAGTTTATAATGTCACCATTCTTAATTCTTCTATCAGCGGTTGTGCATTTGTTTGCAATGTTTTGAAGTCTAACTTGTCACTGCATATAACTGTTGTATTCTATTTGATATAAACATGAATTGCAAAATTAGGATTTCTCAAATAACAGAACATTCTTAATTAGGAGTAAGCACATATTTGTCTTTGTGAAAACAGACTATTAAAATGGACCAACTAGACAAAAATGAACTCAACTATGTTATAAAACTAATAACATTCTAGCAGTGAGCAAAGTTTTAATTAGTTCAGGTGGTCGTATGCATCCAAATGATAATTGAATTGTCAATGCATTATCTTTCAAATTAAATTAAAAGTTCAATAAATATGCGGATATTTGAATTTAATCTACTGATGTATGCATGTGAAGGCTTAATATTATACAAGATAAGGTATGCGTTTTCACATTCACTTATGTAGTTTACTTTTGTCGACTCATATTTAAAAAAAAACTAACAGATGTGTTTAAATTTAAGATTTACAATATGAAATAAGCGTGGCTTTAAATGTTTATTAAGGTAAGTCAACGCTACGAAAGGGTTGTGAAACAGTTATGTAAAATCTTAAAAACATCCAAGTTATAACCTAGGCAAATCTTAAGTTCTATCTAAGGAAATATCCCAGGAAATCTTTGTGAAGCGGGCTCCAGATCAATTGTTTTCAGTTTTCATAAATCATTAAGTTCTAGTCATTCAAGAGAGATCTTTCTTAAAACAGTCTACCCAACGACAACGATGTTGTCATGACCGCCAGAAGGCTATCGGTTATGTGATTTCAAAGCTAGAAGTATTTGTGAGTGTCATGAACGTTTACTATAATTTTTGAAGTTTACACACACGCTTTGTCAATACCACACAATTTTGGATGAACGAGACGATATATGAAAAATTGAAAAATTAAGTATAAAATAAATAACTGGAATAAATGATGCATTTTGCTTTCCATTTCAAAATATTCAAAAAAAAAAAAAAAAAAAAAAAGAGAATTCGTCTAAAACAAATGCGTTACATTTTATTTTCTAAGATATATTTGCTAAAATAAAAATAGGTTTGCGGCCCTTCTTTTTACCATTGCAGAAACTTTTTCTTGGTAATTTTATTATAATCTATTGCATCAATAATAGGATCCCTTCTTTGACTTCGAAAGACAATGGAATTCTCCTCAACTAACATTGTTTACTCCCAGAGTCAACTTGTTGAAAGGTTTCCAAATATGTATCAGGTCATTAGTGCACACACTCATTACAGGAGAACTAAATGACAGGTTTGAGTATCAAATCAGTAAACCCTTTCACGGTAACTGCGGTACTGCTGTTTTGCAGGGCAAAAAGACATACTTTGGTGAAATATGACGTAAATTTAATTGATTCAAATCTTTCACATGTATGTGTATTTTAATTAAAATCATCAAAAAGTGACGGAAGCAATAACTTGCAATTGGGGCAGACTATAATTAATTTCATAGCAATATGAAAAAATCAATATAAATTGCATTTAAAATTTGAGAAATTGTATTTGCAATCAGTCGTGATTCGCATATGGTTAACCACATGTCCGTGACACATTAAGACATCAGGTTCAGGGGCCATATCCTTCACCAGAGAAACAATAGCAATGACTTAGCCCTATGGTATAATTCAGTACAGTAAATCTTAAGTTAAGCATAGCCCTTTTGTAGTTATATTGTTTTAGAAAAAGATTGTAAACATTTTTCTCTTTTTATTCCCACGTAAAATATTATACAATCACCCCTCCCTCCTCTTCCACCAAGTGTGGCGTTGTCTTTACCCCTGGAATTTTGATTTGAACATTTGATAAAAAAAAAAAACCTTGAAT
This sequence comes from Magallana nippona, assembly GCA_033439105.1. Taxonomy (NCBI): domain Eukaryota; kingdom Metazoa; phylum Mollusca; class Bivalvia; order Ostreida; family Ostreidae; genus Magallana; species Magallana nippona. Next base: position 18,632,153 of record CM065920.1, on the reverse strand, counting down.
CTGGATGAGCTGAGGATGCTTTCACATGCGTTTCAGTATTTTTAGCCAATGGTGTTTGAAAAAAAGATATTAAAAACAGCAAATTTTAGATTATTCAGATTATCTCTTTTTGGAAGGGCGTACCACTTCATTTGTACAAACTTAAAGTCCACTTCCTCAGTGTTTTTTTTTTTTTAACTTTTGTTATAATTGACGAAGTGGTTCTGTAGAAGACGATTGAAATATAAAAACGAGTTTACAACGACGACGACGCAAGATAAAAAAAATGATCAGAAGAGCTCACTTGAACCTCTGGCTTAGTTTGGCTAAAACTTACGTCTTGAGTTAAAGAAGCAAAATGTTTGAATGTATTTCAAACTTATATATAAATTTAAAACAGCGTTACGATTTTTAAGAAATAATTAATGGTCATCAGAATATTCAGAATCAATTTCAATTCATATAGATACATTTGTCAGAGATAACGAAATACGTTTCTTTTAAAAATAATATGTAAGACTTTATCTTACATAAATTGCATATGGAATAGTGTACAAAGTATAAAAGGTAGTTCTGGTTTGCAATTGTAAATATTGCGCTAAGGTAAATATTACACATTTAAAAGAAAAGTTAAATCTTTTTCCACGTGAGAATGATAACATGCACATAAATTATCATATTAATTTATAGAAAATCATTGGTAAAATTTTTACTTGCTGCGTGTGTTAGAATAAGCATAGGCCAGGATGTCTGCCGCCCGACCCGTTCCTGAGCAGACGACAACAGGAATATGGTGATTGAGAGACACCATGGCGTCACTGATGGCATCAGTCCCGCCCTCTAAGATCACCAACACCACTGGTATTCCTAATCCACCAGCTTTCAAAATACAAACAATTTAATATATATACTTTTTGTCAGAGTTATGCCTTCATAATAGTTATTTTAAAAATCTCAAAAGTAAAATTCCTCTTTTGTCTCCTTATTTTGATTAATTCTCTCTCTCTCTCTCTCTCTTTCTCTCTCTCTCTATATATATATATATATATAAATTTCATGTGATAATTAATCTTTGTAACTACCTACACCAATAACATGGAGTGTTCTGTTTATTCTAACCTTCTTTTGGTTTAGATACTTTCTGCTCAAATGATGCCCGAAACTCCGATGCTCCTTTGTAATTGTTCCTATAACCATCATCAACAAACACAAAGTGTGTATGATTGGGATTTAATGGTACTGGCTTACCATGTTGAATAATATTGCTAGTGTGGAAATGCACTGGAAAACAACCCTAAAATTAAGAAAATGGTAAGTTGTTATATGTACACAAAAATAACATTCCATCTTTCGCTATGATTGAATAACTCATGGAAGAGGAACACTAAATGACCTTTGAAAGCATTCTAAAAAAGACAAAATGACTAATAAAAGAACGAGAAGACCGTGTTGTCAACCTTTTAAGCTTTTACAGTACAGAAATCATTCCTAAATCATATTAGAAAGCAAATGCTTGGACAGACGTCAAATAAAATTCATTTATTCTAACTTATGATATATTTACATTCAGTGTTTATTTCCCTTCATGTTTGCATCTGTGATATTCATGTTCAATAGCACACTTCAAACCTCATCACGCGTTTTAATAAGTACTTAATTGTTAGATTTATTGAAACGTTCAAGCTTTTCAACCAATTTTATATGGACATTGCTTCAAATAACTGTTAAATTACATCTATTCAATCTCAAAAAAAATTTCCCCCGAAAACTTACTGGGACTACATGTACATGTTTAGTTACAGAAGCGCCCTATATATGAAGTGTTTATTTATTAGTCATATCCATAACAAAGAGCGTATATAATGGCTTTAAAGATATAATGTAAACAAATTTCATACAAATTAACAAAGGATAGATGTAAATATATGATTCATTTGTCTTCAGAGCCAGGTGTGTGTTAAGACCGAACATATAAAATAAAGCAATCAATGCTTAATTGATATTTGTAACTTAATTTCTTATTATACTCACATCACGACCACTAATCAGTTTTTTCCTATTTTTTACATATCCCCAGGGCCCTATACCGATCAGTCGTAGGGTGTGGGTGATTCGGTCGTTGTCCCACAGGAAGGACTGTCCCTCACTGACAGCATTGCCGACCGCCTTCATCACCCCGACGTTTGATCCTGTCGTAATCAGCCAAGCGTTTGTTGTTTTTGCCGCCTGAAGAGGACAATTATTCAAACATGATATTTGGTGATAATGAACATCGTTCAAATTCAAAAGTCCAAAGGAAAATTACAAAACAGGAGCGGGCAAACACGGACCACTAAAAAAAGAGGTAGGATCAGGTGCCATGGAGGAGTGAGCATCCTCTGCTGACCGGTAACTCCCGCTGTGTGCTCTCAGTCGTAATCGGTAAAAACGGAAAAGTCCAAAGACAATTAGGCGATTAAATATGGTCATACAATTAGTAAAAAGAACATCACTCAGCATGCAACCTAGTGGAAGACTGTATTTGCTGACAAGGTCGTTGTATCGACCATAGATCTTATGAGAAGATGACTTTAAACGAGACTGTTGATAGTCCTGTTTTATCAACTTGCTTGTCAGTAGCTTGCCTCGCCTTAGAAACTGTTCATACGAAGAGCAAGTCCTTGTGTATCGAATTAACAGAGAGACAAAAACTCCATATGCAGGTGATGAAGGTATATTGCTACATGTACATAAGTAAGGAACGTTGACTATAGAAAAATTGTTGAAAGGATAGTGGCAGATAGTTACAATGTTCAAAAAATTTCCTTACTTAACTTATTAAAATAATTTCATCTTTGAATTGTGTAATTGAAATGATGGAATGAAAAAGAAAAATTTCGGCATTCAAAACAACTTTCGTTGATGAAATAACCAGTTATGGAAATGTTTAAGGTATTGTTGATATTGTTGATATTATTGATACCTTTGAGATAAACAATGATGAAAAGAAGGAATATAAATTGCTTTTGAAGTATGGATAAGGATATACTAGTGTTTTTTGAATATGAAAGACGTGGTTTTTTAAAAAAGTAAATAAGAGATTTTCAAATGTGTATGTTTAATTCACATGTTGAAAATCCCAAAAGATGGACAGTTTTGTTCTTCTTGGAAGAGGAAGAATGGAGAGGGGTGAGGTTAAGTGAAGGAAGAGGCAGCAGGAAGAAGATGAAAGAAGTGATGTATACCTTAATAAGGCCAGCGTTGAAGGTTTCTCTCATTTTGTTGTCCAGCTCTTTGCCCCTCCTATTACAGATACACACAGGCTGGGGCGTTTGGGTTCCATGATTTTCCAGTGGTCCTCCATCAGCTTCAAGCATTTGTCTACCGGGTCATTGTGACTAAGCCGAATATACTAAAATATAAATCTTTGTATTTGGCATTTGATAACGTTATGCTGTTAACAAATAACGGTAACAATCTTCTCAGTTTTTAAAAGAACCATAATTTTATGTTGGAAATTCAATTAATTAAGGTTCACATTTCTTCCGATGCGAGCGAATGGAGAAAAGAGTTGTATACCAGCATCCAAATACCGATGACTATTGAATTTCATTTGAACGCATATTTAAGTTGTTTCTTGGTCATGATACTATTTACAAATACCTTGGCAGGCTTGGAGTTTTTATTGTTTACAAAACATATTTTGCCAAACGTCGTACAGGGAGTTCTTCTGAAAGCATCTTCTTTAGTCCATGTAACCTTCGATAGAATTGATGCTAAGTTTTTTGGAGGAGATTTGCTTATATTTGCAAAATTGATGTTGCTTCGCAAATCTGAAATAAAAGTACAAGTCGAAATCTCAGAGGCATAATTGTGTTGTAATGAGTATTTAAAACTTAAGCACCATTTTATCTTATATTTTGTTGTATGTGCCTTTTTTGGTAATTCATCGAAATAATGTGATGAATGTTTTGGCTCAGAAGACAAAAAGAAGCAGACATTATAATTTGAATAACTAGGAGCACAATGATCCAATACTCTTTTGATTAAAAGTACCTTCTGGATTTTATAACATTAACTTTGTACTCTAATCGTGACCGTTACAGCTTGAGAGAAGTGATTTCAGAAAACTTTTCTTGTAATTTAGCCCCAATGTCATCTTAAAATTTCACAATATTACGAAACGCAAGGAAGCGGTCGCGTCTATCTTTTAAGATTTTCAAACAAAATGTATATATAATTTAATCTTTTAGTCCAGATCTTTTAAACAAAAGGAAGGATGGGGGCGAGGGTCTTTTATACAATTGAAACAATTGGTGCTTAAAATATTAAAAATTTAGTTTTCCGATAGGCTGAGAAAAATAATTTTACATCGTTTAAAGAATGTTGCCTACGTCAAAACATATCAATCTCCCCGACATTATTTGAATTTTGTGCAATTTAAGGTCATTCTACAGGTTAAATGGCCTTATTTTCTATAATTAATAGCAGAAAATCAAACTATGAAGAATGAATTCACTCTACCCAATGTAGGAGCAGTTTATACTTCGTATTAACCGCTTCGTGGATTACAATGCGTAAACTGCTCTTACCCAGTTTATACTCATATCGTTTGGGTAGCTTTTGAATAAAATCCTTAAATAGAAATAAAAAGATGATTGCAAAGAAATATTACATTTAAACTATTTGTCTTGTATTTAAGAAAGCTTCAATTTAAGCAATATGTGGTTATGTGGTCCACTGTATTAAAAAAGCTAACAAAATATCACAAATTAATTTTTCATAATTCTTTGAAAGGAATGATTATTACACATTACAGTGTCCATGAATATTAGAAGTTAAATTAATCACATTATTTGATTTGATGTCTAAATTTTAACAAAAATCACTCTAAATTGATATGGATGAATGTGTAAAAAAATTCTAAAAGTGCTTTCTGTAAGGAAATCATTGGTTAACAACAGTCACGTGGAGACCATTCACCGGCAGTACAAAACATACATCCCCATATGAACAATTACGTAATTCTTAGAACATTATGACAACAGGTTTTGTGCCAAAATTGAAACTTGTTACACTGTTATAAAACGTTAAACTTTTAGTTGTTTTAATCATATGTACTACTAATAATTTATACAAAGGCAGTCGGCAATATATATATTCGCTACATGGTTTGTAGTAGACCTAATATGGTTGAATTCCATATAGGGGCTCGAGCATCGCTCTCCTCTTATATGGAAGTTACTGACCACGTATACACCATACAACGTCAACTACAAGCCATGGAAATACCAGGTAATAATTTTATGTTTGATAGCAGAAGTATTCCTTGTAACAAAACTAGGCTGGATGGAAATATTTCAAAATTATACAAAGTATTCAAATATTCAAAACTCACCTTCAGGAACAAGACAATCAGTATTGTTATGATCGTTAGAAATTACAACATGCTCTGTAAGAATTTCCCCACAATGACACCTGCATAAAGGCAACATAAGAATATAAAATAACTTCTTACTCAGAATAAAATGATTTGTTTTATTATTCACCGATCATTTCTCTTAAATATCTCTTTATCGAATTTTCGCTAATGAATATCTAAGTGCAATTAAATGTATGCTTGAACAAGTCAATGATTAATACCAATTTGAAGCTAGTTTTTATCAGAGAATTGTTTAAATACAAAATGTTATAGAAATTTCATTGACAATCTCAATTGCAAAATAATTCTTCGAATAAATTTTCAATTTGATATAAAGAAAACTTCTAAACATCTCAAAAATAAAGCTGTTTGGTCCATTTTTACATCAGATTTTATGTACGCCTAAAACGATGGTTTTGTTCAATATGAGTATATTATTATCATAAAAGTTAGCTAGAGTTGTGAAATAATATGCATTATAGAAGTTTTCCCATGAAATGGTACCGCGTTATTTTGCCCCTTATTCAGATTTGAATAAGGGGCAAAATAACGCGGTACCGTTTCATATAAAGTTTGTTTTGTAAATAGATTAATTTTGTTTATCATTTTTCCATTAGTAGATGGCTTAAATGACTGGGAAAACTTCTATCATGCATATTATTTCACGACGTCGAGGCGGATATGCTTGTTTTACAACGCTGACCTTCTTTATAAATTACGAATATAAGATTGTTTTGAGACGTTTTGCAAATCGAAAATAAACATGTCTTCATGATGGTGTAGATAGGTGGAAGTCTGTAAATTTTAAAGATAATTTGTTTTATGGAAAATAAGTTGATACCGTTATAGGCAAAAATACGGACCAACTAGCTTAAACTTCTTTTCTCTAAAATTGAACTTACTTTAAATCCTCAATCGTTTTCACTTTAATCTTTTCAGGGTCTGGTACAAATTTGCTACACTCCATTTGATTAAAATTTTGTCTCACAAAACGAAGATGTTCTCGTCTCCTCTGAAAAGGTAAATCAACAATATCACATTAAATTATGCAACGATGTATGTCTTGTAACTATCAACTTAGTTTTAATTCTTCATTTGTATCACTAGCATAATTTAATCAGCGCAAAACATTCGTTACATTTGATATATTAATTCCATGCATATTTTATTACTATCAGAAGTTATTTTGGTACAATCGCATCAACTGCATATTACAATGTACATTCATGTACATATATCACTTTTGTACTTACTTTATGAAAGTCAGATTCTTTTCTCTGTGTATCTATGCGATCTTTTGGAATGCGACCGAGTCCTGGTATTTTTTTGCGCATTTCTGATCTTTGCGCCTCCTCTAGCGTCAAATCTGTCTGCATTTCGTAGTAAAGGTTTTGCTGGTTTTCTGTTTCCTTCATAGAAGATGGACCTGCTCCTCCTTGGTCTGAACGAAATCTCACCCTGTCATATTCCTCTGATGGGTATATCTTTGTGTCAATTACAACGCCCGCCATTTTCTGTCCTTTTTCTTTTGTTTTTTTAAATACTTATGAATGTTGTCCTTTCTGAAATAAGAAATAGTCATGTCGAATTTTGTTGTTTTTTTAAAATCAATTATTTCAGAAACGACACTAGTTTGTTAATACAAATTTGGTTAAATTAAACCATTTGTTGAAATTTGTTATTTAAATTCCTTACAAAAGAATGGTACTTTGTTTGTTTGCTTGTTTGCATGACCTTTTGTACATTCAATGCACTGATCAACTACGAATATCTCATTTATTGTCAGAATTTTTTGTTGTATTCATATATGTATAGTCCGTTCAATTTGAAAGTTATTGTTTCCGTCATTTTCACGAAAATGTAAACGAAAATACACATAATGTTCCTGTCAAAGACCTAAAAACGATAAAAGAGAGAGAGAGAGAGAGAGAGAGAGAGAGAGAGAGAGACAGACAGACAGACAGACAGATTGCCCGTCTTTATTACACAATATGCATAAGAAACCTTAGTATTTGTTTTAGTAATGAATGAACATCGTAAGAACCCTGAATATTCGATAACTTAAAAAAATGGCTGCTTAAGTATCTAAGGACAGAGTATAATAATCTATTTGATTAAAAATTTTATAATAGATTGGTGCACATGTTATTTTAATGGCTCTAGGGGTGAAATGTGGTTAAATGGCTTCAAGTTACACAAGATTTTTTAAATCTGGTTCGTCATTAGCTGCAAGAAAGTAGCCCCCTCCCTCTCTATCTCTTTTGGGGGTGGGGTGTCAGGGCTACAACTCCAAGAGATCGCCGTATTGTTGCAAGTGGCGGGGGGGTTGAATCACTCTAGCAATGATTTTGGCTTAGATCAAAATAAGAACATTTGTATATTTTACCGGAACTTAAACATTGAAGTTTTGAAGGGTAAAAGTAATCCAAAATAATCAACCATAGTTCATATATCGATTTTTTTTTCGTGTATGTCCGCCACGTATCAGACCTTTATCGATTGTATTTTGGAACAACCAATAAGAATTCAAGAAGCAGACCTTTAACAGAAAATTATTCCTCTTTTAAAAAATATAGAACGCGTGGTAAATATTGATGGTCCTTTATATTATCTTTTCTTTGATAATGATTAAGTTATTGAACGAGATAAAACCGTGTAAATCCAGTAATTTTACTGTATAATCGTCATGGTTACTGAAAAAGACAACTGTCAAATATACTGGCGGGGTTTTACTTGGTTTTGATGAATGTGAGGTTGGTTAGTGCTTCATGGATTAAAATATCATTTTATCTAACGGAATTCTAACATAACAACGATCTTTTTTGTCAGCCGCATTAATTATAGTTTTTCGTCATCACAGATATAATTTTAAAGCTTTCTCCAGAAGAAACGCCAGAAAAAAATTGGAGAGTGTTACATTATTGCAGCTATTTCGGATTTTGATAAAATCGAAATCGGATTGTTTAGCATTTAAATCGATGAATACTGAATTAAATGAAATTTGGTCAAGGTTCCAAATTGAAAACATTAAAAGTCATAGTAACAAATATTCCAAACCAAATTCGAAATGAGAAATTTAAACATTTTTAAATGTCTTATTCACTACCAATAAATAGCTGTGGTATTTAAAGTATCCCAAGTTTGCCACTTCATACGTGAAATTGTTTATTGTGGTACAATGGAGCAACTGTTTACGAATATTAGTCCATTAAAGATGTTTACCAAATTTTTAAAACATAAAAAAATAGATTACAGGACAAGATTAATCGACAGTTTTAATTCTATTTTAAAATTGTTTTAAACAATATCGAGTTTTTGCAAATGTTTTTCAAATAATCGACAACTTGACATCATGAACAAATATAACGATTGAAAAAAGGAACTAAAAACTGCACTTGAAAGGATTGACAAATTAGATTGACTATCGAATATTGTATTTATCAATGAAGACACATTCAAATGACAGGTTACATGAAACATACGTACTGAAAATGGCATGTTTTTGCCATGGCAACACTTTCCAAGCTGATCTTGAAGTTATTAAATGACAGAAATTGAAATAACTGCATGCAAAACGAAAGTAGACAGTATTTAGTTTACTTACATATTTCATGGTACAACAAAAAAGGAACGAAATATCACGCTTTAAAACGATGTTGTTCCTCATGCATTTCTGTGTGTCGTATTTGCGTGAAATTGTAGTATCCTAGTTAGAAACCATTACGGATTGTCATGCATTTGAAAGGAAGTAGTGTAATCGACAGATAATCTTAAGATCAGTTCTTTTTACTGCACAATTTTTTTTAAAAGACCGAGGTTGGCCTACTTTTTTCTTTGGAGGAGTAATTAAACCTAATGTTGTCAAAGCACTCCTGTCTAAAAATAGATTAGCACATATTATTGAATGGTGTAAGAACTTTGATATTTTTAATTTGTAACCAACCCAGAATAAGACCGATACTTGTTTTATAGATTTTTAGTTATACTAAACTAATATTTTATTAATATTTACTGGATATAACCATTTCAATATCAAATGCACTTACTTTAATTGAACAATCATTACATACCAAGTTGCAATTACATTGTGATATCAAATTTGTTATATTTATACCGTGCACGATACAATTTTATCAATGTAAATTTTTCAAATAAAGAAATAAGTAATGAAAATGCATTTTCTTTATCAAGCCAATGGGTAATTTCGTTAATAACAGGACAAATGCGTTATTGGTGCCACCCCTAAAACACTTTAATATGTATCATTTCAATCTATGAATAACGAATCGTAAGTAACATCAAATTGCGTGTGCAGCAGATGTCAATACAATGTATACTTTTTCAACGATCGTTCCAAATTGTCAATCAGTAGATGAAAGTCTGTTGTAAACTTTTTTCTTTGCAATTATTTTTTAAAACATAAGAATTGTTGCACCAGAGTAGAGATTTATAATGAATACTTAGAATAATCACTGTATGAAAAGTGCTAATCGAAAATATGATTGATTTGGATCACTAGCTATATTGATTTGAGTACCCTTGTGTATGTTTGAAAATGCAGAACTTCAAAGGGAACTAAAAAGGCTAAAGATTTAAGACAAATTAATTTTGAGTTCTTGTGAAAATGTTTTTTTTTACTTTATTTTCCCAAGAGGGATAATCAAATTTACATTAACAGTGTTGTTATCAAAAAAAAAAAAACCGAGATACCCTTTGTTGTTATTATTTATTAGCAACATTTTTTGCGATAACTATACTTTTTTTGGCCCATCCGTCCAAAAAAAACAAAAAATGAAGTTTTATTTATTTTTGATGGTTTTATGATTATCATTCGCATATAAATGATATGGGTATTGATAATCAGTTGTGAGACATTATAGTTGAACATGTTAGTCGTACAATATCTTTATTGGTCTTTCATTGTTGGTCTTCTTGCGATGCTTGTTTTTCGTTTTTGTTATTGTTGAGTCTGGTTTAATGGGAATATTATGCGGAATTTTGGTATATGAATAACGTTTCTTAAACCAACATTTGCATAATGACGTCTTTATATGAATAAAGTTGTATCATGATATGTGGTGATAACGAACGGTGTTCAAATTCAGAAGTCCTAAGGAAAATAACAAAGCAGGAGCAGAGCAAACACGGACTTCGTAAAAAAAAAAAAGAAAAAAGAAAAACAGAGGTAGGATCAGGTGCCATAGAGGAGTGATCATCCTCTGCTGACCGGTCATACCCGCTGTGTACTCTTTGTCGTAATCGGGAAAAAACGGAAAAGTTCGTAGATAATTGGGCGATTAATTATAGTCTGACAAATAGTATGAAAAACGTCAGTCAGCATGCGACCCATAGGAAGATTGTATTTGCTGACAAGGTCGTTGTATTGACCATAGATTTTTCGAAAAGATGACTTCAAACGAGACTGTTGATAGTCCTGTTTTATCAACTTGTTTGTCAGTAGCTTGCCTCGCCTTAGAAACTGTTCATACGAAGAGCATGCCCTTGCGTACATTGTATCGAATTAACTGAGAGACGAAAACACCATATCCAGGTGATAAAGGCATATTGCAACATAAGTAAGGAAAGTTGACTATAAAAAAAATTGAAGTCATCACGTTTATCATAAAGTATTGTTATTAGGTTATCATCAATGTTCCTTTCCAGTAAAATATCCAAATATGAAACAGATGACGCAGACCCAGTGGTATCTTTTATTTCAAGTTCACTGGGATATATCGAGTCGACGAAAGTATGGAAGTAACAATTGTTAATTGATAATACGTCGTTGATATACCTGAATGTTGAGTTGAATGCCTCAGCGAGTGATTTACAAGTTTTTTTAAAATAAATTCTGCTTCATATGAATACAAAAATAGGTCTGCTAACAATGGGCACAATTGGTACCCATGGAAATTCCAACAGATTGTTTGATGACCTGATTTCCAAAAACTACATAGATGTTGTCTATCAGAAACTCAATCATCTTTTTAATCATGTGGACTGTACAATTCTATATTCTTATATTATTTGTATTGATAAGTATCAAATACATAATACGCAATACATGAGATCTACTCGAAAAAAGTATAGCCGTCATGACAACAAAAGGTACCTTTCAAAAAACTACTACCCAAACATAGATTAGCTTTCCGTGACAAATTGGTGCTCAATTACTTAACAGAATCCGGTCACAATCACGTCATAGGTATTAATTTCCAAATTCCTCCTTTAATGATATTTTGTTTGCCATGGTCATTGTCGTCATATGAACTTGACCCTGGCGTCCACCATCTGCTGTACAGTGGACTGTCGGTGGGCGGCCGTGAACAGGTAGAAATCCTTCACTACCTGTCGTGTACCCTTCTGCAATTTATTGCAAAACATGACGATTTCTTAATGTAAATGAGAAAAAGAATACCACGTCTAAATATACTTTTAAATAGTTGTAGAGTACATGCATTTCAGATATTAATACTGTCTTAATTTAATTTGATAAAATAAAATCCAGTAAGCGACAATACTAAAGCTAATGCTATCAATAATTCAATTTCATTTCAAAAATTAATAATGATATGTGCAAACAATTTATTTTTTGAATTAAAAAACGTCTTGCTTACTTTTGTAGATTAAAAAAATGATTATGAAGAGTAGATATAATAGAATATTTTTACAACAAAAATTATTTGAAAAAGCAAGAAAGGTTAGACTTCATGTTTTAAAATCTAGTGGATCATAGTGGATCATGCATGTTGATTTCATTCAGTGTTGCCAGTTTCTGTATAGATTACAATTGATCTTTAAGATAAAAATAGATATAAAAAAAACCTAGTGGCTTTAAGTACCCCTTTATACATTTCTCAGTACTATAATTAGGCCAGTCTTAATAATTTAAGAATATAATGCGAAAACTGTACGCTTGTGGTCATGACATGCCATGGCCTGTCTGTTGTTTTCAGTTTGGCCTGCCTGTCATGTATTCAATTGAGATTTGTGAAAGCTTGAATACATGAGTAGTTACATTATGATTCTTCGTTTGAGGAGAGTTTGCTTTTTTTTTAAAATCCAAAATGAATTATGGTAATGCAAATGTTTTGTATTTTGGGGTGTTGTTTTTTTTTTTTACAGGAATGCAATTCACTACAATATCATTACCTGGTTGTATGTCAAATATTATGAATATAACATTGGAAATTAATAATAAATTATTTAGGGGAGATGTAATCAAATGAAACATCACTACTGCGTAATTGAAAATGAAATAATTTAATTATGGCTGTAACACGCTTTCTGATTGGCTAAAATAATTATTTTATATCGTATAAAGAATGTTGCTTACGTCATAGTGAGACTAACATCAAAAACGTATCAATCCGCCTAACGCTACGTTTGAAGTTTGTACATCTTGATGTAACGTTACCTTTGTACAATTTGATGTCATTTTAAAGGTCAAATGGCCGTTTTAACTACAATTAAGAGTAAAAAAAAATAAATAATAAGCAATGAATTCAATATTTATTAGTTTTATACGATATAAAATGGTTTGAAACAGTTTACGCTTTTTTATAAACCGCTTCGCTGTTTATAAAGCGTAAACTGCCCCAAACCATATTACAATGTATATCGTATAAAACAAATAAATATTAAATTCATTTATTAAATATGATCTGATCTATAATTAAGGAGTTAATCAAACTCAGAAAGGAGTCCATAAAATCTTCAATATCTATTTTTTGTTAATTTGCTTCACTGGTTTAGTAACTCTTGTAACCCATTAAACTTACATAAGGATTGAGATCTTCCTCCAAAAATATTCACAACTAAAAATAAGCCAATTGATAATACGTTGCATAGGACACGTTCCTTTAAAAAATGGAAATGAGATTTATATTACATGTACTAGATTGACAGACAATATTCAAGTCTTAATCATTATGATAATAAAAATGAATATTCATGAGTAAAAAGAGTGTGTCTTTCTTTCTATGACAAATACATTATTGCATAAATCAATAGATACACATTACAAGAATTTATGATATATGTTATTTTCAAACTTTATCCATCTTGTAGGGGAACAATTGCTTTAAACTCCCTTGCACACCTTCTTCTCTCCTAAATCATAGATATATAAATCACTGAAGGAAATGTTTTAATATGATTTTATTGTTATTGCAAGATATAATTTTATTTTTAAAAATCTACATGAAAAGAATAAAAAATAAAAAAGTACATTTGTTGAGTATTTCCTTTCCCATTTCTTAATAAAGATTCTGATTGTTTTCATACAGCCACTGATATAATCGGATAAGAAGACTAGAGTAAAAAACAAATAAGTCCACGCATGAATGTATCATTAAAAAAAAGTTTTAATTAAAATCTGCCATCAGACGCATTATTGAACATTGTTTAGTTAATACAGTAAATTTTCCATTCAAATACTTATTATAAGTAGTATGCATATTGTCTTATTTTATTCTTTATAGGTCGATTATACGTGGACTATTTCGTATTCGTGATTGTTCGAAACTTAGCAACATTGGCTACCATGAGGTTACAGAGTGTGGCGCCTATGCTGACTCATGTCAGACTCCGAATAGTTGATCCCTCAATGGAAGAAGTGGACATGTTTTCTGTGCAACATATTGATCGACAATACGATAATTTGCTTTAACTTCAACACATTTTATATGGATAAATGAAGATAAATTTGGCAAGAAGTGTATATATGCATTATCAGCATACTTATATAAGCATTCGATGCTTATATGTTTATTTTGTATGGTGGCTTTAAAATCATTATATACACTCTTTTTCATGGATATGGACAATAGATGGAACAGCCATAAAACGTGTCATTTAGTGCGCTTCTGTGGCTAAATATATAGAGTGCCAGAAACTTTTACGGGAAAACTCTCTTTTTGAGATAGGATAGATATGACATAACAATTTTGACAGTACACATAAAAATCGTTAAGTAAGTACATGTTTCATAAAAAAATAACAATACATTACCGATTCAAAACAAGTGATGACGTTTACTTGTGCTAATACGCCGTGATCAGTTTTTACGAGTGTTATTGAACATTGATCTCACACATTTACAATGCAAACATAAGAGGAAATATACACAAAATGTAAATATATGCATATCACAAATCTAATTGCAGACATTATATATTGATATATCAATCAAATCTAAATGCATATACAGATGTACCAGAAGTCTATATATAGAAACCATATTTCCTAAAAGATTTAATAAATCTGTACAGACATCATATTTATCGAAACAAATGATGCTATTGTCAGTTATTTATAAGTGCAGTTATTATACTAAGTTACTTTGCTAAGATAAATAAACTAAATTTCATGATAATAAAGGATCCTTAGTAAAAGTGACGGGAATTTCTTATAATCATTACAAACTATCTCAAATGTAAAACATTTTCTGTCCGAATAATCAATTACGATGCAATATATATAAACCACACGGTTCCAAATTACCAATTTCTTGAAAAAAAAATTAACAATTAGTGACGACACATTAACAATACACATATAACATAAAAAAAATAAACATAAAAGTACTAATAAAATTTTTATTAATGCATCTACGTACATTTATAAGTTCAATTTCAAAATTTGATAATCATGTATGCAAATTAACTTTCTTTTTAAATTTGCTCACATTCAGAGATCAATAAAATGATTATGAAGCACAAATATGAGGTTTTGGATGGACTACAAAATGAGCAACATAAAAAAGACATAATTTGAAATAAAACAAGAAAGATCATATTCCACACTAGAACCTTACATAAACTTTCATAAAAGACACAGTGTTGACTAGCTAAAATAAGACCATGAGTTTAATATGCGTATATATCAAAGTAATATTATATAATATGAAAGAAGACTTCGTCTCAGGTGTATTATATGAAAACATATGTTTATTGGACGGAATGAACGGATAAATATTGTAAAAATCCTATTGTATAACTTATATGTAAATAGTTTTCTAATCTCATTAGTTATAAACATGAAAACGGCATAAAGGTAAAAATGATAGACACATGTATTTGTGACTTCATAAATGTAAATCGTGAAAAATCAAAAAAATCAAAACAAAAAATTATCAATAATAGTAAAATACCAAAAACATTGACAATAACAAATCAGGGATAAAAGAATCCATAAAAGTCTATAAAATTCATTATTAATAGATTTACAAGGATTCTGGTTCTTTTTTTAAAGACAGAAATGTAGACAAATTAATATAATAAATTCAATAACTAACCAATGCATTAATAATTAAGAATTCAACATATCAATTAAAATATCAACATAACTTTGTAAAACAAAATTTTTATCATTTTGTTTATTTTTATTTTTTTCAGCCAGAAACATTATACATATATGTATCAAATAAAAGTCAAGACACGAAAATAAATTTATCGTTAAGTCATTCTGTTCAAAGTAACTTTAAAACTGTGAGCTTGACAAGTGATTTAGATGCAGACATTATGGAGTATTATTTTTTAAAACATTGTATCGATTTAGGAACTCATCCAACCCCCACCCACCGGGATTTGCTGATATATATAATCTAATGAAGGAAAGTAGTAAGATGGTCAGTAGAAATATAAAATATGCTTAAAATTATATGGGATTTTGAGTGATCATTAATATCTAAAACATTATTCATTTCACTGGCTAATGATGTTATACTCAGTTTAGGGATAATTTTGCAGCACGTAGTTTTTTATACACGATTTTAAAAATTACATCACTGTTGAAACGATATTTTGACCTTTATGAAAAAAACCCCAAGTTTTTGTTTTGAAAAAAAGAACGTGTTAATAAAAAAAATCTTGGATGTTACTCCTTTCATCAATTTCAAAGATATTCTTTGATAGGTAGTTTTGCTAAAAATCATCAAAACGTGACGGAACGGTAATATTGGACAGACAATAGATGAATTGTTCGGCTTTTTGATTAATGAATTACATAACAATAAATTAAGCAAAATAAAACTCTGGCTCTTATTCAAAGTGCTCTATAATCATGTTTTACAGTTTCAGTCTTTGATAAATAGATTAAATTTTCCAACGACTGTTGTTGTAATTTATTAATTTGAAAAATTAATCAGAATCAGATAGTTGTCGATTTCGAAACATTCTAAAATGTTTAGCTCTAGATCGTAGCTCGTCTTCCGTACTACTCTCCACCCGCCTCAGTGATACCCTTTTCCTCGTTATCCTGGGAACGTCTGTATCGGAATCACTCGATGATGACTCCGATTTAGTTCTCCTTGGAGTTCCCAGAGTTTTATATTGCTTAGGATATTTTACATGATCGTTGTCGTCACTGTCGGAGGAGTCGTCCGACGAATCATTTTGTGGTGCCAGACGCCGATGTGTGTAAGGAGTTTTGTTATGCGGTTTGCGGCTGATTGCCCACGGAGACAGATTTCTGGAATGCCGCAGAGGTGGCATTGCCCACACGGGCTCAGGAATATGGATTTGAGCCTCAATGTCAAGTTCAAAGTCAGGTTCAGCTTCATTTTCTTGGTCTGTTATATAAATTTTATCTTCCTCTTTCAATTTCCTCTTATATTCACCACCCTTTTTTGCTTTTTCTTTCTTGATTCTATTTTCATCCTTCACGGCCTGAATAATGTTAAAATGAAATTGCTAATTCATACAATGACACAGAAAAGCTCAAAATAATTTTCATCGAATTAACAATAAACATATGTTCGATTCTGTTCGTTTTTATAATCAATTATCATAACGTTTAAGTTATGATATTTTATTTTTATTCACAATTTTATGAAACTGCAGTTTTAAAATGTGATTTAGAATAATGACTTTTGAAATCAGTACATTTGTATATATACCCAAGTGAAGCTGGTCACAGTGTTTACTGCATTATGGTATGAAAAACTTATATTTTGCTAACATTGTGAGATCCTCTCATCTTTTATTTTCAAAAAATATACCCACATAGTCATACCACAACATCGATTTCTTTCTTATTAAAGAATTCATGATAATCAAGAAGGTTTTTTTTTTATCGTATGGCGTTATATCGCCCATATTATACATATGCATTGTATTTCACTAATTCGGCAATTGATTATGATACAACATGTACGTTAAAATATCAGGATTTTTCAATTTACTTTCGTGCGTTATGTCAAATCTTAAAAACTTGTTATAACAGTTCAAATCAAGAAAATGAACAACTTCAGACCTCAGCTGCCTCCTCTATGGCTTCCATCTCTTCTAGCCTCTTGGCAAACTCAATGACAGTCTGTGGTTTGGGCCATCTATTAGGCTTTAATGTAACACTCTCAAGTGTGTTCTGTCTGGTCAGGTTTGCCGTATGTGTGGTTAGAAGATCACCTTGATCTGCCGTAAACTCTTCTTCCACCAGTTTAAAGAGTTCCTCAACTCTGTTAATTTTTAAACAATTAGAAATATTCAGTTCTGTTATGTAAATATACTTGTGCATTTCTTGCTTTTGTAATTTTCTTAAACACATCTTGAACTCCAACTTCGTCTAAAATGATAAATAAAAAAACGTCTTTAATCAGTATCATAATTTACTTGTTTTCGTTTTTTGAAAGAAACAATGGTTTTCATCAAACAGCCCCTTTGGCCCGTGTTCAATATGATTAGAACTCTAATGTTACCTCTTCTGAAGTTTAGACTCAGCTGAAGCCTTGTGCTCTGATTTCTTATGGCGCAGATAGTTGGCCATTTCCTCTGTCTCAAAAAGTTGCAAATATTCCAGATGGCGTTCAGTAAACTGTACTCCTAAAAAGAAAAAAACACCAAGATACCCATTAACCACGTCGTTTCTTAAACAAAACCATGTTGATTCTAACTGTAGTATATATTAAATTCGATATAATACATACTTGTCTAATTGCACAATTTAATTTTAGTTGTATCGCCTCATTTAATTGGCTCAACATTAAATTAATATATACCGATAACATTTCTTGCCTACATTACAATACTAATTGCGTGCAAAACATATCAATCCGCTCGACGTTTCATTTCAATTTTGTACAATTCAAGCGTATTTTTTCCGAAATAATGGGCCTTATTTTCCAAGTTTAGTTGCAGAAAAATAAATTATAAGGAATAACCTTGACTTCTACTTATGTTATATAAAAAAAACGTTACACCGTTTACGCTTTTTTCATAAACCGCGAAGCGGTATATCAAACAATAAATTGCTTTCTTTGGAGATTCATGCGGGATACAAAGGTTGCGACATTGCTGAATAACCTGTGTTAACGGATTATGTAGTTTTTTTCTGCAATGAACGCTACCTTCATAGTCAGCATGAATCATCAAAGAAAGCATTTCATTGTTTTTATTAAAATATTTCTTGTAATAAATTATTGAACTAATCATAAATAGTAGGTAAAAGTAAGTAAAGTATGTTAATAATTTCTTTCATCTAACATCCTGTTAGATGAAAGAAATAGTCAAGTCTTCACTTATGGGATCGGAGATTGAGTCTGGCATTATCATGAATATCTCGCGCAGTACGTGATTTTTTCTAAGGTTGCTGAAGGTTTCAACAAATCGATACACTGGTTAGAACGCGATCGTGTAGATTTCAGCCCTCTCGGTTTCTTGACGTTGTGAATTACAATAAGCTTGCTTAAAAAATGTAGGAGAAAATATACAGTAAATATAGCATAAACTGTTCCAAGTTATGTTATTTCGTATAAGATGGGTATATATTAAATTCATTCCTTAAATGGACTTAACTTATTGTATAAAAATATCAAAAAGATTATCAATTTATACGATTTCAAAACTATCTTCGTTTCTGATCAAAACGTAGCCAATATATTCTGGAGTTTTCTTTGGTACATAATGTTTTTGTTAATTTAAAGTTTAACCCACATCGTAAACCGTTTTAATACCAACATGGTGATTACAGAAGTAGAAAAAACATAATAACATAAACTTAATTAACTAGATTTCTTTTTTTTAAATCACATTTTTCATCTGGTTTAAAATTATATATTTGTATCTGTACGTAAAAATACATGAAATTAATCATTAGGAGTCTTAGTGTATGAAGAACTAAACTTTTCTTTAAAAATTTGCCCGCTGATCTATTTCACAAACCACTTCCTCTACATCATGATTAGGAAATGCCCTTCATCAAAGCTCCGATTTCATAATATGAAAACAAATATCGAATATTTTGAAACTGTTCTTTAAAAAATAAATGCCACTACACATTAAACACTCACAACGATAAACAGATGTTGATGGATTAATTCCCTCACATTGCCTATAGGATTTTGATATATAACATCCTCGTTCATTTGCCAGAAATATTCACCTATATTACCAGGGGTGAAAGATCACGTATATTTTCTTAACTTCCGTCACATACATGTACTTTACCAGTACCTTAACCAATTTTTCAGAATTTAGGGAGACGCACGTAACTTAAGGGCCCCTTTTTAGCAATTACCATGAGAACTTTTTTTGCAACACGTTTTCCTCGCTATCCACTTGAAACACAGATATAGATGGTGGATTATACTCAGTGGAGGAACCAAGGCAGTCTTGTTGTCAAACTCCATGGTTAAGAAGTACATTTGGAACTTCCAGATCTCGTTGGATTTCTCTTCCACTTTTGTGAAGATGTGGCTGAATGAAATCAAATAACGAGTACAAAAAGATAAAAACCCAGATAAAAAGGAGCACGAAAAAAGCTTAAATAATCTTATTTTCGTATCCAAAAAATAAAGGGACCTTAACAATTCTATGGTGGTTTGTGGATAGTGCATATTTTTAATGAGGCTACAAAAACTAAAATGGTCCGCTGTACTTGAGAAATGAAAATGTAAAAAAAAAACCAGTGTATACAATTAAAAATATATTTCAATTATGTTTTATTTGGAAGTGAATCATATTATTGCGGTTTTTTAAAGAAAGATTTCGGATTGTAATCTTTTACTATAACAATCAATGGCCCATTGACCATATTGATCAATTGAACAACAGTTCTTGTATCTCTGTCGAAATTTATATATAATATTGTAAACTCACAAAAAATCTTATATTTTCCAAGACGTAAAGACAATATATATAAAAGTATATGAAAGAAAGTCTACTTTTTTGGGAAAATCATATCCTAAGATCTTAAGATGCATCAACTGACCAATCTTAATTTCTTTGGCCTCAACGTATCAAAAATATCAAAATTGTCTAATGAACTATTTATAAATAATCATTACAAGAGACAGAAGGCCATTGTTACCTTGATTTGAGAATATGAAGATATTATGATGCTTACATAGTGATATCAGAAAACATATAGCATATTATTTCTTCGGGAAGCGATTTTTAAACATTTTCCCTATACATTTCTTTGTTGAACTTTGAACCCTTTCTGAGGCCTTAGCATTAGTCCAGTTACGGTCCAACTATATTTGAATGTAGTATTTCAAACATCTCTTTAGGCCCCAGTATTGGTCCGGGGGTTATGGTTTTAAAAATATAGAATCAATACTATCTGAGGATCCTTGCAGAGTAATCTCAAAAAATGTAGCATTGTATTTCATGAGAAAAAGATTTTAAACATTTTCTATACGATGAGGATGCTAGCATAATAATATCACAAATGGTAGCATTGTAGTTCTTGATAAAAATGTTTTTAAACATTTTCCTTATATTTTCTTATTTTGAATTTCGAACTTTCTTCGGGCCCAAGTACTTGTCTTGATGTCATGGTTTTAACAAATTAGAATATACACTTTCTGAGGATGCTTGCATAGTAACATCACAAATAGTAGCATTATAGTTTTTGAGAATACTTTTTTAAAACATATTTTCTTGGGTTCCAGTTTAAGTTTGGGTGTTAAAATTTTTACAATTTAGAATTGTCACTTTTTATACAAGCTTTTGTGTAAATATTGACGTCTCTGGTGCAGTGGTGCACAATCCTTATTTTCACCGTTTCATGTTTATATCGCTTTTGAAAAAGGTATTATCCTTTATTTTAACAATTAAAAATCTCCTTCCCATAATGATGCTTGGTATCAAGTTTATTTAAATTTGGCCCAGTGGTTCTAAAGAAAAAAACAAATGTGAACAGTTTACAGATAGACAAACAAACGGACGGACAACCGAAAGGAAAACGGACAACAGGTGATTCGAGAAGTTCACTTGAACCTTTGGTTTAGGTCAGCTTAGAAGGACTATTTTTTATGTAGTTTTGAACTTAAGTAGCACGGAATCTACATGCAACTCAAAATCTAACGTCATTTTTCTTACGAACTTACATGTTATTGCTCTCATTTTAAAGGATGATATGTAAAAGCTTAAAAAAAATCTCAGTTATAAAAAAAAAATTCGTATTTTAGTATGCCTTTATAACTTTTATAAAAATAACACAATTTCAGATGTTTGTCATTAGGATGCACCTTAGCACTGCTATATGATTACCCAGTTTCGTAAACAGGCATACTTGACCATAAAGCAGATTTTTTTTTTTTGGGGGGGGGGGGGGGGAACACCATGCAGCTTTATTAGCTAAAACATACACACTTTGTCATTATAAAATAGAGGTTAACAAACGGCTTACTTGAATATGGCAATGAGAAGATTGAACAATAGAATAGTGCCGATGATGAGGTATCCTGCGCATATGATATATACCAGTACGATATTTAGATTTTCTATGTTCAATATCTGCGACATGGCTGTGTTCTTCTGAAATGAGGCTTTCCAACAAAGACATACAATGTCCGCTATCGATGAATTGGTCAAGTTTATCTGTACTGACGAATTCCAGCAAGGACAGTTAATGTCAAATATCGATGAATTGGTAAAGTTCATCTGTACTGATGAATTCCAACAAAGACATTCGATGTCCGATAGCGATGAACTAGTCAATTTATTCTGAAATGACGAATACCAACAAGGGCAGTCAATGTCCGATTGCGCTGAATTCGTCAAGTTCATCTGTAATAATGAATTCCAGCAAGGACACTCAGTGTCCGATATCGATGAAGTAGTCGTCGGATTTAAAATTGAACTACCGGCCTTGTCCGCTGCTAAGGAACAAAAAATCACTAATCTCAAATGTGTGTAAAATGGATACATTTCGTGCATTAAACGGTTAAAGTAGAATTAAAAACCAAAATCAGCACACAATAAAAGCCAAACTAAAATTTTAACAATACTATAATATTGTTTATTTTTACCATTAATTGTTAATTATTGCTGCATATAATTACCAGTATTCAAAGAATTCTACACACACACAATACACCGGTATTCACATGAACACTTAGTTCTTATTGACCAGATAAGTCTGTTTTTATTGAATGAACATGATTAGGTAGATAATGGTACATGTAAGTGTGTTAAAAAGCGCCATATAATGTTTGTTTTAATACTTTTATATCTAAAAATTGCATTATGAACGAAACGTGTTTGAATTTAAAAAAAATCATGTATGCATATTGATGTTTTTATTTCAGTTTCTTTATATCGACAATCGCATTTAAATGCATTAAATTCCAAATTTTAAAATTATAAACGTCTTTAGACAATGGATGTCTAGATTTAATTCGTTTTTCTTCTCAAAAACCTAATTACTTAAATACCTTACTTTTCATTGATTCGTCAAATTCAAGTTCTCCATACAGCTGCCAGTAGGGATGAAATAAAATGTCTGTGATGATTTTCCATGATGCTTCTGCTTGTCCATACAGAAGTGAATGCCTGGCCACTCCGTAAGCCATGAGAAAAACGATAACCACGAGGAGAAACATCATAAGCTCGGCAAACTGTCAAAATATATGATACACATTTTTTCAACGTTGTATATTATCATTATATTATTATTATCGTTATTATTATTATCATTATGTTATCAACGTTTTATATTATTATAAGTTCGTCAAACTGTCAAAATATATGAAACATTTTTTCAACGCTGTATAATTTAATCGATTCAATTTCACTTGTTATTATTTAAGGACATGGTACTTGTAATGAGTGTGAAATGACTTCTTTTTTTTAAATTGTGTATGTTATTGATAGTCATGCGATATAAAATAAGTAATCTACTGACATTAATTCTATTTTAGTGATGTATAGTAAGGATGGAAAGTTCATCATTATGGTATTAAAATTGTTCCTGTTGAATATATTTAAATAGGATAAATGGGGGTTATCACGACCAAAGGATACCGAGATATTTTCCATAATATAAAATAGCAGACAAGTAAGATGGTTTTAGGCTTGATGCCAAAGATATGGTATTTACAATTGTTTAAAATATTAAGCCATAAAACTAAAACATGAAATCATGCTGACTTGAATGCGTTATAAAACATCATTTTAAAGGTATGCGACAGTTAGCGATGATCTCAAGATATTTCTGATCTAACGAACGTTCGAGGGTCAGCATACATTATAATTTGACTATTTGGAATACTGGCATTTAAATGTGAGTGAAAAGATATGAAAGGCAAACATTGTATGGTTTTGCATTTCATATTAATAGGAAGAATTGTTTTCAAATGTACATTGTTTCGTTTTAAAGAATGCATTTTTTGTAGAAAAAAATAACATTTAAGCTGGAACTGACCAAAAACTCCCTATGCCTTTAATTTTTGGAAACTTTGAAAATCTATCAAAGCTTTTCCAACTTTTACTCACCATCATTTTGATCATCTCAAGCTTGGGTCCAAGACTGCTGTTTGCCGTGTAAAGCTTCATAATTCGTATATAGAATATTATACAGTTGATTGAAAAGACAATCCTGACGTCACACGCATTATTGTTTATATGCATGGTAATGATCTGGACTACAAATGCTATTAATGCTAACAGCAGATTTAACAGGTCAATTAATTTTAGCTTTCCATACCAGTCTCTTATCTTTCCACGGAAAGTCGGGGATGGAAAAGTCAAAAGCTAGAAAAAAACTTAATGCAATGATATAAAATTAGAATTCAAACTAATGCTTTATAAAAAGTCATTTAAAGATAAAATAAGGACCATATGTATCTAATTATATTATTAGAAATTAAGCTTAGCAAATATCTGCATACATATGTATAATGCGGGAAGTTCATGAAAACTTACTGAGTAAATTTCATCCACAAAGAATGTGAAAATCCAGAAAATACAGATACTCTCGATTGTGGTGATTTTGTTTGGTTGGTAGTCCACTAATAGAAAGTATGTAAACAGAGCCACAAAAAAAATGTACAGGATCTGTAAATAATGTAAATTACCATATAGTCTGTGAGTCTTTTAAATACCATAGTATAGGAAATACAATATTTGAAATAGAATCAACTAGCAGCATTCCAGAGTTTGACTTACCGAGTAATGGGTGAACTTTGTAATTGGAGCAGTGTAAAACGTAAGGATTTTCTGGAAAGTCCTGGCTTTCTTCTCCCCCATCGCATCGACTTGTAGAAAGGATGTGAACAACAAGAAAGGTAAAAAAACAGTCACTAAGACCTGAAACAAAAACCCCAAAGAAAGCAGCAAGCATTATCCTGTCAGTATATACATGGTAAGATCACTTATCAATCCATTTACTGGTATGCTATTTGCGCAATTAAATAGTCAAACTTGTAACAAATTATTTTATTCCAGCAGATTAAATGTATGCAAATAATTTAACATAACAGTGCATCGTTGCTATAACTTTTGAGAATACTTTTATATCTCTATGGAAATCTCGCTTTTTGTTATTTTTGTTTTAGGTACATTTCCCATGGTTGCGTTAACATAAGCACGTTTTAGTTATTACAATAGTAAATATCACAATTACATGTACAACGTCAATTTTTTCTAAATTTTCTTTGTTACAAATGGAAAGTATAACGTCATATATTCAAAATAGAATCGTTACAACATTAAACCGTTTTACCAGGAATAATAGATATTTCGATTTCTAACTGATATATTTATGAAATTTCTTAACTTTTCGAAGATACATGTAGCAGTAAAAAAATATTTTTGCTTTATTTTATGCTTTAAATTTAAGAAAATAGAATATATTAATAAACCATACGTATGTCATTTATACTTGTTTTGCTTTATGAAGCATGTACAATTAAGTACATACAACTTTGCGTTTAATTTTCTAACTTTAAACTAGAATATAATACACATCGAACATTACCAACAATGACCATTTTTTTTAAAATTCTCACATGAAAATCTTTCTATGATTATAAAGGTTTCATAATGAAAATGTTATTTAGAATGAATTCACAATACCATATCTAATGAAATAAATATTAAAAATTCATTAAAAGGTAACATATAAAAATAAGCAATTAATGATTAGTCAATGTGTCTAAAATTAACACGGGTGTTTAGATTACCTGCCATCGAGATAAAATCCCCCGGCGCCATGTGGCGTCGATCGAGTTTCGACAAGCTACAGAGGAGAGATAAACCTTCAACGACAAGAGAAATATGATTATCAATGATGATTAAATTAACAGTTAATATACAAAAAATATTTCGTGCCCCACCTTTAGCTGCATATTTGATAAGTTGCTTATCTTTCGATAAACAATTTTCTCAGATCCTGCATTGCAGTAATAAATTATTCTTCAGGAGACTTGTGTGGTATATTGAAATGTCTTTTTATTAAATACACAATTAAATACATCAAACTGCACATACGCTATTGCAATTTACAGCTTCAAAACTTCAAACGATGGTTATGAAACGTATTTCCTTACAAAATGACCTAGTAAAGCATTTATTTTGTGTTGGAATAAAAGTCATATGCTTCGGTTTTAGCAGATTGTTCTGTACAGTAGTCGTACCGTACCATGTTTTTCGCAGAGGCTGCGATCTGTAGACTGGTCATTGAGCTCCAGGACGGAGACTTCCTCTCGGCCACCATCATCGCTTTCTCCTTTTGTTTTGCATGACACTCGTCAATTACGCTTCTTGCTAAGTGCTCAAACTCACTGTCAAAAGATATTACTGTGCTTTCATCAATATTAGTAGAAATTCAATTTTTGCGAATGCTGTTTATGAGTTGATCAACGAAAGTATTACTAAGTGTTCATTGAAGCTTTTTTTTCTCATAACATATTGAATTGAGAAGACCATTGCCAAAGAGTTGAGGTTTGCTTAACTGAGATTTCTCTAATTCAACGAAAATTGATGCCCAAGAAATTATTGAAAAAACACTAAATGATACCAGAGCTACTTGGAAATAGCAAACAATAACATCGATTACACTAGATATTTCTGCCATTCTGCATCAGTTTTTATAATTTTTTTTCTATTGCTCGAGAACAATTAATATGCATCTAGATAACCTCGGTCGAATGGTGCTTATTTTTAATGAGAACCTAGAAAATGCAAATTGTACTGTTGTACGTTTTGATCTTATGTTTAATTATCTCAGCCGTTAAGCAGTGGAAGACTTTTAGCATGTCATATAACCTACTGTAACAAAGAATCTTAGAATTGTGGGAAAATGTGAACCTTTATATCAATGGAAAGACTGTATGAACAAGCTTGTTTGGTCCCAGGCACAACACAAATGGATTTTATGCACTTACACTAGATTTATTTGTTCACTGTGCTACAATAGTGTGGCAGCATAAACAATAACCATCACTGCAGGGTAGTTTCACATGCTGGTATTATACTCATTTATATATAGAATTATTTTCATCAATGCTAGCTAGACCATTTTTTTCATGACTCACTCTTTGAAACCTAGCACTTTTTCTTTCAACGCGGATTCGTTTCCATGAACATTCTTAGCCATGCTGCCATAAATTCTAGAGGCGGCCACTGCACTGGTAACTGGTTCACTCCCCATCTGCCAGGCGAACTTTGCCATCTTTTGTCTGATAAAATATCATATTAATAAAAAAGAAAAAACCCAGAAATACTCATGTAGGTACCATTCTATTAATTATTATGAACAGGTAGATGAACATTATCATTCACCGATTAACATTTCGTTAATCATATTTTACTCCCAAATGCATCCATTGTAATCACTTTAAGCTCTATATTCTTTTAAATTGATTAAAGCTTTAACAAAAATCGAAGTATTTTAAGAATATCCGTTTATATCACAGGTATATGTTGATTAAGGTTTTGTTTTATAATGGTTCGATTTAAGAGATAGATCGTTCACGGCCTACAAAGGTAAATAAACATGGGAATCAGAAGAATCAAATTTCTAAGAGTAATAGTCATGGTACAGTAAAATATTGTCTTTAAAAATATTTGTTTATTTATTTGGTATTTTGAAACTTGGGTGTTAAATTCAAGTTTACGCATATGAAGATATATTAACATCTAGATAAAGAGCATTAAACAACTCAACCGCAGTCCACATATCAGAATGCTGATAAATTACTAAACATCATCCATTGACTCTTTGGTAACTCTACCTTAACATTAGAATGGACCAAATCATCAGCTGTTTGTATGGGTATTTAAACAGCAGGTTTGGCTCCTCGGGTTTCAAGTCTACGGAGTATTTCCTCCCTGTAACATTGTCATTAGTTTTGCTTTCCTCGATATCGTGGTCGTATTTGTACATCAGGGACTCCATTAGGCGTTTCAAATTGTCGTATGAAAACGCTGAGCAGTGAGTCTTACTAAACATCAATTTCTTTAGATGATCTGCGTCCGTTCGAAGTAATGACTGAAAAGATCAAACTGCTTAAAGTACTGGTGGGAGTATTCAGACTATCTTAATCTCTTTTATACGAAGAACATTTATGAACGTATAGGACAATATTTAAATTTTGAATTTAAAACTTAAGATTTCTATTTACCAAGTTAAACTTAAGTTTTGAAATTCTAAGGTAATCCAGCCTCCTTAAAACCAATATAAAACTTATGAAAAACAAGAGGCCCATGGGCCACATCGCTCACCTGAGTAAGTTACAAGTTACAGCTTTTCTGCCAGATCGGTTTCTGAGAAAAAGATTTTAAAAGATTTTTCTCTATATATTCCGATGTGAAAATTTGACCCGCCCCCCCCCCCCCCCACTGTTGCCCCACCCTACCCCTGGGGATCATATTTTATCAAACTTGAATCTACCCTAACCGAGGATGCTTTCATACAAGTTTCAGTTTTTCTGACCGGTTTCTGAGGAAAAAAAATTTAAAGATTTTTCTCTATATATTCCAGTGTAAAAATTCAACCCCCATTATGGCCCAGCCCTACCATTGGGGATTATGATTTGAACAAACTTAAATCTACACTACCTGAGGATGCTTCCACACAAGTTACAGCTTTTCTGGCTGATCAGTTTTAGTGAAGACGATTTTTAAAGATTTACTCTATATATTCGAATGTGAAAATTTGACCCCCTCCCCCCACTGTGGCCCCACCCTACCCCTGGGGATCATGATTATATCAAACTTGAATCTACCCTAACCGAGGATGCTTTCATACAAGTTTCAGTTTTTCTGGCCGACAGGTTTCTGAGAAAAAAAAATTTAAAGATTTTTCTCTATATATTCCAGTGTAAAAATTCGACCCCTCCCCCCATTGTGGCCCCACCCTACCCCCGGGGATCATGATTTGAACAAACTTGAATCTACACTACCTGAGGATGCTTCCACACAAGTTACAGCTTTTCTGGCTGATCGATTTCAGAGAAGAAGGTTTTTAAAGATTTACTCTATATATTCCTATGTAAAAATTCAACCCCCCATTGTGGCCCCACCCTACAACTGGGGATTATGATTTGAACAAACTTGAATCTACACTACCTGAGGATGCTTCCACATACGTTAGTTTTTCTGGCTGATCAGTTTTAGTGAAGACGATTTTTAAAGATTTACTCTATATATTCCAGTGTAAAAATTCACCCCCCCCCCCCCTATTGTGGTCCCACCCTACCCCCGCGGATCAAAATTTGAACAAACTTGAATCTACACTACCAGAGGATGCTTCCACACAAGTTACAGCTTTTCTGGCTGATCAGTTTCAGAGAAGAAATTTTTTAAAGATTCACTCTATATATTCCTATGTAAAAATTCGATCCCCCATTTTGGCCCAACCCTACCCCTGGGGATCATGATTTGAACAAACTTGAATCTACACTATCCGAGGATGCTTCCACACAAGTTTCAGCTTTTCTGGCCAAATGGCTTTTGAGAAGAAGATTTTTGAAAATACCAACACATTTTCAATGCTTTTAAACTTGAATTCTCTTCATCTAAGGATGCTTTGTGCCAACTTTGATTGAAATCGGCCCAGTGGTTCTTGAGAAGAAGTCGAAAATGTAAAAAGTTTACGGACTGACAGACGGACAGACAGACAGACGGACGCCGGACAAAAAGTAATCAGAAAAGCTCACTTGAGCTTTCAGCTCAGGTGAGCTAAAATGATTTACATTTTGATAAAGGTAGAGGGGAATGTGAGCGGTATGCCAACAATTTCTACTAGTTCAAAATGTTCTGCAAACGATTTTCATTGTCATTCGTGTATGTATGTCCTTAGACATTTTGAGTTTGAAAACTTAGTATTGAGTTGGGAATTTTCTTTGCGTGTAACAACTCTTAATCGATATAACCGATATCAAACAGTTGTGATATGGTACGCAAACCCTCCTTAAGTGTTAAATTCCTTCAGATGATGCTTATGACTTTAAGATGCATGCAAGTGTTTGTATATTTGATTCACACAGAAACGACCTTATAAAATACTACAAAACCATTTTACCAAATCCTAAAAGAAAACTATCTTTTCTTATTTATGAGATCTATAACTGACCTTTGTGTAAAGTTGTTGTAGCCTTTCTTTTGAAAGAAACGTCTTCATCACTACGTTTTGCTGTAAAATCAATGCAACAAACTCCACTTTCTCTTCAATGATGGCTTCCATCAGAATGTCGTCTAAACTCCCTAAACCACAAGGAAAATGTGTTAATCAGGAGTGATAAAATAAAAAGATGTATACAAAAAAGGAGATCTTCCATACTTGCTGGCCACAACACATCTTCCCTGAAGATCTCCTCTTGCGCAATATCAGCTCTGTTCCAGGTCAAAGCCAGCTGCAGTTGGTTCTTCCGGATTTCAAAAGAATTCTCTGCGGCTTTAGCTAAAAGAATATGTATCAGATGTAGATGTTTTGTTCAAACCGCTATAAGCCAGTTATCTCTTTTTACAATTAACCGCCTCTTTACTAGTTCTTACGTACTGAGGTGACAATTAGACAGCAAGATGTTTACAAAAGGCAGACTTAAATTCAATTTTATGGACGTACATGAGTATCATTTTTGTTTTCACCGATGTTGAAAATCACTAAAGTGTTCCTATCCTCAGCTTATAGTATCTTTATATAGTTTGTATCAGAAAGAAATCATCTGTTCTTTATGTATAAAATAAAAGAAAATCAGGATAAATTTTACTACAGCGGGAATGCCTCCTACAATACTTTAGCATAGTTCAGCAGAGTTGCATGTATGAACAGTGTAAATTTGTGTGAAACTTTTATTAACCAAATCATTAGATAAATCTCATTTTCTTTACACAACAATTGTTGATCTTCGCGATACCATTAATCCAAAAAGTCATTTTACCAGTACATAAGTTAGAAAATATTTGATTATTTGAGGTTATTACCTTTTTCAACCTTTAAATCAAATGTATGATTAGAAAAAAACTGAATCCAAGCAACCTTGATTTATCGCTAATTCATATTTAATTGGGTTGTGAATTATACCATACGCTTATAAACAGAATATGTAATTCAACTTTAAATCATCAGGAGCAATGCAGTGGAAAGTCATAATGTCTTTCCTAACGACTAATGACATATAGGAAACTATGATTTTGAAGACTACACTACAACGAAGTATTTCCTGTCATTTTTACAATACCGCCCTATAATTATGATATTAAGATTGTTTCGGTGCATTTTTCTTGTTCAATGTAGCATTTTATTTGATTCATTGAATAAGAATTCAACCAAGAAAAATATTTTACAACTTTCTTGTAGATGAACCAGGACAATCAAGACAGGCTTTTGCTGAAATAGTTATTTCTGTCAATGACTGCATAACATAATACCAAACAAGATACAATGGTACAATGTTGACTTACAATTTAGTAAGGCCGTAAGAATGGCAATATCTAGGTCTTCATGTTTGTTCATTGGGAAGATGTTAATCTGTAAAAATATAAAACGATTATAATTTTTTTCTTTTTATAAAAGCTAAATTGCACAATTTGTATCAAATAGCTGATTTTTCAAGCACAAATCTTCTCTGGTTAAAACGTTTCGAAACAGTTACTGTGGATTTATTAGAATTTATGGTGGCTCAACTTTTGTGATATTGGTAAGTAGCCCTCCCCTACCAATTTACATCCTCAACGAAAACAAATTTTGAAATAGTTAGTGTCTCTACTGCAACTGAAATCGACGCATGAACGAAATTACTTACCCACGAATTAGTAAAAAGAAAACCCACAATCACGAAAATTGGACCTCTATATTTCAATGATCCCACAGTATAAAAGGTCAGCACACTATCCATTAGATATACATCTGTATTTAACATTTTTAGCTATTCTCCATTAGATAGTTAAGAAAAATTTCATATATTTAACTTCAATATATACCAAATTTCTGTGCTCCATGC
This sequence comes from Magallana nippona, assembly GCA_033439105.1. Taxonomy (NCBI): domain Eukaryota; kingdom Metazoa; phylum Mollusca; class Bivalvia; order Ostreida; family Ostreidae; genus Magallana; species Magallana nippona. The sequence goes on along the minus strand of CM065920.1, from coordinate 18,600,102 downwards.
ATTTCATGACATTGGTAAAATGTTTATCAATATTCTTATCGATTTCATTTTCCTTCCATCTTCCGCCGTAGGCTTCTTTTATCTTCTCTCTCAGTTTGTTTTCATGTTTTGGTTTCAACACCCCTTTGCTAACAACGAAAAAAAGATAACCAACACCTGAACAATTCGCACCTTTATGCTATCTATCAACTTGATGAAAACTGAAGTTAATATCATTATTGATTTTTAAGAATCAAAATTGTATTAATACCATAAAGTTCATTGCTTTTATTACTACCGATGTTTCTTGCAACATCAATCAGGGGCAATAGCTTACCTGCTGCGTGTGTGAGAATAAGCACAGGCCAGGATGTCTGCCGCCCGGCCCGTTCCTGAGCAGACGACAACAGGAATGCTGTGATTGAGGGAAACCATGGTGTCACTGATGGCATCGGTCCCGCCCTCTAAGATCACCAACACAACCGGTATTCCTAATCCACCAGCTATCAAAATTACGAGTTAATCGATGCATTTTCTCTAATGACAAAATATATATTGCCTATATATTTATATAAGTCCTTAAGATAGTTTTGAGGTTTGATATATAATTCTTCGCTTGTTTCTGAATCATAAATTACTTTAAAATTTTAATATCTTTGGAACAACCTAAAACAAGAATTAAAAACATTCACTCATACCTTGTGTAGGTTTTGATACTTTCTGTTCAAATAAAGCTCGAAACTCTGATGCTCCTTTGTAATTGTTCCTGTATCCATCATCAACAAACACAAAGTGTGTGTGATTGGGATTTAATGGTACTGGCTTACCATGTTGAATAATGTTACTGGTCTGAAAATGCACCGGGAAACAGCCCTAAAACAAAAACAAGACGTGATATGATACACATAAATATTATTTGATTATTTTCTGTAGATGAACATTATATTAGCAGTTGTTGCATTTCATTACAGAAAAAACTAGCCATTGAAACAAGAGGCCCATGGGCCACATCGCTCACCTGAGCAAAATGGCAAACTACGTTGACTTAAAACACTTTAAATAATTAAGAACAGTAAAATTTAATATTTATCAAAGTTAAGTACCCGGTACCATAATTTTCTGATGTAAGACTCAATATTTCATAAAGGGGTAGGGGTGAAAATATACTGCGATATATAAATTTTATATAACACCGGTATATTATTTCCTGCAGTTTTTGCACATATGTGAACAGTATTAGCTCTTAAAAGATAAAAAAAAAATTCATACATTTTCTAAGACGTATATCAGTTTAAAAATCAGCACCTATTGTGGGCCTACCTTATCGGGTGTAATCATAATTTGAACATGTTGAATCTACACAATTAAAGGATGCCAACATTTTATTTCATTAATATTTTGTCTTAGAGGTCATGCAATACATATCTATTTTATATGATGAAAATACTGGAAAAGGTAGTTACCATTTACCTGCAATATTTCTTGTTTGGTTTATTGGTATTTATGAAAAAAAAATCGAACTTAAATTAGTGTAATTTCCATTTTCCACATCTAAGTGAATATTTTTTTGTGTTTATTTAAGATGCCAAGCTATGTGAATATACCATGCCGATGAGATACATTTCATTTTCACAGCTCGTATCTCATATGTGAAAGTTAACAAAGATTGACGGACAGAGGATCGCCAGATAGTCTGGAAGCCAGTGGCATACTCTAAAACCTGGCCTGGCCTGGCCCCATTGGCCTGGCCTGGCCTCAAAGTTGGCCTGGCCTCACTTTTGGCCTCAAATTTGGCTTGGCCCCAAATTTTGGCCTGGCCTCAAAAATTGGCCTGGCCTCAAATTTGGCCTCTTCAAAAATTTTTGGCCTCAATTTTATTTTTTTATTTTCTTTACACATATGTTGATTGTATTGATTTTTTATTGATTTATGTTTAATACACTTAAAACATCACACTAAATAGCTTTTAGAGTCTTATTGTGATTTTTTTGAAACATACATGTATATATGACTACAGGTATGAGTGATTGATTCTGAATTTTTTCTTCAGATTTTGAAACAGTCTGTTTTTAAATTCCAAAGTACTTTAAGAATGTATTACTGCCATTGTATTCCACCATGGCATGTTTTTTTCAATGTACTTAATTAACTTAAACTGCTATCAGGATCGGACAAATACCTGTGTGAGAAAAAAAATAATGACAGAGACCAATTTGTTTATTCTAACCAACATTAAAGGTCACAACATGTTATGCTGTGTTCAAATTCTGCTATCGAAGTTACCCTATAGGGGAAAAGTTGTTTCCTAAATATACAAACAACACATGCATGAAACTACTCTAATATAGGGGTGATGATTAATGACCATCACTGAATCAAGTTATCGGAGGATACAATGTTGCAGTCATTCACAAATGACATTAATTAAATTAGACCGTGTGAAATGTTGAACGGCAGTGCAGGCAATTAATCTGACCCCAATAAAGCGACAGAGGAGGCTGATATCGAATTTCTACTGGGGAGGGAAATTTGGGTTTGATTGGTGTTGACAGGTAATGTAAGCGAACTCAGTCTGGCGTTTTTAAAGTGCATTGCATGTGGATAGAGATTTGATGTTATGAATCAGTTTACAAATGTTTGAGATATTTATTTATCCATCAAACAGGTCAGTCTCTTTTAAAATGATGTTTTACTTTATTATTCTGATATCTCTATTCTACTTTTTGAAGTGGGGAAGGGGGTTGCGTCTCTGAATTTTAATGCCGATAGCTTCAGTATTGGGCATAATCCATTCCTTGGCAATAAAAGAGCAGTGTTGCACATGCATATCCTATGTGCAAACTTGAAGAAAATCAATTAAAACTCAATCAGCCAGGTCACCTATTATAAAAAAAATTCTCTTAAACATTTAAAAATCAATAAAAATTCAATGAAAACTCTTTGAAAATGTGAGAGAAAAATTTTTTAATATGAGGCCAAAAATTTTTGAAGAGGCCAAATTTGGGGCCAGGCCAAAATTTGAGGCCAGGCCAAAATTTGGGGCCAGGCCAAATTTGAGGCCAAAAGTGAGGCCAGGCCAACTTTGAGGCCAGGCCAGGCCAGGTTTTAGAGTATGCCGAAGCCAGTTCGCAGTTTTGAACTCTGTGGCAAAAGTTGCTAAGGCTACAGTCAAAAACTTAATTTGTCTTCCCTAAAATAATTGTTTACCTAGTGTAAACTTGTTTGACGTTTTATGACCTTACTCACTTGATCAATGAAAACATTCGACTGGAAAATGTTGTCATGTGATGTGTTAAAAAGCTATATAATTTAATGTATTGCCAGGCATACAGGTATCAGTTTTGTACCAAGGCCCATCAATTATTTCAGCTTTCCCTCAAAAACAACAAACGGCTACAAACCAAGATGATTTTCTGCTGCAATAATTTCTTAAACATAATGATAAAGCAGATATCCTCATAATTATAATGTGTCAGAACTGTTTAAAAGGTGTTTTTATTTACTCTTTTGAAAACTACCAAAATTGTTGCAGATTTCATATAATTCATCAAATGAGAAGGGACCCCATAAAGTAGTTATAGCACATCACCCTTTTGATTTTTCTGTACACAAGTATTTAATGTTTAACAAGACAATTCTAATGATCATCAAACATTTAAGCGTTAGTCGTAGAATTATAGGCAACTTTTAAAAATTTATCCAATTTGTTTAATTTCAGTTTTTTAATGTATTCATACAATATATAGATAAAATGTTTTGTAATTGAGTTAGCCAAGTGACACAAAATCAGTTTATGCACTTGTGTATTTTTGGAGGAATTAGTCCTACCCTATGACCCAATTACAACCGTTAGGTAGAGGATCTTTTTAATTTTGATAACTGTAAACAAACGGTTTTGCATTAATTTGTGAAAAGTTATTAACTAATTACAAGTTACCTACTAACTGTAGTATCAAAACGAAATGTAATAAATATCGATTGTAATTTTCAATGCACGGTATGTGTTTGCATCACCCGTATTTATAATATTTATAACCTCTCGAGATAAGACAGTCGCGAGTGATTAATCTCAACAGGGTTTAACTTAGGCTGTGAAAACGTCTTTTCAAATTCATAACATCGTTTTATTGTCTTTGGATTTAATTTACACGATTATGAACTCAGAATACATGGCTACCTCAAATTCTCTTTCGGAGGAAATTTCGGCGAAGTTACCGATCAAAAATCGATTATTTCAACCAAAGTCGCCCCCTTGTTTGGTCCTTGTTGACACTCAATTAGAAATTAATAAACAATAAAAACAGAGGGAAAATGCACTTAAGTACGTTGTTAATGCATCAGATTTTATGATTTTCGCAGGTAAACAATCAACTGCCTATTAACCGAAGTCTATGTTCCAAATACCAGAATACTGAATACAGCTATACAGGCGATCGTTCCCCAAGTTAAAAAGCAAAATGAAATGAAAATCAAAACAAGCTAAAACCACCGTCACAAGTGAAAATGACAACGCGTTGAAATATTTAACCTCAATTTACTTTACAATAATCGGCACCAATATATCTTCCTTGTTTCATAGTGAATGTTGCACAACAAACATGGATGCTACAAACAAAGAACCTCGTTTTCGAGATGCCGTTGACTGACAATGCCTGTCATGAGATCAGTCTATCGTACAAAATTGCCAGTCTACGAAAAATGGAATAATGAACCGCTTTATTAGTATTTTCGTAATTAGCTCAAATTTGAATCATAATTAGCCCTTAATTTTTGCAATTTATATTTTCCTTTTATTAAGGATGATTTATGATAAATTACGTTAAGATTAACTCAGTAGTTCTTGAGAAGAAGATTTTTTAAAATGCACCCCCCTTTTTTACAGTTTCGATGTTTTCTCCGCTTTGAATACAATCTGGCCTTTTATTTTTGCAATTTATATTCACCTTCTTATAAGGATGATTTGTGCCAAATTTGGTTGAATTTGGCCAAGTGGTTTTAGAGAAGAAGTTCAAAATGTAAAAAGTTTACAGACAGACAGACGGACGGACGGACGGACGGACGGACGGACAGACGGACGACGGACAAAAGGTGATCAGAATAGCTCACTTGAGCTTTCAGCTCAGGTGAGCTAAAAAAGGATCTGTTATCATTTTTATAAGCAGAATTCCTACAATCAAATTAGAATCCATATGTTTGAACCAACGTAAGAATTCTTCCCACAATCCTAAATTAGGTTCACCATTATTAATTCACTAATCAAAATTCGAAGGGAAAAAAGCAATATGCCAGCATCAGCAGTGATACAAGTACCCTCAAATTACTTCAAAATAACACAATTTATTATTGTACTCACATTTCCGTCACTCTCCAGGTTTTTCCTGTCTTTGACATATCCCCATGGCCCTATACCGATCAGTCGCAGGGTGTGGGTGATTCGGTCATCGTCCCACAGAAAGGACTGTCCCTCACTGACCGCATTACCGACTGCCTTCATCACCCCGACGTTTGATCCAGTCGTGATCAACCAAGCGTTTGTTGACTTTCCCGCCTTATGATGATATTTATTACAAATATAAGTATAATGGCAGAAAGTAATTATTTTAGGGAACAACATAAGAGACTTACGTATTAGGAGGAGGAACTGGAACAGAAGCTGGAGGAAGAGGTGTAGGATGATTTGATATACCTTAATGAGACCAGTGTTGAAGGTTTCTCTCATCTTGTTGTCCAGCTTGAAGCTCTTTGCCCCTCCTATCACAGATATACACAAGCTAGGGCGTTTTGGTTCCATGATTTTCCAGTGTTCTTCCATCAGCTGCAAGCATCTGTCTACCGAGTCATTGCAACTTAGTCGAATATACTGAAACAGAATTTTAATCAGTAATACGTACTAAACAAGCTTTATAAGAATATTTATTTACACCGGTATAGAACAGGAACTAAAGTATTAACTCTTAGAAAATGATCATATTTTAAAACCCAATATTCAGACACACAAAATATACACAAAAAAAGATTTTTTAACATTTTTTAAAAGTAATTCTCTTATAATAATGACGCAAAAATTACCTTGGCAGGCTTGGAATTTTCATAGTTAACAAAACATATTTTGCCAAACGTCGAACAAGACGTTTTTCTGAAAGCACTTTCTTTCGTCCATGAAACTGAGGATAGAATTGATGCTAAATTTTCTGGAGGAGCATTTAGGAGGTTTCCATAATTTATGTGGCTTCGCAACTCTGAAATAGAAATGAGAATTAAACGTTCGTTGAAGAATTTCAAAGCAAGTATTCTTTTATCTCGCATTTTATCAAAGTGAATAATATTTTATATCAGGGACATTATTTGTTGATAAGTTCAGGCTTTAAGCGCTAAATGAATACTCAAACACAATAACTAAATATGAAGAGGCGAAATAGATACCATTTCCAGCTAAGTACATCTACATGAACATGAAATGACCATCAACAAATTCTTCTTCTTTAAAATAAAGTATCTTATGGCTGAACCTGGCACTTGAGAGAACTGATTTAATCACATTTGCCTTCTAATCATTTAGGAAAGACTTTATGTGGTAGAGTCAGGTATATGACATTCCTACTAGCTCTGGATAGTGGGTTAACCCTTTAGCTCGATCGGTAGAGTGCTGGACTGGCATGCCAGAGGACCCGGGTTCAAACCCCAGCAAAGGCAAAATATGTCTCTGTTGCATTTGGCGCCCACTTTGGGACCTGGGTATTCTCTGGCGGGTGAGAGAGATTGTCTTCAGTACTTCGCCCCACAGGTGTTGGCGCTCCGGAAGAGTCGAGGACGACTCTTTCCTTGGAGGGGGACAATGTGGTAGAGTCAGGTATTTGACATTCCTACTAGCTCTGGCTAGTGGGTTAACCCTTTAGCTCGATCGGTAGAGTGCTGGACTGGCATGCCAGAGGACCCGGGTTCAAACCCCAGAAGAGGCAACATATGTCTCTATTACATTTATATAAATGTGTATAGAGTCTGATACATTATGTATTTTGTTTCAATATCTGTTAAAACCGACAAACATTTAGATTTAACAATAATACTTACCGCCAGCAGACGGTCGTTTACATTTTTATTAAGTTTCAAACAGTCGTATCTTCTGCAGAGTTATAATTAACGTATCTATTTTTTTTTTAAAATAAAGACATAAAACAGATTTCTTAAGAATACCACATGGTATTGGTGTTAATGTACAAAAATGAATTTCACGCAGTTTTCCAAAATCAAATTTAAATGAAAAAAAGACTTGAAAAGTATTTGTATAACCTGTTTGACGTCGTAGATTTATAAATCGATCGTTCTCATAACACCAACTTAAACGAAATCAATGTTTTGTGGTTTGTTTGGTTTTTTTTAAAATCCTTTGATAGTGTTAAATTTTAAATTTCAATTGAAAGCAATTGTCAATATAAGTACTTAATGTTCGGTGGAGACGAAGTATTTCAGGATATCAAGCCCTTCATATATATATCAATGATAAACGTATCTATGTCTTCATATGAGTTTGATCGAATATCACTTTGTTTATATTGCCAAATCAATAACTAAAAAGAATGCTTAAAAATTGTAAATTTGTGCTTCTTGGGAGAAAAGTCAATAAAGAATTGTGTCTATATATTCTACTTTGATCTTTGCACCACTTAGGTTCGATTTTTTGTCTGGTAGTAGGATATTGTACACTATTACACGATGCATTATTCGTTATTTCACAACCTGTGATCTTGTAGTTTTGAGTAGAAGACTTGTAAAATTATATGCCCTTGAATTAATTCTTCTACGAGTTTTTAACTCCTTTTGAGATCAATCATTCAGCCAGGGAACATAGTTTAGACAAACTTTATTCCATATTACATTAGAATGATTGTAAATCAGTATCCAAAACATTACGCTTTTCATTTCTGGGGAGATATCAATTAAATGTATTCCAAATAAAATACATTTCAATATGAAATTTATCTGCTTGGGGCCAAATTTTATTTATTTATTTTTATTTTATTTAATAAATAAAAATATCTTCTTTTTGTGGAAGAATGGGTTTTCAATGGAACAAACATAAACCCCTTTTAACAATGAATACTTTGTGACATGTTTATATCAAAACTGATTAAAATTAGATCAACTAATTTTCTGTGAAATATCAATTTGTTTTTTTGCAAAGCAAAATAATTTTCATGTAAAATAAATTTAACAATTAATGGCTTAAATTTTATTTGACTAAAATGAATAAGCAGTCCTATATGAATAGTGATACCCAAAATTGTTTAAACGGATTTAAATAAGACAGAAATGACAAACTATTAATGTCATTAACATTTTTAATCTACTGATACATTTACATGTAATATATTAGTCTAGAATGGCTACGCATTCCAAATTGTTCACGGTATTAAAATGAAGAAAATATTCACCTTCAGGAACAAGAAATGTTTCCACAAGTTCCCTTTCAGCAAAGTTTCGAGCGTTAGAAATCCCAACATGCTCTGTGAAAATTTCTCCACAGTGACACCTAAAGAAGAATAGAATACTGACAAAATAATATGCTTTGTTGTGTCCTTCATCAAACATTACTCTTAATTATTTATTTATTAAATTGTAGCAAATAGTTATCCGAGTGGAATAATAATGTTTACTTAATACAAGTCAATAATTGATAAAAAAAAAAAAAATTGAAGTTATTCTTTTTTAATAAAATATTTAATTGTGATTTCAAAGAAAAATTGAAATCTCGATAGGTGAGTAAATTTTCAATGGCATATCAAATAGCAAAGTAACATTTCTAAAACTCTTTTACAAGAAAATGTATTCTTGTTATAAAATCAAACTTACTTTAAATCCCTGATCTTTTTCACCCCAATCTTTTCAGGATCTGGTACGAATTTGCTACATTCAATTTCGTGAAAATTTTGTTTTACAAAGGTTAGATGTGCTTGATTCCTCTGAAACAGTAAATCGACAATATCACATTCAGTCATCATAAAGTTTGTCCTGTCATGATCAATTAAAAATCTAATTGTTTAATTTGAATGAATAACAATATACAATAAGCCTTATTAATACATTCATTCCATCTTGTATATGAATTCCATGCATATTTATCAAAGAAATGATAGTGTGTTAACGATATTATGTTCAAACATTCTCGGCAAAGTATATACATATATATAGATAAAAATTAAAAAAGAAAACCCGAAAATCGTTCAATTTAGCTTAACCGTTTTCATTTTAAAATCTTCAGAAGCTATATAATGGTAACAGTAACGTGATATACAACTTTTTCACATACTTTATGAAAATCAGATTCTTTGCTCTGGTTGTCTATGCGATCTTTAGGAATGCGACCAAGTCCTGGGATCTTTTTGCGCATTTCTGAGTATCGTGCCTCTTCTAACGTCAAATCCGTCTGCATTTCGTAGTACCGGTCCTGTTGGTTTTTCCTTTCTCTCAAGGTCGATGGACCTGCCCCCCCTTGGTCTGAACGAAATCGCACGCTGTCATATTTCTCAGAGGGGTATATCTTTGTGTCCATAACAATACCCGCCATTTTCTTTCCTTTTTCTTTCGTTTCTTTTTTCTTCAAAAAACAGTTGCCAAACTTGAATATTTAAAAAGTAGCAACATTTAATAAAAGTTGTTGAATCATTGCTCTTTGAATGCATGCTTGCTGACAAAAGTGTATAAATGGTTTTAAGTCTGAATAAAATGAAAATATACTAAATTTTGATTCGAATAAAGATCGACAAATGTGTGATATACAAACTTAAGATTTTCACTTTAAAGTTGCCACCGAATTTCGACAATACTACTTATGAATACTTTATGAAAACAAACGTAGTTTATTTCAATGATCCAATGATATGCTTACAATTTGTCATTCAAATCTCTTACAAACCAGTTTCAAGAAAAACCTAAGAAATGGCTATTGAATGAAGTAGCAAATAAATGTTCGATGCATTTGTTTGTGAATAATATATCATATCTTATTGTAATTGAAATAATGTTACACGTTCAATTTCTGTAAAACTGTTTCTAATAATGATGTTACTATGTCATTACTACGTCATAAAGAAATTCACAATAATTCTTATCTACACTGGAATATGTAACTCAATGTAACCTAAGGTTTAATGCTTGTTAAAAATACAAGTATGATTTCTGCTTTTCTTTTTAATCTGCTTGATAAGATGTATAGAATAGACAGATCCTTTCATAACTTTATGCTGCATACATTTCAAGTTTAGTATATAATGTATAGAACTGTAATACATACCGGCATATAGACTGAACATTGCCATTTAACATTGAGCATAAAACCTCTCTCAAACTCAAAAAAACTCATTTTTAAAAATCCTTAAAAAATACCATTTGATTACAATTTGGTGTACACATTTTGGTTTGGAATTTTTTTTACAAGTGAATTGACACTGATTCGTTAAGCAATGAAAAAATGACAATAACAAACCGTCAACCATCTCAAAAATCCATAAAACGAAATACAAATTCAAAGCAGAGCAACACGGACCTCCAAAATTATAGAGGTAGGATCAGGTGCCTAGGAGGAGTGAGCATCCTCTGCTGACCGGTCACATCCGCCGTGTGCTCGTAATTGGGGGAAAAAACCCGGAAAAGTCCGTAGACAATTAGCTGATAAATTATTGTCTAACAATTAGTATGAAAAACGTCTGTCAGCATGCGACTGGATGAAATGTATACCAATGATTTGTCTACATTTAAAAAAATGTTTTATTTGCTCATTTTTGCACATCTAAAGCACTGATTTACTGTGAATTTTTCGTTTGTTGTAGTTGTAAGATTAATTGTATATATAGGTATAGTTTTGATTATTTCTGTTAGAGATGTGTACACATATTATTTATATAGGCCCATGGAATAAAATGTAGTTAAATGATATCAAGTTGACATGGATTTTTTGAAATCAGTGTCGTCAAATTCGAATTATGACAAAAGCAAAATCGAATCATTTGATTTAACATTTTAAATGGGTGGATAATGAATTCAGAAATTTGGTCATACTAAACACTATTCCGAACCAAATTCTCTATGAGAACTTTAAACATATCAAAATATCTTATTCATTATCAAAAATACTTGTCGTCTTTAAAGTATTCCAAGGTTGTTATTTCATATGTGTACGAGGAAGTTTATTATGCTACCATGGCACCATTGTTTACGAATGCTAAGCCCATAAAAGATGTTTAAAACTCTAAATCTTATTCTGAATTTTGGTCAATTCGTTATTTACTAGCTCTTTGAAAGGAAATTGGAACTTGATTTTACCTGTACATGCTTTTACAAAACTTTGTAACCAGAAACCAAGTTACCGGAGAATAGCGCATAAGACCTAGACAAGGAAGTTTGTGAATTACCGATATTGATATTTATTTTTTATGATTGGTATTTTAATTTTTTTGTCCCTTTTTTTTATTTTCTTTATTACTTGCACCAATACATCTCTTATTTCAGCATTAATTGAAACATATTTATCATCTAGGATTTGATAGATGAAGTCGATATTTTTCCTAACTGGAGATTCGTTTTTTCCTTTTATATTGTATTCATCCATACATACATTTTTTATTGCATAACATACAACCAGTTTTAGATGTCAGTGTTTTGTGATGGTGTTGTATTTTTCTGTAGCAGTAATGTCAAAGTTTTTCAACCTAGAACTTAGAAAATAACTGATCACAGGGTAATTTTGAATGTAGATAATGCTATACATTATTGGTATAAAGTTTACTAGTTGAAACAACACATCATAACCATTTACAAGACAAGGATCGACAGATTTAATTCTACAACAAGTCATTGGAAACTATTTAAATTTTCAAATAATATTTTCCTCTGAGTAAAATGAGCTAAAATGTCCTTCCTAGTTTGCACTGTGTTATTGACAACTCAACATAGTGCATCGATAATAAAATAGTAAACAGTTCTTGTCACATAATATATGTACACGGTTATTGAATAAACTGTTATGAAAATATTAATTATATGTATCTTACATTTGGAACAAATGCAAATTTTAATATCTTACCCTTCCAGTACTTTTTCAATGTTTAAAGTTTCTTCCTATAACATGGTTTCCTTCATTTACTTTTGATATACACTGGCATTCCATTTTCCATTCATGGGTAGTTGTATTGTTATTTTTTTACACTTTTACTTAGTCTGTAATAAAAAAAAAAAAACCCGTTACCAGTTGTTACAGTACTGATACCTTCAAAATCGAACTGTCTCAGATAAATCAACAATAAAATTCAATGGCATTGTATTAAATACGATATATGCCCCAAACACTTCTTTATGAAAAAATATCAGACATTTCTCGGCCCTAACGGGCCTTGAAACTCTCTGATATTTTTTCATACAGAACTGTGTTCGGTATATTTATCCATTACATATCTTTTCACCTCTACCTCTGTGTTTTGCCTGAATCTAATACTGACCCGGTATATGATTCGGCAGTGAATGAAAATAAGAGTTAGCAGTAAAAACTGAAACTTTGACCGGAACAACCTCAGCCACGAAGGGTGAGATATAACGTGTATGTTCTAAAACATATAGATAATTTATCAGATATAAGCTTTCGAATAACTCTCATTCATTTTGAAATGTTAAAAAGATCTAAATTCCAACCTAGTACCTATAAATCGATTGAAAAATGAACTCAAAAACTGCACTTAAAAAATTTAAAAATTTAAATTGACTATCGGATATGTTATTTATCAATTGAAACACATTTCTAAAAAACCAGTTTTAGACTGGATTTAATTTACATCTTATAACGTCACTAAAATTGAATGTTGTTGCCATGGCAACAATTTTCAAGACAATCTTGAAGTTATTAAGTTGCAAATTCTAATGTAGGTTGTATCTCAACCTTTATGTAAATTTGAAATAAGTCTGTATTTATATGTCCAAGAACGAAAGTAGATTATTGTTTTTAGTTTACTTACATTTTTTATGGTACCATAGTGAGATAAACGAATATCACGCCTCAAATCGATGTTGTTCTTTATACATTTCTGAGTCTTAACTTGGTGCCATTAGATTATCCTAGGTAATAACACTCTAAAAAAAACAATTATTTGGTGTTATTTGAACGGAAGTGGTGGAATCGGCAGAGATTCTAAAGACTTGTTCTTGATTTTTAAAAAATTCCCGAGGTTATCTGGTGGAGGAGTATTTAAATGTAGTGGTGTTAAATCGCTCTTGTCTAAAAATAGATTAGCACATATTATTGAATGTTGGTAGAACTTTGATACCTAAATTTGTAACCAACACAGATGGTGGGCGGTGGTTGTTTTATCAAATCTTTAGTGGTACTTTATTAACACTTATTAGATATAACAATTTGAAAGTAGCAATGCACTTTATTGAACAATCAACACATATCAAGTTGCTGTTAAAAATTTGATTGGTTTTATCTAGTATGTGCAAGATAAGATTTTTTCTAAAACTTAGTATATCAAGTTTATCTTTCAGAACACGTCACTTTCTCAAATACTTGAATGAATAATGAAAAGGCACTTACAATATCAGAACAAAAATACTTAATGTCCATGGGTAATTTCGTTGATAATATTAAAAATGTGTTATTTTAACACCCCTAATACACTTGAATTTCTATCAATAAAATCTATTAAACGAATTTCAAGTATCATGAAAATTCGTTTATAGTTAAATGTCAATCTACTTTTCAACGATCGTTCCAAATTGTTGATCAAGTGATGAAATTCCGATTGTTGTAAACTGTCCTTTTTCTTTACATGTTTTAGAACATGGGATATGTTGTGTCGAACTCTATGTGTATAATGATGTAAATTTCTCTGACAGTGACTAGCTGTTCTTTGGTTTGTAGAAAGTGTTAAAACATTTTATTTGTCAACCATTGTCTTAAACGATTGCATTCCTTAGTGATGGTTATTAATTCTAAATCTCAATGTTCGTCGAAAATCGGAACATATTTAGATGGGGGCGTGCTTGTGGTCAACATTTTTCTTTGCCGTTTGATTTCTATCGTTGAAAGGGTTTTAAATTCAACATTACGTTGCATTGACAATTTATCCTGAAGTTCAATTTCTTCTACTGATTAGCAGTTATCTTCACAACCGAACTCTAAATATACTGAATCAAATATGCTGAAAATAAATACTGATTGCAGTGGTATATAACATTCAAAACTTTACTATAGAGCTGGTGAAGGAATAGGAATGAACAGAAAAATACAATTTCAATCACAAAATTACTGCAATTACTATTTTGAGGTCAAATATTTAAGCAAAAATAAGGCTTTGTACGTAATAACATGTTTTGTGCATTGAAATAAATTCTTCAAGAGCAACCAAATTGAACAACACGATTTTAATTCATTAAATTGATTTGATATAGATTTCATAGTGCTATTTATCATTTAACATACGATCTTATCATTTTAAAGCATGTATACACGAAACATGAAGAAATATGCAAACTAAGATTCAAATTACATTGTTTTCATTTACCTACAGTGAACATATACGATGGTGAAAGAAGTTAACACATTGTTTACTAAATGAAATTTTATAGGTTTTATGTTTTATTCTGCGTAAATTATCATTTCTTTATTCTTCATAACATCTTCTAAAAATATTACACTAGCGACCACTTAGACTTAAAACATGTTAAACAGAGAAATCCTCTAAGCTTTTTGAATATCAAAACAGTTTTTATTCATTTTATTACGGGCCGCCAAAAGGCGGTCTGTTATTTGATATACATTTAGATATTGTTACTGCGTTTCTGCGGGATAGTTTTTTTTATAGAATTAATATTATGCTTACTTTTATGAATTAAAAGTAAATTAGCATGTAGAAATATGTTTTATGTCTTTAAAAAATATTACATTGTTTTTTTTTTACTCGTAATTGTAAAGTAGGTCATAGACTGTCGTGATAGGCGCGTTTTTATCGAGACTATAATCTATTCGGAAAATTTCGGAGTTTTTCATTCTTTTCAAAACAATGTATCGGGATCGGTATACGGGACATACTAAATACCTGAAATACTAAAGACTTGAATGACATGAAATTTTATATAAATGATATATTTGAATTTCTATGTTCTGCGTCAAATAAAATTATTTTGTGTGTGTAAATCGGGAAAATGCCATAATGGGGAAAAAACGAAACGTTGATGATTTGGTTTGTTTGTGATGGTCAAAATACACACCTTGAGCAAACACGGACCTCCATTACATTGGAGGTAGGATCAGGTGCCTAGGAGGAGTGAGGTAGAAAAATATCATGAAGTGACATCCATATCAATTTTTTACGCAAAAATATGAAAGATCTGAAAATTTGAATTGACCTGAAAAATTTGAGCTGACCTGATTTATTTTTAATTATTTTGAGAACTTCAAGCAATCAAATAACCATGATTATCTTCATAAACTGAAGTGTAGATAAGATATATAATTCCATGTAGGAAAAAATTATCAGGCTTATTTTTACCTTTAAAATTGTGCAGTTTCTACCGGATGAGCATGAACTTACATGTACCCTTAAAATAATCCATTTCTATTTTATTATTTGGAATCATATAAACGTATGCATTAAGTTTTAATTCAATGCAATGCAACAAAAAAATCAAAATGGTTTGAAATACATAATCTCCAAGAGAATAACGATGAGTTGAAATTTGTATTAGAATAATGTACAAATCAATGTCTTTAAACTATGGCAATGATCATACAATTACCGTTAGAAATGCTTACAGTGACGAACTCGGTTCTTAATAATAATAGTAAAATGTTAAGCTTCGAGTGAGTTGCTGAAAATATATTAAAATTTTCAGAAAATCAGTACAACTAACTCGTTATTTTTTCTTTGTAGTGTGTTTTTTATGTAAACAACCATTGATGATTCATACATCAATTATATTTTTTGCGGCCCATTTGACGCTTGCGTCATTATGTTTTCTTGTTGCAAGTGATAAAATCAGTATACGATATTATAGAGGGAAAGTTTTCTGGCACAATACACATTGATTCGTGATTCACTTCCTGGACAACGCAAATTAAAACTAAATGAGTGTTTTTTCTATCTACGTTTTAGATGAAACATTGATTAAACCATCTTGAAATTTAACATCTTGTTTTATATTGGAAATGGTTATAGGGATGCCATATACCCTTCCAGAGGTGACGTTAGGAATATAACCATTTCATCATTATAAATTAAATGTCATAAAAACTCAAAAATCTATTGTACAGCTTCAATGTTTAATAGCAAACGGTTAGTTTCTGTAAAACATCGTAACATTCTGTCATCGTCGTCTGCTACGAACTGAACCCAGGCAACCACTATCTGTTGTACAGTAGGTTGTTCATAGGCGGCCGTGAACAGCTAGAAGGCCCCTTCGCTACCTGTCTGACCTCCTTCCGAGATCTTCTTGTATTATCCTATTTGGCACACATATGTTGCAAAACATAACAATTTCTTAATGTTGATGATAGAAAGGACATCAAAGAATAACAAAGAACCTTTAATTATAATATTATATTCCATATATTAAACTAATGTCATTTACTTATATTCAAATCAATACAAATTAATGCTAACATCAATTATCTTCGCAAATTAATCAGTAAAACTTTTGTTTAGCCTACGTGTAACGTTACCTTATATCACTTCCATTTCATTGCTGAAAATCGGCATTCTGTGACAACATGGGAAATAGGAAAGAAGTGATTTCTGCTGTCGTAACTTGAGACTAGACTATATTTTTGAATATAAGATTATCATTATCCAACTTTTGTACTTTTTGATAAAATTTACCTAAACTTGAATAATTGGTAGCACCGACTTCATTAAAATGCCTAAAAAATGCTTTCTTTTTCTTTCTTTTTTTAAATCATGATGAGATCGAAATTTATTTCATGGCATGATGGTGAGAGAAATAAAACATCATATCCACAAGAGAAATCACATGTAAAATAATGATGTTACATTTTCACAGATAATTTTTGTGTGGTATAAAAATGATCAGTATAAAAAATAGCATCATAAAATCTTCAGATGCATCTTGAGCTGAAAAGCTGACACCGATCGATAAAAGAATTTTTTATCCGGTTTATTTTTTTTGTTTTGTCACATTCAGCTTATTTCAACATAGCATAAACTTCAAAACATCCCTCTTTTATATCGAAAATACTTTTATAGATGTCAAAAACCATGCGCCGATCAGGCTAATGCCTTTCATAATTTATATACCATTTAATCATTATAACTAAATTGTAAAAATACTACAATATATTGTAAAGTTTCAATGTTCAAAAGCAAAAGGTTAGTTTCCATAAATTTCCTTAATGATATCCTGTTTGCTTTGATCGTCATCTGCTGCGAACTGGACCCATGCATCACCTAACAGCTGTACAGTGGGTTGTCCATGGGCGGCCTTGAACAGCTGGTACGCCTTGTCAATCTTTCTCACGTCTACCTGGCCGAACTAAAAAACTTTTAACCCAAAGGCAAACTCATTTTCGGAAATAGGTCGGTCAATGCTGTCTGTGACAAATTTCGCGATGTCCCCAAAACATTGCTCCATTTCCTGTCTTTTTGGTAGGCCTCTGCGAGGGATTCCACAATTTCATCTTCTGTCATCGACACCCCGGGACCATTACGGAAGATGAAGTCGTTCCACCATTTTGTGTTGTTGAACTTCCCACTTTCCGGTCCCTTGTCTCCTAAGAAGTTTCGAATGTCCGCAAACTTCTTGGCCGAGATGTCTCCGGAGGATATATGGCTGTTGTGGTCAGCATCCAATGTGTGGAACCAGA
The DNA here is from genome assembly GCA_033439105.1 of Magallana nippona. Lineage (NCBI taxonomy): Eukaryota > Metazoa > Mollusca > Bivalvia > Ostreida > Ostreidae > Magallana > Magallana nippona. Next base: position 18,582,260 of record CM065920.1, on the reverse strand, counting down.
TTAACCAATTTGACTTATTCCTTTTTTCTGTGATGAAATCAAGATAAAATAGATGCTGTCATTAGACAGTAATACCCGCACCAAGTGTTAGCCTCTAAATAACAATATTGTACCAGTTTTAGTCAAAAAGAAGGCCACATGCAATTTCCGGTACTTTTTAAAATTTATAATTTTCATAAATGATGAGTTCACATCCAATAATACACATATTGCCTTTATGTACAATTTGGGGTTGAACTGTTTGCATGTGTTTGTGATCTTCATATTATTTCCATTAAAAATCCGTTTTTAGATATGACACAAACAAACATTCTTAGGATTTTATATTTGTATTTGTGGCCTCATGCAGAAAAAAATATGATAAAATTAAAAAAAATCCCTACCTACCTAATTTTTTCATCATTGTTACCCTAAACACACAATTTTTTTTCTTAGGCCTAACTGTTAGGTAACATTATTTTGGGGGAAAATATTATATTTTATACACTTTATTTAATGTTTCGTTCAATAAGGAGTACATCACAATATGTTGGTGTTCCATACCACCTTAAAGCTGAAAATTGTGCTTTACATGGTTAATTACCTAATAAAATTGTGCAAGGGGTTTTAAAGAATAAAGTTATGAAAATACATGCAATATGTAACAATTAAGTGATCTTTGTCTGAAGTTACGTACACAACACAGGTCTACAGGTTGCATTAGCGGGTACCAGTTTTACCCAGCTCTTTGGTTTGATGAGTATCACATGGTGTACATGCATGTGTGTTTTCGATATGCAAAATAGGATTAATTAACACGAATAAACGTTTCTTTTGTGGTGATCAGCTACAGGAATTCATATTGTGCTAATTGGATTATCATTATGATGTTGACCAATATAGGTAAGTATAATACATGTACGTAGTAGCGCAATATTATGAGACACCGGTATACAAAACAGTTAAGTTTTACTTTCACTTTCTAAAATGTGATCTCCCTTTGCCAGCATACTGTATCATCATCTTTATTTAAATAAGCTTATCTACAGTTTCTGTCATTTTAATTGCAGAATTTTTTTATTTTTTCATTTGTCAGACTTACACTATTGAGTTGACTCCATATTGACCCTATTTTGTATTAAATTTGGGTCTTAAATATCATGTTTATATGAGTTATGATAGGGAGGAAAGGGAAGGAGCCTTAACCGTTCCCCATCCCCAGGATATGTGGATTAGATATACATTTCTAGTGAGAATGAAGGCATGCTGCAGCTTTTTTTCCCCCCATTATACCCCCTACCCCATCATCATACACCAGTAATAGAAAAAGAGTTAATGACTAATTTTCTTTTATTTTAAATTGCTTATTCTTTTTTGTCAAGAGATATGTGGTATGTCAAGATTTATGACTCATGAAAATTTGTGCATTTAAATCCTGATTGTTAACATACATGTATAATTATATATCAAAAAATACATGTCATATTTTACTAGGGATCATGCAATCAATTGCAGAATTGCCAATCGGTTATTTATAACTCATTTTGACTGATTAATTTGTTAATCATTTTGAAAATAAAGACATTTCTAAATACATGTATAACATATTATCAATAGATTAATGTAACTATTTAAGGCCCCCTCTGCAGATGCCCTATAGCGATCATTCTGTCCAATTCTGTTGATCATGTCAAGATACATTAGATACATTTAAGACAAATTGGCCCCTGCCCCTTGGGTTATTCCCCCCACCCCCTGGAGTTGTTTTTAAACAACCACCCCCACCCCCCACCTCCTCTGAAATAGGAAATTATAATACATTTAATAACTGTTGAGATCCCCACCTTAGACCATATTTATTCTTCATCCTTGTGTCATTGCACATCAATTGGTACATGTATATAGGTTATGCCCCCTTTGAGATGCCCAGTGACTTTCCAGAGATGGAACTAATCAAGTATTAATCTATCTTATTAATATGTAGTGTAATTCCTAGCCCTAGCCCAATGTTGACCCTGCTTTGTTTTTTACAGCAAGCTCTAGTTTTTTTTTGACTGACTTTACAATTTCTACAATTACATATAACATTTTGTTTATCTTTAAGATTAAAAAGCAATTTCCAAAATCTCTTTTTGTACATCTGACATCATACAGAAAAATACCAATCAAGAAATGATTTTGCTACTGTAAAAATGTGAGAAGAGACTCTGAATCTCCCCACCCCCCGAAAACATGAATAGTTAAATATTTTTAAAATATCCTCAAAATCATCAAAATCCCCACTCCTAAACCATATATATTTTTGTTTTTTCAACCATGACCATGTCAAGGCAAATCTTTTTGTGGTATCAGTAGGTCATGGCCTCTGGGGGTCACCTTAACCCCACCCCACCCTCCCAAAATCAAAAATGATCAAATAACTTGAAAAAAATGCTTGTGATCCCCACCCCTAAAGCATATATATTCTTCCTCCTTATGCATCTTATGGTACGTTATTTCAATCACAAGAGATAAGAGGAGGTCCAGGAATTAGGTTTTTTATGGGACGGAACATCATTTTGCAGATAGCATTGACCCTCAGAATCAAATTTATATTTCTAAAACCTTATTGCATATCTATAGCTCAGCCCCTATTATATCCCTATAAATGATGTGGCTATTCATTAAATCATGAGAGGAGTTCTGGGAAGTAGGTTTTTTCAGGAGTGATAAACGTCAATTTTCAGCTACTATTTGACTCCCTGGATGAAATTTAAATTTTTAAAACCTTATTGCATGACTATATGACAGCCCCTATCATATCCCAAGATATGATATAGCTATTCATTAAATCATGAGAGGAGTTCTGGGAAGTAGGTTTTTTTATGAGTGATAAACGTCTATTTTCAGCTACTATTTGACTCCCTGAATGAAATTTAAATTTTTAAAACCTTATTGCACATCTATAGGACAGTCCCTATCATATCTCAAGAGATGACATAGCTACTTCATAAATTGTAAGAGGAGTTCTGGGAACCATATTTTTGGGGCAAAAAAAACGTCATTTTTTTATGCCCACAGACCCCCGTGATAAAAACAAAAATTCTGAAACATGATTACATGTCAACATGACACCCCGAAGCTTATCCTATTAGATCATTAGGCTACTGCAAAAAGAAATTGACGTTTTTTGAAACCAGACTTTTTGTAAAAAAAAAACGTCATTTTTCAGCCATTTAATGAACCCCAGGACAATATTGAAATTTCCGAAACCTTATTGCGCATCTATAGGATACCCCAAAACATATTCCAAAATATGATTTGTCTACTATTGAAAATGTAAAAGGAGTTCGAGAAAGAAGGTTTTTTGTCATAAAACGTCATTTTTTACCCATTATTTGACCCCCAGGACTACCAGAGAATTTTTGAAACCTGTTTACAAAACAACATGCCACCCCAAATCATACTCCAAGAGTTCAGTTTGCTGGTTTATAAGATGTAAGAGCAGTTTGAGAAAGTAAAACGTAATAGACGGACGGACGGACGGACGGACAGACGGACGGACAGACGGAACAGGGTAACAACAATATACCCGAACTTTCTTTAGAAAGTGCGGGTATAATGAATTCAGTCAATTTAATTAAGATAGATACTAGTATCATAGCATTTAAGATCAATTCTATATAAGAATCAAAATTTGGTGGCCACGCATAGTCATGGATTTTCTTCATACTTGACAATTTAATAGACTTTGATGAGTAAAAAAGCCTAATCATTCATTTGTCACTATGTGGTCCCGTTGCCATGGTAGCAGAGGGTAAATATGTAAAAATGGCATTTTAATGCTTATTTGAGAACATACTGTGAGTAATGTGCACAACTTGGGGTTTCCAGGGTAGAATATATTATTAAGAATAGTTGTCATTTTTCAAAAGAAAGAAAAACATTCACGGAGAAACGCATATTCTTAGAGCGTTTCCATGGTTACTAAACAGAAATTAAAAAATGTTTTCTTCATTTAATTTGAATAAAAAGAGCAAATCTTGGAGTTTTTGATAAACGCTATTATAAAAAATTTAAATATGAAAATTGAGATCCGTTGCTATGGTAACAAGCTGAAAAATAAGGTAAATTATCATATTTTTAGGCATATTTGAATGGATATTAGTCACTTCTAATGAATTAATATATAAAATCAATTGTTGAGAAAAAATCAATTATGTCCTTAACTTTAATAACACTTGAAAAAAATCTGACATTTTCTAAAAATAACTGCCGTTGCTATGGAGTTTTCAAAAAGTAAGAATTTCTGTGTCATTTTCTAGGCAACTTAATTTTCCATAGCAACAACACTTCTCTTTTCCATAACAATTTTTTTTGTGGTTTTCAATAAAAATATAGATATATTTTTACAAGTTCCAACTAAAACAATTGCTAAAAATTTCTAAAATCAGGAACTAAAGCATATCAAAATCATCTTCAATTTCTCAGTTTTTCCTATTTCTTGGCCTTGTTACCATAGCAACGGATGTCCATTTTCACAATAAAATATATATTGCATGGACATTGATCATGATGTAAAAATTTAATACTTTCCCATTTCGGTTTTTTAAAAAACCGCAAAAACCTGATTTCAAAAATTTGTAACGGTTTCCATGGTAACATTTTAAAAGTATTGGTTTCTCCATCAATTTTCTTATATAATATAAGAATTGAAAATAGGACAAAGACTGTTTTATGTCTTTGATAGTGTACATTAGTGGACTAAACCTCCTAATATAGCTTCAAAGTAGGTAAGTTTTGCTATTTTTCCATCTTTAGCTTTAATTACCATGGCAGCGGTTATTCCAGCAACCAACTTTTAGTGGTTTTTTGCGTTTTACACCTAGGTGTGTCCATGTATGAAGTATAAGGAAAATTGGTGACTATGCGTGACCCTTTTATAAATCATTGATTCTTACATAGAATTTATCTTAATGATTTGATTTAGACGTCGACGAAACAGCTGCAATGTTACCATAGATTTTAAATAACGCGGTGTTTTGTGTTTTGATTATTTGTATTATTTGTATCATATGTGGAACGTTACTCACGTAACGAGGTAAAATACAAATCAATATATGGTTATGTCTTATTATACCCGCACTTTCTAAAGAAAGTTCGGATATATTGATGTTACCCTGTTCCGTCCGTCCGTCCGTCCGGCAAATAAACGTATACGTATAAACCAGCAAACTGAACTCTTGGAGTATGATTTGGGGTGTCATGTTGTTTTGTAAACAGGTTTCAAAAATTCTCTGGTAGTCCTGGGGGTCAAATAATTGGTTAAAAATGACGTTTTTTGACAAAAATCCTTCTTCCTCGAACTCCTTTTACATTTTCAACACTAGACAAATCATCTCTTAGAATATGTTTTGGGGTGTCCTATAGATGCGCAATAAGGTTTCGGAAATTTCAATTTTGTCCTGGGGGTCATTAAATGGCTGAAAAATGACGTTTTTTTTACAAAAGGTCTGGTTTCAAAAAACGTCAATTTCTTTTTGCAGTAGCCTAATGATCTTATAGGATAAGCTTCGGGGTGTCATGTTGACGTGTAATCATGTTTCAGAATTTTTGTTTTTATCACGGGGGTCTGTGGGCATAAAAAAATGACGTTTTTTGTCAAAAAAATATGGTTCCCAGAACTCCTCTTACAATTAATGCAGTAGCTATATCATCTCTTGAGATATGATAGGGACTGTCCTATAGATGTGCAATAAGGTTTTAAAAATTTAAATTTCATCCAGGGAGTCAAACAGTAGCTGAAAATAGACGTTTATCACTCCTAAAAAAACCTACTTCCCAGAACTCCTCTCATGATTTAATGAATAGCCACATCATATCTTGGGGTATGATAGGGGCTGTCATATAGTCATGCAATAAGGTTTAAAAAATTTAAATTTCATCCAGGGAGTCAAATAGTAGCTGAAAATTGACGTTTATCACTCCTGAAAAAACCTACTTCCCAAAACTCCTCTCATGATTTAATGAATAGCCACATCATTTATAGGGATATAATAGGGGCTGAGCTATAGATATGCAATAAGGTTTTAGAAATATAAATTTGATTCTGAGGGTCAATGCTATCTGCAAAATGATGTTCCTCCCATAAAAAACCTAATTCCTGGACCTCCTCTTATCTCTTGTGATTGAAATAACGTACCATAAGATGCATAAGGAGGAAGAATATATATGCTTTAGGGGTGGGGATCACAAGCATTTTTTTCAAGTTATTTGATCATTTTTGATTTTGGGAGGGTGGGGTGGGGTTAGGGTGACCCCCAGATGCCATGACCTACTAATACTACAAAAAGATTTGCCTTAACATGGTCATGGTTCAAGAAGCAAAAATATATATGGATTAGGAGCGGGGATTTCGATGATTTTGAGGATATTTTAAAAATATTCAACTATTCATGTTTTCTATTTAAGAGGAGGGGGTGGGGGTGGTTGTTTAAAAACAACTCCGGGGGGTGGGGGAATGATCCAAGGGGCAGGGGCCAATTTGTCTTAAATGTATCTTGACATGATCAGCAGAATTGGACAGAATTATCACTATAGGGCATCTGCAGAGTGGGGCCCTAAATAGTTACAAAATCAATCTACAAAAAATATTGATAATATGTTATACATGTATTTAGAAATGTCTTTATTTCCAAAATGATTAAAAAATTAATTGCAATTGATTGCAAGATCCCTAGTATAATATCACATGTATTTTTTTTAATATATATAATTATACATGTATGTTAACAATCAGGATTAAAATGCACAAATTTTCATGAGTCATAAATCTTGACATACCACATATCTCTTGACAAAAAAGAATAAGCAATTTAAAATAAAAGAAAATTAGTCATTAACTCTTTTTCTATTACTGGTGTATGATGATGGGGTAGGGGGTATAATGGGAAAAAAGCTGCAGCATGCCTTCATTCTCACTAAAAATGTATATCTAATCCACACATCCTGGGGATGGGGAACGTTAAGGCCCCTTCCCCTTCCTCCCTATTATAACTCATATAAACATGATATTTAAGACCCAAATTTAATACAAAATAGGGTCAATATGGAGTCAACTCAATAGTGTAAGTCTGACAAATGAAAAAATAAAAAGATTCTGCAATTAAAATGACAGAAACTGTAGATAAGCTTATTTAAATACAGATGATGATACAGTATGCTGGCAAAGGGAGATCACATTTTAGAAAGTGAATGTAAAACTTAACTGTTTTGTATACCGGTGTCTCATAATATTGCGCTACTACATGTATTATACTTACCTATATTGGTCAACATCATAATGATAATCCAATTAGCACAATACGAATTCCTGTAGCTGATCACCACAAAAGAAACGTTTATTCATGTTAATTAATCCTATTCTGCACATCAAGAAAACATATGCATGTACACCATGTGAAACCCATCTAACCAAAGAGCTGGGTAAAACTAGTACCTGATGCAACCTGTACACCTCTGTTGTGTAAGTAACTTCAGACAAAGATCATTTAATTGAAACATATTGCATGTGGCCTTCTTTTGGACTAAAACTAGTACAAGAGAGTGTTATTTAGAGGCAAACACTTGGTGCGGGTATTACTGTCTAATGACAGCATCTAGTTTCTGAATGTATTTAAATGTTTGTCCACGAAAGAATGATCACGAGTTCAGACAAATCCACTGTATATTTGGTGGGATTTTTAGTAGTTAAATTGTGTTTGGTAGATGTTATAAAGCAGGCCTCTGGTCCATTAAACATTTTAAATTAATGGCGAAATTTTAATCATTCATGAAATGAATATTAATCATGAAATACTGCTGAAATTAATACGTAAGAAACATATTAATAGTATTTCATTTGTTCAATATTTTTAGACACAAGAAAGCAAGACAGTTTCATGTTCGTCTTTTGTCTAGTAATGCTTCATTATCATGGGACCAGGTGTCGAAGTGATTACATATTGAATATGAAAACTGTACATGTATCATAATTTCATTTGAATATATATAGCATAGCACTTAAGTTTTATGAGGGAGGTTTTTTTAATTCAGTTATTATACAGATAACAATAATACATTAACAATACAGGAAAAAGAATAGGAAACATAAATCTAAAGTTCTCGGTGAATACATAATTATATTATGTCGAATATAACTTTTTTTCAAACAGTGAACATACAGTGAGTATACATATATTGGATAAATTACATTTTAAAAAATCATTTCAGTAAAGAAGTGTTTAACGGGGTCATACTAAAACACGCCTGCCGACGCCTGCCGGGGAAAACACGCCTGCCGAGAAAATCTAGACGCCTGCCGTTTACCTGACGGATTATTTTAATTTTTTCTTTGATATTTTATTTTACTTAACTAAATTAATTATCATAGAAATAAAAATTTGACTTTATGTTAATTATTTAGCTCAAATTTAGCAAAAATGTTCAATGTTGGTAAACATAGATAACTCTTACGTAGAATTTATACGCCCGCCGAGGAAATCCATACGCCTGCCGTTTAATTGATGGATTATTTTAATATTTTCTTTGATATTTTATTTCACTTATCTAAATAAATGATAAAACAAATAAAAAGTTGACTTTATATTCATTAATTAACACAAAATTAATAAAAGTCGGGTAAGAAGATAACTCTTACGCAGAACTCATACGCCCGCCAAGAAAAGTATACGCCTGCCGCTTACCTGACGGATAATTTTAATTTTTTTTTATATTTTCTATCTGGATATATGATCATATTTATAAAAAAATTACTATATTTATCGATTGACCAAAAATTGGTAAAATTCGTGTAAGTAAATAACTCCTACGCAGAATCCATACGCCTACCTAGAAAATCTATACGCCTGCCGTTTACCTGATGGATTATTTTTAAAAAAATTATGTTAGTATTTTATTTCACTGTACCAAAGAAATAAGCATAGATAGAAAGGCGAGTTTTTTTATTATTTTCTTTACGCAAAATTAGAAAAAATGCGCGAAGGACTTAAAAATAAAATGAAAACTATTACGCAGTCGATTTAAAATGCACGCCTGCCATTTCATCTATGTCATTTTTATTTGTATGAACTAATTTATAAATTATTTCAGATGGCTATAGATTTAACATTTTGCTTATTGCTGCGATTAATTATCATATTACATGAAGTCGGGTGATACTACTTGATATAATCCGTATATCATCCCTTTTAAGTTTGAACTAGTTTTGTTTTTTTATTTAATAAAACATGATAATTTCATTATTATGCCTGTTAATGAAGCTTTTAAGATAAATTATAGTATAAAATATAAATACTGAAATATAATTGGACAATTATGGTCCACCAGGGTCCTTAAAAGTGAGGGAGTTTTATCAAGAAAGATTCCAATGCACTTCGACCAAGACTTCATCCCGACTAAGCTTCGAGAGATATACTAGTCCTGGTTTAGGTCAACTGGAATATTTGCCACCTCCTTAAATATTAAGTTTTCTCTGTATATTTCAAGAACCACACAAGTGCCCCATTGGCGACCCAGTCTTTCAAAGAAGAGGTAAGACCAACTGCATTTCTTTTTCCGAACGACGATTTTACAACTTGTTCCTTTTGGAACTGCCATGATTTTGAATTATTTGATTTAGCTTCATCATAAATCTCATCTTTATCATTTTATTGATAATTCAAACCATTGTGGATAAAGTTGTCCGGTCCTCCGGGGGGAATGATATTTTCCCTTTTCAATTTGTGTTTCAAATCATTTTTAATCATTTTAAATCAGTCCATACTTTGCTACCAGAACTTTTGAGATTAAAAAAAGGAAAAGAAAACTTTTGTCAGATTTTCCTTTTGTTTTACTTTAAATCTACAGATATATCAAATTTGCTGTTGATATTTTTTTATTCTTCAAATGAAAAAAAAACATAATTGAATTAATTAATATCCATTAACTGTATTGTTAGTGTTATGTTCTTAAAATGGATATAGAATTTAAATGCAAAGACTAGTTTTGCTAACTTATGGTCAGAGACACGTTCCTCAATTTTATATAACTTTTTCTAGGAATTTGTTATTGATTTACTGCTACTTTGAAAAGCTTTCTTTCAAAAAAGAAGGGTACCTTAATCTTACTATGCAGGTAATTGTGCAAGATACTAGAGTATGTAATTACCTATATAATCTTATTCAAAATACAATCGAATTGCTGATATAAAAATTATATATATATATATATATATATATATATATATATATATATATATATATATATATATATATATATATATATATAAAATTTTCAGCATGCCACCCATTGTATGCTTCAAATAATATATCAAATTTGCTGTTGATACTTTTTTATTCTTCAAATGAAAAAAACATAATTAAATCAATAAATATCCATGTACAGTACTGTTAGTGGTATGTTCGTGATTTGGATATAAAATTTAAATGCAAAATTTAGTTTTGATAACTTCTGGTCAGACGATAATATGTTCCTCAATTTTATATAACTTTTTCTAGGAATTTGTTGATTTGATTTGAACATATTTTATTGCATAACCATATACAAATGGTTCGAACACAAGTTCTAACAATTTACAAGGTTCTTACCAAGTATAACAATTTACAACTGTGTAGTAGTTTAGAATAGAAAGTACATAGAAATGGATATTACTAAAATGGTTTAATTATTGAACAAACGTACATGTATTTATAAACAGTTCTGTTTGAATTTGGTCTAGGCAGTAAGACTGAAATTACGAGAATCTGCCACAATCTCTGATAAATCTTTGAACAGCTAAAAAAATATGTTGGTTTGAATTGACAGTCAGAGATTCATCTCCCCACAAAAGTAAATCACAATTAATAATGTTAATTTAATTCAAAATTTAAAAGATTTGAAAACAGTTCATTTCGTGCATTGGTATATTTCTTGCATCAAAAAAAAACAAATGATAATAATTTTCTGGTAATCCACATTGGCAATTAGGGCTTTCAATAATATTTCTTCTGAAAACGTCGAAGTTTAGGATACAGTTATGTCTAAGTTTGGTGTGTATAATGTTAAGTCGTCTCTTGCCGAAGCAGAAATAGGACAGAGGTTTGATTTGATTTAATTGAATACTGCTTTTGAAACTTGTAAACGAGGAATTATTTCTGGTGATTCAACTTAAACTTTTCCATTTATTGATCGTGTCAGGAACAAACGATTTCTTGAATATTTCTAGTGTACATTTTGGAATAGTATAGTCTTCTCGATTGCGTGTATTGTAATTCGATTCTAAAGACCTGGTAGAAGGAAAAATATTTTTTAAATAGTCCGGTACCAAATTATTATGAATTTTATACATTGTGCTCAATTTTGCTAATTTTCGTCTCTCTGAGAGAGGCATCCAACCTGTTTCTAAATAAAGGGGCTCTTCTGAAGATAATATGGGTAGGCCAGTGATGATTCTTGCTGCATAGAGTTGAACTGTTTCTAATTTTTCGACATCTTGTTACGAACAACCATCCCAGACAACAGAGCAGTATTCAATTAAAGGTCGAATAAAAGTCATGTACATTTTTGATAAAGTATTTCTACCTATGCTAGATTTGAGCTTCTTCAACAGGCCTAATCTTTGATATGCATTTTTAACAATACTATCGAATTTGTTATTGATTTACTACTACTTCGACAAGCTTTCTTTTAAAAAATAAGGGTACCTTAACCTTATCATGCCGCCATTTGTGCAAGATACTAAAGTAATTATCTGTATAATCTTATTCAAAATACAATCGAATTGCTGATATAAAAATTATTGGTATATATATATATATATATATATATATATATATATATATATATATATATATATATAGAATCTTCAGCATTCCACCCATTGTATGCTTCAAATAAAATTCAGCAGATAAGGAAATTGAGAGTCAATATTTGTTGTGTATATACGTTTTATAGTATATATACAATGATTTGCGTGTTAGATAAGTAAGAATGGCACGAGAGGATAGTAAATAGAACAGGAAAACTACTCACTTGATCACTAAAGTGGTTTGTCGAAAGAGGAAAAAACCATATGATTTGTTTCTTTCAAACTTTTTTGATTCTGGGAAAAACGTTTCTGTGTTGTGACTAATATTCCTCATTTAAGTTCATAGAAGTGTACAAAGTCAGAGACATTTGAAACACCAAAACGAGGGTAGTTTTCTCTTCCTAAATGATATGATAAAATAGTTGTTTACGAATACAACAACATTCGTAGAAAATAGCAACACGTGTTTAATCGAACACGCTGCAAACAGTGCAATAATCAATATACTTTCCTGGCTATTTTAAGTCCTGTGTTTGGTGTGCAAAATGAAATTTATTCAAATGATATTCAACAATCGATGAGCAGAATTGAAATCAATGCATAAATCAAAATTTAATACGTCTCATCAAACGAACTGACATGCTGTTAGAACAATGATAGTACATGTTTCTGCTTAGCATGCATTGTGGCAACTCATCAAAATAAGTTGAAATTGACTTCGTGTAATATACACAAGATACGTAGACACAGCATGGAGTAGGAACAGTATTAAAATAAAATTCAGCAGATGAGGAAGTAGGGAGTCCATATTTGATGTTATGTACATACTTATTTATAGTAAAAAGACAATGTTAGAGAGAGAGAGAGAGAGAGAGAGAGAGATAGAGAGATAGATAGATAGATTAAAACACGAAGTTTTAATCATCGAACGATTTAAATGATTAATTACAAGATGTGTTAACACTTGAAAGAGAGTTAAGTTGACTTGTTATATTTTAACAGGGATTTCCGTCCTAAAAATCCGGCTATAAAAATGGCGGACGGGCAGCTGCCTATGGGGTACCCAATATGCCTCGCAGACTAATTGTACATATATATATATATATATATATATATGGGTATATATTACTTGGATGTTGATATTTGATAATTGATGCAAAAAATACCAGCTGTTGAGTTATTTTGGGGCATAATATTGCAGATAAGGTAACCCTACTGTACGGAAAACTTCATAGTTTTCAAAATAAGAGGGTTTTGTTTACAGGTCAATTGTACATATATCAGAGAGGGTTGGGGTCAATCATTTTTGAAACGTAATTAAATACTTTCAAATACATTGATAATTTTGTCAATTACCTGCAATTACAATTACATTGAATTTTTAAAATGTAATTGGTTGTTTTCAATTTCTTTGACAAATGTAATTAAATACATTTCAAAATATTTAGAACAAATACATGTATAAACAATATTGAGATACACAATGTATCTTTATGTATGGTATTTTTTTTTAAAGGTTAAAGTTAATTTTAATCATCATTGATAGATTTTGCTTTTATATTTCTATAAACATTATCATTGACATTAAATTCATCCAGTATCATTGAGTTCATGTTTGGTTCTGAACAAGATTTTTTCCACACTGAATTTTTACACAATATCTTATTCTTGGGTATGAGAGGGGTTCACACCTGAACAAAATTCGACCATGCTGTATAAACATATTAAACATTATGAGACATTTAATTGTTGTATAAACACAATCCCATGTTAAACAGGTGTAATATTTGAGTATATAGGCTCAGTATTGCTCCAATCCTACTAACACTAGCTAGTGGGTTAACCCTTTAGCTCAGTCGGCAAAGCGTTGCATGGTTTTAAAACTGAATGGTCCTGGGTTCGAGCCTTGTTGTGGTCAATATATCATTGGGCGATGTTGATGATAGAAAGAACAACAAAGAGTAAAAGTACTTTCTTTTAGTTATTGAATATTATATTCCATATATTAAACTAATGTCATTTACTTATATTCAAATCAATACAAATTAATGCTAACATCAATTATCTTCGCAAATTAATCAGTAAAACTTTTGTTTAGCCTATGTGTAACGTTACCTTATATCACTTCTATTTCATCGCTGAAAATCGGCATTCTGTGACAACACGTGATTTCTGCTGTCGTGACATGAGACTGGACTATATTTTTGAATATGAGATGACCATTATTCAACTTTTGTACTTTTTGATAAAATTTACCTACACCTGAATAATTGGTAGCACCGACTTCATTAAAATGCCTGAAAAATGCTTTTCTTTAAAAAATAACAATCATGATGACATCGAAATTTATTTAATTGCAAGATGGTGAGAGAAATAAAACATAAGATCCACAAGAGAAATCAGATGTACAATAATGATGTTACATTTTCACAGATAATTTTTGAATGATGTGTGGTATAAAAATGACCAGTTTAAAAAAAACATTATAATATCTTCAGATGCATCTTGAACTGAAAAGCTGACACCGATAAACGAGTTATTTATATGGTTCATTTATTAATTTTTTGTTCCGTCACATTCAGCTTATTTCAGTATAACATAAACTTCAAAACATCCCTCTTTCATATCGAAAATACTTTTATAGATGTCAAAAACCATGCGTCGATCAGGTTAATACCTTTCAAAATTTATATACCATTTAATAATTATAACTAAATTGTAAAAATACTAGTTTCCATAAATTTCCTTAATGATATCCTGTTTGCTTTGATCGTCATCTGTTGCGAACTGGACCCATGCATCAATTAATAGCTGTACAGTGGGCTGTCCATGGGCGGCCTTGAACAGCTGGTACGCCTTGTCAATCTTTCCCACGTCTACCTGGCCGAACTCAAAAACCTTGAACCCAAAGGCAAACTCCTTTTCGGTAATAGGTCGGTCAATGTTGTCTGTGACAAATTTCGCGATGTCCCCAAAACATTGCTCCATTTCCTGGCGGAAAACAGCCTTGTCTTTTTGGTAGGCCTCTGCCAGGGATTCCACGAATTCATCTTCTGTCATCGACACCCCGGGACCATTACGGAAGATGTAGTGGTTCCACCATGCTGTGTTGTTGAACTCCCCACTTTCTGGACCCTTCTCTCCTAAGAGGTTTCGAATGTCTGCATACTTCTTGGCCGAGATGTCCATGTCTCCGGTGGATATTTGGCCGTCGTGGTCACTATCTAATGTGTGGAACCAAACTGACCACTTTGACTTCAAGTATTCCATTTTTCTGGGATGAAATTAAGATAAATAAATTCAGTCAATGTCAATAAGATAGATACTAATAGCACAGCATTTAATGATTTGACTTAGACGTCGACGAAACAGCCGCAATGTGACCATCTATACTTATAAATTAAGACATTAAGACAAACTACAAAATACCTGCACCAGAGTAACTGATTACACCTTTGCTATTTCAACACGTGTGAGATGATGTCAGTAAGCTATGATTGAATTTTCCCTGATAAGTAATTACTTTGAAATGAATCATAAACCTACTTTCATTTTCAAGCCCGAAATAGCAAAAATGAGAGTAAGGTGGTGGACACGCTTTGGCGGATCCAAGTCAGGGGTAGTTTGCATCAAAATATTTTACTTACAATAAAATAATTTTGAATGATTACGTAAAGAACGAATATATTTACTGGTAACTTATTTAGAGTATACATAGAAGTTAAGATTTGACAAATGTTGAACAAATAAAATGAGCCAATTCGTTTCTTGAATGTGCGATTTTAGTTTTGATGTATAAGTAAATGCTTGCGAAGCACAACCTCTGGTGCGAGAATGGGATAGAACTTTCCAGTAACTAAGAACACGGATTGACTAATTAACGTCATGGCGAAAAGAGTAGGACGAGTTCATCATGCATCGCGGGCAGATACCTTGGATCAGACATCTCTGATTAATACAAAAAAGTTGATAAATAAAATGGAATAATTTAAAGCAATTTTAGTTTTGATGAAAAAACTTTTCAGAACGGGGTGCCTCAGGAAGGCGGGTTGACTAATTAACGTCATGGCGGAAAGTGTAGGGGAGTTAACCATCGGGTAGATACTTAAGATCCGACAACTTTCGTTAAAATAATGAAATAAATATGCCTACACCCGAGGTATTGTTTTAATTTCATACCTTTTTATACCACAACAGATTGGTAGTAAACCTTAGACATTAATTTGTAAACAATAAACAGATTGTGTTATGCATAAAACGGGAAGTTGAATAAGGGGATGACCCCCCCCCCCCCCTCCCTATTTATTTTAAAAACGTCTTTTATCTGAAATTCTTATTAGGGACAGTGATAAAAATTATAAAGTAATTTGACCTAAAGAACAAAATTTAGAGACACGATGCACTAAATACCTTCTCACTGGTTTGATAAATAAAATATAAAAAGTGTTTTCAATCCTGCAACAAAAAGAATAAGGCCACATAACATGTATGTAACATCAATTTCAGTTTAGACCCCCCCCCCCCTCCCCACATGGTTATGTCTTATTTCTGAATGCATTTATATATTTAACCACGAATGAATGATCACGAGTTCAGTCAAATCCACGGAATATATGGTGTGGGTTTTCGTAGTGTAAATTTTGTTAGTAAGATGTTAAAGCAGGCCTCTGGATCATGAGGCATTTTAGATTAAAGGCCAAATTTTAATCATTCATAAAATGAATATTTATCATAAAATTATGTTGAAATTTATAAGTATCAACATAATATAGAGAAACATTTTAATAATATTTCATTTGCTCAATATTTTCAATCACAAGACAATAAGACAGTGTTCAAGATCGCCTTTTGTCTAGGACTGCTTCATTATCATGGGACCTGGTGGTGAAGTGATTGCAGATGGAAAATGAAAACTGTATTTCATTTAACATATATAGCAGAGCACTAAAGTTTTATAAGTGAGGGAATTACATTAAGAAATATTCCAATGCACCTCGACCAAGACTTTATCCCGACTTAGCTTCGAGAAATATACTAGTCCTGGTTTAGGTGAACTTGAATCTTTGTCACCTCCTTCAATAATAGGTTTTCTCTGTATATTGCAAGAACCACACAAATGCCCTACTGGCGACCCAATCTGTTAAAGAAGAGGTAAGGCCAACCACATTTCTTTTTCCGATTGAGATTATACAACTTGTTCCTAAGGGTAGAAAGAACATCCAGCGAAGGTGAGTTCCTTTCAATTAATTGTTAAACAGAATTACACCCCTTCATTGAATACTTTACTATGAACAATTGATTTTTCATTCACAAATCGATTTTATTCTATATCTGGAAGCAGTCCGAATTTGAAAGAATGATATTTTTGGAATTACCATGATTTTGAATTATTGATCTAATTTAGCTTCATAACAAACTTTCAACTTTATATATATTTTCCATTTTCAATTTGTGTTTCAAATCATTTTAATCATTTTAAATCAGTCCATATATTGCAACCAGAACTTTTGAGATTAAAAAAGGAAAAGAAAATATTTGTCAATATTTTGTTTCACTTTAAATCTACCGATATATCAAATTTGCTGTTGATATTTTTTTATTCTTCAAATGAAAAAAAAACATAATTAAATTAATTAATATCCATTAACAGTATTGCTAGTGTTATGTTCATGAAATGGATATGAAATTTAAATGCAAAAACTAGTTTTGCTAACTTATGGTCAGAGGATACGTTCCTCAATTTTATATAACTTTTTCCAGGAATTTGTTATTGATTTACTACTACTTTGACAAGCTATCTTTAAAAAAAGAAGGGTACCTTAACCTTACCATGCAGACATTTATGCAAGATACTAGAATATCTAGTTACCTATATAACCTTACTTAAAATACACTCACATTGCTGACATCAAAATTATTGGTATATATATATAAAACTTTCAGCATGCCACCCATTGTATGCTTCAAATAGAATTAAGCTGATGAAGAAATTGAGAGTCAATATATGTTGTGTATATACTTTTTATAGTATGAAGACGATGATTTCCGTGTTACATAATGTGAATGTCACGAGAGGGCAGTTAATTGAACAGGAAAATTACTCACTTGATCACTTGATCACTTAAGTGGTTTGTCGAAAGAGGAACTTTTTTTGATTGTCGGAAAAATGTATCTGGGTTTGTGACTAATATTCCTCATTTAAAGTTCAATTCATAGAAGTGTACAAAGTCAGAGATATTTGAAATATAAAAACAAGGGTAGTTTTCTCTTTCTAAATGATATGATAAAATAGTTGTTTACGAATACAACGACATTCGTAGAAAATAGCAACACGTGTTTAATCGAACACGCTGCAAACAGTGCAATAAGTCAATATACATGTACTGTCATGGCTATTTAAGTCCTGTGTTTGGTGTGCAAAATGAAATTTATTCAAATGAAATTCAACAACATCGATGAGCAAAATTGCAATCAATGCATATATCAAAATTTCAAAAAAAGAAAACACGTCTTATCAAACGAACTGACATGCTGTTAGAATATTTATAGTTCACGTTTCCGCTTTGCATGCATTGTGGCAACTCATCAAAATAAGTTGAAATTGACTTCGTGTAATATACACAAGATACGTAGACACAGCATGGAGTAGGAACAGTATTAAAATAAAATTCAGCAGATGAGGAAGTAGGGAGTCAATATTTGATGTTATACATATACTTATTTATAATAAAAAGACAATGATCTATAGATATTATATAAGACAATAATTTTCGTCATTTTCATTGGCTGAAAGTACATCACGTGACATTCGTCCTTTTCCAATATCGACGCGAAAGCGCGTCCACGGAATATGATATCGCACGACTCGGCAGTATCAACAAAAATAGGTATTGTAAAGACATTGTACCAACAGGAATTTTTAAATACAGAATATTAAAAATAATATTTTGCGAAATATATTCTTCTATCTTTTTCCCTTTATCTATAATCTCTAGATAATGTTCGTTGTAAAAGCCTACTCTCCGTTCACTTAGTGCGTCATCAAGAGGCAGATGACGTCATAGTAAGCAATGCCTTTCGCTTCTATACAGTATGTACAGTAGGCTTTTTTTTATTAAAAAAATGATGACTGCGCTGTAAATAATGTCATATGTCAGTAGTGATTATTAAAATAAGGATAGCTTTAATTGGCAATTTATGCGTTTAGTTTTTTAAAGGATAGCAGACTATTTTCACGTCACAATGTACAATGCCGTGAGTTTTTAGTCTAAATGAAATTCTTGACAGCCATAACTGTGCTGCGAGTGATTATATAATATAACAATTATGGACTTCATTGTACGGTCAATATGTGGTTATATGAACCCATGACAAGTGATATCCATAAGTGTTATATTATATAATCACTCGCAGAACAGTTATTGCTGTCAAGAATTTCATTTAGACTAAAAAATCATGGCATTGTACATGGTGACGTGAAAATAATCTGCTATCCTTCAAAAAACTAAACGCATCAATTGCCAATTAAAGCTATCCTTATTTTAATAATCACTACTGAAATATGATATTATTTACAACGCCGTCATAATTTTAAATAAAAAAAGCCTACTGTACATACTGTATAGAAGCGAAAGGCATAGCTTACTATGACGTCATCTGCCTCTTGATGACGCAATAAATGAACGGAGAGTAGGCTATCAATATTACTTTTACAACGAACATTATCTAGAGATTATAGATAAAGGTAAAAAGATAGAAGACTTTTTCACAAAATATTATTTTTAATATTCTGTATTTAAAAATTTCTGTTGGTACAATGTCTTTACAATACCTATTTTTGTTGATACTGCCGAGTCGTGCGATATCACATTCCGCGGACGCGCTTTCGCGTCGATATCGGAAAAGGACGAATGTCACGTGATGTACTTTCAGCCAATGAAAATGAAGTAAATTATTGTCTTATATAATATACTTATTTATAGTAAAAAGACAATGATCTATAGATAGATAGATAGATAGATAGATAGATAGATAGATAGATAGATAGATAAAACCACTTCTAATGATATACACTCTGTTCTTCGGGCAACAGAAAACTTTTGACAATAGTCCCTACCTGGAACAAAAAATAAATCTTTCAGTGCATTTTGTGGGGTTATTTTTTGTAAAACAAACTTTACTGGCGAAGTTTCTTCGAACGATTTAAATGATCAATTACAAGATATGTTAACAGTTGAAAGATAATTAAGTGGACTTGTTATATTTTAACTGGGATTTCCGTACTTAAAATTCGGTTATAAAAATGGCGGACGGGCGGCTGCCTATGGAGTACCCAGTATGTCTTGCAGACTAATTGTACATATATCTAAGGTGTGCAGTCCACGGGCTGTGCAGGCCACACAACTGGCTCGAAAATCAGCATGTCAGTCTTAAATAGATATATGATATATGGAATATGCTTAAAAATCATCTTCCTAAAAACTACAATGCTAAAACATGTGAGATTACTATTCAAGCATCCTCATAAAGTGTAGATTCTAAAACATTAAGACTGTCACCCCAGGCCAATACAAGAGGGGTTCAAATTTCAACATAGAAACATTAAGGGAAATGTTTAAAAATCTTCTTCTCAAGTACTACAATGCTGCAATTTGTGAGATTACTTGTAATATGTAAACATCTTAAGATAGTGTAGATTGTAAACTGTACGCACAATTACCCCCAAAATAATATCGGGGCCCAAGAGGGGTTCGAAGTTCAACAAAGAAATATATAGGGATATTGTTTGATCTTTTCCTGAGAAATACATTGCTATGTTTAGTGATATCACTTTGTAAGCATCCTCAAATATTAATATCCTCATATCAAGGTCACAGTGACCTTCTTTTATGTTTTGTAAATATTTGTGAATAGTTCATTTTCCATTTTTAAGCTTAAGACCTTATAGTGATTGTGATGTTTTTTATTATTTTTTTCCCCTTTTTTTGTCCACAAGATATCTGAGAGATGGCTGGATAGATTTTCTTGAAATTTTCAGGAATGATAGAAAATGATAATATCTCCAGGAGATTTTTTCATTTTTTCAAAATTCATTTCCTGTCGTCCATTTCATGTCCCGCGACAAAAAGCTAGTGACATCGAGATCTCAAAAATGAAAAAGACGAGCATCCAGACTTTGTAGGATGATAGACCTATAGTTGTAGATGTGTTTAAACTATTTTGTTTTGTTCGTCGTAGCTTCCAGTCGTCATCGGAAGCACTTCAAAAAAATTTTTTTTTTACGCATTTAATTTTTTTCATACAGAATTGAAATAGAAGTATAAATCTTTACATGTGTCATCTATCCGATGGTAAATAAACAAAAAAATTCTACTTCCGGTGAGTTATCTCAAATATCTCAGATAGCCTTTTTTAAATAAATGTTGTAACAACGAGATCTCAGAAACTGTAAGTGACCAAGACACGAAACTTTCATGGATGAGAGAAATCTGAGAGAAGATGTGTTTAACCGCTTTCATTTTGTCAATCGTCACTTCCGGTCCACACCGGAAGAGTTCAAACAAATCAAGTTGTTTATAAGTTTAACTGTTCTTCTTTGACAATTGTAGACAAATTTATAAGCAATAAAGTCCTGTTGTCTAGTGTTTAAAAAAAACTACCTATCCTTTTCATTGAGCACTTCCGTTTGTCCGTTTCCTGTCCCGAGAAAAAAACCTTGACTTCTTGAGATCTCAAAAACGGTAATGACTTGAACAATCAAACTCTGTGGGATTATAGACATATGTATGTAGATGTATTTACACTATTTTGTTTTGTTCGGCGTAACTTCCGGTCGTCACCGGAAGCACTTCAAAAAATATTTTTACCTACTTTAGTTATTTTACATAGAATTGAAATATTAGGATAAATCATTTCATATGTCATCCATGCGATGTTAAATAAACACAAAAATTCTTCTTCCGGTGAGTTATCTCAAATATCTCAGATAGCCTTTTTTAAACAAATGTTTAGCCCGTCAGATCTTACAAACTTTAAGTGATTAAGACACAAAACTTACATGGACGATAGACATTTGATAGAAGATGTGTTTAACTGCTTTCATTTTGTCAACCGTCACTTCCGGTCCTCACCGGAAGGGTTCAAACGAATCATGTTTTCAACAACTTTACCTGACTTTCTTGAATGTTTCATCTAGCCTGATAAATAGTGATGTACACTAGGCAAATTTACAAAAAATAACAGCTTTTATTTTCATTAATCCCTTCCGATGGTCAGTTTCCGGTCCCGAGACAAAAAAACCATCTTTCAACGAGATCTCAGATTAGGCAGAGACGTGAAAAACCAAACTTTGAGAAAAGATTGCCATATGAATCTAGAAATGTTAAACATGTTTTGTTTGGTTCGGTGTTACCGGTACTTCCGGTCGTCACAAAAGGTACTTCAAAAAATGATTATTTTTTTTATTCTCGTTGTTGTTTTACATAGAAGTAACGTCTACATATTTCATTCACAGAAATTATCATATCCCTTATTTTTTTTCTACTTGAGAGAAGCAATGTCTTGTAGTTAAATTCATACATGTATATCAGAACGGAAGACCTTTTTGTTGCTTTTGCAACAAGAGTATAGATTTACATCTGATTCGTTGAGGCAAAGGATATTAGGATTGGTCAGTTGATGAATCTCTGATCTTAGGAATGATATCCAAAAATGTAGGTTTCTTTTTATATATTACTTTAATGTATTCTTAAATCTTGGAACATGGATTTTTTGTGAGTTTTACAATATTTCAAAGAGTTTCGTATGTATAAATTTCGAAAGAGATACAAGGATTTGAGCGATGTGGCCCCAGGGCCTCTTATTTATATGGCAAATTAGTTCACTTGTATAGTAAATGCAATAATTTATAACATTATGCGTTGCAATTGCAACGCTTAATAATATTCATATCATTGATATAAGCGGCGTTGTATCATTAACGGTTGTTACATGTATATATGGGACTTACACTCTGAATTAATGTTACTTCATGCACAGGGACCAAGCCCGTTTTGACATTAATTTATTTATGGTTACATTGAAATTAATGTCAAAACGGGCTTGGTCCCTGTGATTTCATGCAAAGAATATGTAGCATTGATTCACAGTAAGAAAAAATTCCATGCTGGTTATGGACATGCATGGACGTTTATAGTGAAAATAAACTAAAAAGAAGGCCTACCTAAGATTAGTTGTATCAACACAACCCTCTCTGCACGAACAGCAAGTGGTTTGTGTTTAAAACGGGGAAAATCATCCAATGGAAACTAAGTATCCTTTTATAGAAGCCTGGTACATTTTTCATTTCCGCCAATGTATATCATCATGATCAAATTGGAGTGCGTGTTTCCCCCTGTAAACCCAGCTGCAATAATGTAGCCCTTTTTTTTTTTTTTTTTACATCTGATGTTTACTGGAGAGCGAAATGATAAATCTTTATGGTAATTCCATATGGAAAAGCCAAATTTTAAGTTAGAAAAACATAGGGAAATTTGGTAAAACCATATTTGTAATGCTTATATTTCGATCTTTATCATACCATTATTTTAAAATATATTTTTTTCACATGCGAAATGAATCAGAATATATATTTTTTTAAAAATCAAGCCAAACCTTTCATGAAGCATCTGAAGCACTCTGAACACAGGTTTAACAAGAGGCCCATGGGCCACATCACTCACCTGAGCAATGATAGACATAATAAAATCAGCTTTATGGAGTCATATACAAAATATCTGAACAATGTCGTATAATAGATCCTGTATATAAAAAATTCCCCTGCCTATTCTTATGTTTATCATTGACCCCTTTTGTAAAAGGATGATTTTACAGTCATATTACATATTGAGCATTGCTGTTCTCGAGAAAATGATCAGAGTTAAACAACTGTTTATATATGGATTATAAACCTACATCAAACTTTGAACCCCTTGTGGGGCCAAAGAATTGTCTAGGGGCCAGAGTCTAGACAATTTTTAAGAATCAACAATAATTCAAAATGCTAGCTTATGAGTAAAACCATATATAACAACATTTGAGTTTTTATGGATAATTCAAATGTTTTCCTTTGTAAAATTGGATCCCCCCCCCCACCCTAGTCCTGAAAATTATGATTTTGACAAAGTTTTATACACACTATCTGAACTGACTTTTCTAGGCAAATGATTTTTAAAGATATTTCCCTATACATTCCTGTGTAAAAGTAAAGTAAAAGTTTGCCTCCCCCCCCCCCCCCATTGTGGCCCCACCTACCCCCAGTACCATGATTAGAACAAACTTGAATCTTTGATACCTGAGGACGCTTCCACATAAGTTACAGCTTTTCTGCCCGATCGGTTTCTGAGAAAAAGATTTTTTAAGATTTACTCTATCTATCCATATGTAAAAATTCAACCCCCCATTGTGGCCCCACCCTACCCCCGGGGATCATGATTTGAACAAACTTGAATATACACTACCTGATGATGCTTCCACACAGCTTTTCTGGCTGATCAGTTTCAGAGAAGAAGATTTTTAAAGATTTACTCTATATATTCCTATGTAAAAATTCAACCACCCCCCCCCCCCCTATTGTGGCCCCACCCTACCCCTGGGGATCATGATTTGAACAAACTTGATTCTACACTACCTGAGGTTGCTTTCACACAAGTTACAGCTTTTTTGGCTGATCAGTTTCAAAGAAGATTTTTATAGATTTACTCTATATATTCCTATGTTAAAATTTAACCCCCCCCCCCCCCCATTGTGGCCCCACCCTATCCCCGGGGATCATGATTTGAACAAATTTGATTGTACAATACCTGAAGGATGCTTCCACATAAGTTACAGTTTTTCTGGCTGATCAGTTTCAGAGAAGAAGATTTTTAAAGATTTACTCTATATATCCCTATGTAAAAATTCAACTCCCCATTGTGGCCCTACCCTACCCCCAGGGATCATGATTTGAACAAACTTGAATCTAAACTACCTGAGGATGCTTCCACACAAGTTACAGATTTTCTGGCTGATCAGTTTCAGAGAAGATTTTTAAATATTTACTCTATATATTCCTATGTAAAAATTCGACCCCATTGTGGCCCCATCCTACCCCTGGGGATCATGATTTGAACAAACTTGTATCTACACTACCTGAGGATTCTTCCACACAAGTTACAGCTTTTCTGACTGATCAGTTTCAGAGAAGAAGATTTTTAAAGATTTACTCTATATATCCCTATGTAAAAATTCAACTCCCCATTGTGGCCCTACCCTACCCCCAGGGATCATGATTTGAACATACTTGAATCTGAACTACCTGAGGATGCTTCCACACAAGTTACGGCTATTCTGGCTGATCAGTTTCAGAGAAGATTTTTAAATATTTACTCTATATATTCCTATGTAAAAATTCGACCCCATTGTGGCCCCATCCTACCCCTGGGGATCATGATTTGAACATACTTGAATCTAAACTACCTGAGGATGCTTCCACACAAGTTACAGCTTTTCTGGCTGATCAGTTTCAGAGAGGAAAATTTTTAAAGATTTACTCTATATATTCCTATGTAAAAATTCGACCCCATTGTGGCCCCATCCTACCCCTGGGGATCATGATTTGAACAAACTTGTATCTACACTACCTGAGGATTCTTCCACACAAGTTACAGCTTTTCTGACTGATCAGTTTCAGAGAAGAAAATTTTTAAAGATTTACTCTATATATTCCTATGTAAAAATTCGACCCCATTGTGATTCCATCCTACCCTTGGGGATCATGATTTGAACAAACTTGAATCTACACTACCTGAGGATGCTTCCAAACAAGTTTCAGCTTTTCTGGCCAAATGGTTTTTGAGAAGAAGATTTTTGAAAATATCAACAAATTTTCAATGATTTTTAATTACCTCCCCTTGAAAGAGGACGTGGCCCTTCATTTTAACAAACTTGAATCTCCTTCACCTAAGGATGCTTTGTGCCAGCTTTCGTTGAAATCGGCCTAGTGGTTCTGGAGAAAAAGTCGAAAATGTAAAATGTTTACGGACAGACGGACGGACGGACAGACAGACAGACAGACAGACAGACAGACAGCTAAGGTGAGCTAATAAAAAAGAGCTGTCACCAGTTTTATATGGTATAATAATTGTTTTGAATATGACTCAATTTTTCAAGTGCACGAGTCACATCCTACCAAAAATCTCTTTCTCTCTCTCTCTCTCTCTCTCTCTCTCTCTCTCTCTCTCTCTCTCTCTATCTCTCTCTTAGTGTGTGTGTTTTCCTTTCATGAATTGCCTGAGACCATAGTTTATAGATTTGTTTTAAAGTTTATTGTTAATACAACTATTTTCAATCAATCAAGATGTTAACAGAGTCAGAGGATCAGCAGAAATCATCAATACTAATGAACAATACTATCATACATAGCATCATGATAGGATTTGCACTTGATATCATAAGTCTTATACCCGGTAGAAGATACAAGATATTCAACAATATATCATATAAATTAAAAAAAATATGTATGTATCATATTTCTACACACATATACTGGGGATATCAGTTATTTACCATCATATAAGTACATATGCTCTACATTTCTAAAAAAAAAAAAAAAAAAAAGTAAAACATTTAATTGACTAACATCTTCATCACGAAGAACATTAAGGATTTCTTTCCAACCTTTACATTATATCTCTACTTGAAAGACCCTTCTGTATCAATTATCAAATCACATTGTAGATACATTTTAGGCATGTTCTAAGTGACTAATTTCTTGGTTATAAAGGAAATTTCAAATAAATGGTGACAAACTATTAATATGAATTTAAATGTATGGGACACCTTTATATTGAGACACACTTTCTTTAAAAAAAAAAAAAAAAAAAAAATAACTTATCTTTAAGGGTTTTTTTTCCATCTAGATATTTTACTCATTTGCAAGTCGAGAGTTTAAAATTACTAAGGCTTTAACAATTTTTCATTACATTTTTTCATTACATTTTCAATTTTTTCTCTCAAAATAATGCATCATCAAATGTTGAGCAATTTAGAAAAAAAATTAAAGTACTTTAATTTGTTTATGATGTAGTATTCTCATCCATATTTAATTTATTATCTTCTAAAGGTGTCCCATATATATATGATCTCATCTTGACCAATAAACAATCATTTACTTATATACATATATATCTATTTCAATAAATTACTGTTAGTTTGGCCTTTAAATCCGTTAACACAGATTAATAAAAGTGATAAGTGATCAAGAAATTAGAAAATAGGGAAAATAAAAGAATTTGTGCTCACATATGCAAATAAATAAAAATGAATTAAGAGAGTAAAAATGAGGTTTTGGGCAGAATATAAAATGAGGAACATGTAAAAGCATCCCTTGACATGAAAATAAAAAATAAGAAAGGTCAGACTTCATAAAAGAAGAAATAAACCATACATGATGTCATATTTGACACTGTGTCAATGTGGGCAGATCGCTCTATGAGTGTGAGATATCGTGAGTATGAAAATAGTATGCAGATAATGTCGGATAAGACATTGTGTCAAATTGGACGGAATTAAAAGTAAAAAGAATGGTACATGTGTATTGAACAGAATCAATGGAATTTGTTTTTATTCTAAAAGCCTTGTATACTGATAGTTGGAATGTTAAGGTTTTTAGGGTTGAACTAGAAAAAAGGATTGATTTTTCAATTTCATTGGTTATATAAACAAAAAATACTACATAAGTGTGAAAATCAAAAATAAACAAAAATTATCAAAGACTGGGATTAAAACTAAATAAAACAAAGGCAGGATAAAATAAAAAAGAAATCCATGTAAACCCATATCATAAAGTCATGTAGATACAATGTACAATGTGCATTAAATATAACATGCTTCGAGAAATTGGGGCTTAGAGGAATGTGACATAGAAACGAATGTGGAAAATTTGATGGAATGAATTCAGTAAGTACTCATGCTTTTTGTTCACTATGTCATTAATACTACATTTTGCATGATCAGCATATTTTCAACATGTACATATATAGTCATAATTCACATTACTTGAAAAAAAGGATTTAAACAGTATAGTTATATGATATTCGTTCAGTTGCCAATACTATGAGCATTTTATAAGAATTGTATTAATTCTAGAACCTTACTTTGCTGTATTCATGGTTATTGTAATCTCATGACAACATTCAAGCAAAATATAAGTTAAATTTAAAGGAAACAACTGCAATAAGTCAAGATATTGTATGATATGGATAACTCAACAAAGTTGATTCTATTGGTAACATATGCAATACTAAAAATTGACTCCATGACTAGTAGTTTGACAAATAGTCAATAAATAGACAGTGTAAATGAAACTAAAACAGTTTCAAATCATAATTATATATAGTGATATATACTCTACAAGAAAATAATTCATATGTTTTATCACAGAAAGCTTTGTCCTGATTTTGGGTCAAAATCACAGTGAAGCTATACCCACTGATAAAATGAGATGATCTGAGGGAGCTTAATCTTCTAGTGAAACTCGGTAAGATTCAATGCAACTTTTTTCCATTTAAATGAAAAATTTTAACATTACACGGAAAAAGGGTTTTGATAAAATTTCTCAAAAATAACAGCATTTCAGTGAAGTTGGTGTAGTCAGCAAATGCTTTCCAATATAAAGAATATTTCAACAGTCTGCATACATGTACACTTTAAAACTCCCAACATAAACTCAACTTGAACTATTTGTGAACAGATCTTATGGCAAAAATGCAAAAACAATGCAAATCGCTGAAATTCATATGCAAATAAATTAAAAAACAACACACTTAAATCATTTCTACTTTCATTTTGTTCCATTTTTATAATGGAACGCATATAACACATGCTAACTTTGCAGCAATTGCTTCCATGATCAAAAATACAAAACCCTATGAGCTTCATTGATCTAATACATCTGTACCCTAGTCCCTTTATTAAAAAAAATAAATAATTTGCTGATAAAAAAATCCAACAAAAAGAAAGATTTTTAGATAGCAATCTACAGAAATTTCTTTTTTTTCACTGTCCAAAATATCAAATAACAGAGTTATAAACAAATCCAATTGTTGGACAATAAAAACATCAATAACCACATTAATGAAATATTAAAAACAAACTCTTATTTAAAATGCCCTCCTTTCCTAAAAATAGTAAAATCACATTAACTGGTATCAAGTCAATTTGATACTTTTTAATACAGTCATACATTTTTTCTGCAATAACTTAATAAAGCTTTGATCTATACATTTTTTCTGCAATAACTTAATAACGCTTTAATCTGTGTCAGATAATTGTTGTCGACTTCTAAATCGCTTGAAAAATTTTGATTTTGATCGTCGCTCATCTTCTGTGCTACTCTCGACCCTCTTCAGTGATTTCTTTTTCCTGGATTTCCTCGGAACGTCCGAGTCGGAATCACTCGCTTGTAATTTTGATCTGGATCTTCTCGGAGTGCTGAGAATGTTATATGGTTCCGGACTTTTTACTTGAGCATTGTCCTCTACTTCGTCTGAATCTTCAGACGAATCATTTTGCACTTTGAGCGGTGTGAGACGCCGCTGTATGTAAGGACTTTTGTATGGCGGCTCCTGACTCATCAACCGCGGAGACAGATTCCTGGTTGCGGGTGGAGGTGGCGGCGCTGCCCATGCGTTGTCGGGAATGTTTTTCTGAGCCTCACTTTCAGGTTTAGCATTATTTTGTACGTCCATGTTGTTTATTTTCTCTTCCTCTTGTATTTCTTTCTTATGTTTCTTGTGTTTCTTTTTCTTCTTTTTCTTCTTCTCTTTCTTAGCTTGCTCCTCATCCACCAAAGCCTGAATAAGATAAATCAAATAAATACTTAACATATCATCATCTGTCTCAGATCATCTTAGGCATTTGCTTTGAATTTATAATGGACAGCTGTTCTGCTTGCAATAAGTAACTTTCACCACCAGGGTTTAAAACTACGTTAGAATACAGGGTTATTTTCACCCCATTTAATTTTCACCCTTCTACACTTGCAAACAGTTTCACTTGTCTTGAATTCGCCCAGACACAGTTGTGTTTAAAGAGCTAGAGATCTTTTGAAATTATGAAAAAAAGAAACATTTGAAACTAAGTAAAAATAATTAAATAGGAGATACATTAAAGACACATTAAATATCGTTTTTTGGGAGAGTGTAGGCATTATGGATTTATTTCAATCATAAGGCATTAAAAAAAACACTAAGATTCATACCTGATTTTCTTCATAGTTCATTGAAATAAAAATCTGAAACACGTTTTTTCAATGTGTTTATATAAAAACAAAGGTCGGATACACCAATTTAAACCAAGCTATTTTTATGGGGCATCATTGAAAGAATGCATGTCTCATATTTCATAAATCTGTTAGTAGTTTCCTTTCATTTTTGCCATTTGGGAATGTGGTGTGGATACAAATCAAATACCTAAATGTAATGATGGTCATCAACATTTTTTGGATGTACCATTGTGTTGATTCATATATCGGTTCACCAAGACCTGTCACAATTTGATGATAACAACGACCCCTACTAACCTCTGCTTCCTCCTCTTCTATGACTTCCTTTTGCTCTTTTTCTTCCAACTTCTTGGCAAATTCAATGACAGCCTCTGTTTTGGGCCAGCCATTAGGCTCCAGTGGACAAGATTCGAATGTGGTCTCTCGTGGTAGTTTGGCGGTTTGTGTGGAGATTAGAGTGTGGTTGAAGGAGCTGCCACCTTGGTCTGCATTTAATTCTTCCTCCACCAGTTTGAAGAGTTCCTCAACTCTGAAAGGGTTTTTTCAGTATGAAAATGGAGCAATGTTTGTCCTATCTCTATTTTTGTACAGTACTATACCAGTAGTATGAACATGTAAAAGAGCTACAGGTGACACTCGATGGCTCGAACTTCGATCTCTCGAAGTTCTTGATCTCTCGAAATGAAATCACGGTCCCGATTTTTTTCTCTATATAACTAAGCAAATATACTCTTGATCTTTCGAACTCCGATCTCTTGAAGTTCTTGATCTCTCGAAGTAAAACCTGGGTCCCGTTATACATATTTCATTGTTTTTCAATCTTGATAACTCGAAGTGGTGGCTGTGTATACACACGACCGATCAAACGTATAATTAGCTCCGCGTGGACCTTTCCTGGATGATCGAGTGAACACCTCAGGCTAGCGTGGTAGTGTTAATTGGTTGATTACGCAAGTGACACTACCCATTGCTTCCATCAAAGGGTAGATAATTAATTTGTAACTGATCTATTAATTTCAACACTTGTGAAATTTACGATAAATTAAACTGCTCTTTATTTAAAATATTATGTGATTAAGAAAACATATAATATTTAAAATTGTTTAAGTTAAAAAAATAACACTTAAAAAACACACAACTAAGTTCTGTTTTGTTGAAATTGAAGTAGAGTAGCAGAAAATACGAATGAAACCATGTTAGACTATCCTTCCATGTTATGAATGTAAACTTTCGGCTACTTAATTTTAGAACAAAAATGACCTGAACAAAAATTTCCGGATTTTTTTAAACTTTCGAACTCTCAAACTCTTGATCTCTCGAAGTTTAATCATGGTCCCCTGAAGTTCGAGTTATCGAGATTCACCTGTATTTAATAATTAATTTTCCTATCTCAGGTAAGCAATGTGGCCCCTTGGTCTTTAGTTTTTACTGAATTGTACAGGCTTCCGCATTTTCTAGATAATAAGTTAATGAGGATCAAACAATAAAAACAACTTATACTATTCCGTTCAAAATGTTTAGAATAATTCAAACCCCTGCCTTCCCACATCAGAACCAAAGGGTCATGAATTTCAGGAAGCCTCTCCCATCAAAATCATGAAAATGTGAAATTCATTGCCCAAGTGTCAGGGTAAATCTTTATCAGAATAAGCAAAAACTTGCATGTTCTATTTGTTGCTGTTAGTCTATAATGACCTGCAGTTTTGATCCAACAGCCCTGTGGCCTCTGTACAATGTTTTTAGAACTTTAATGTTACCTTTTCTGAAGTTTAGACTCAGCTGAATCCTTCTGTTCTGATTTCTTATGTCTAAGATAGTTAGCCATTTCCTCTTTCTCGAAAAGTTGCAAAAATTCCAGGTGACGCTGGGTAAACTGTACCCCTGAAAAGTTATAACAATAAAAAAATAAAATAAAGAAATAAAATTTTAGTTACATTAAAATCCTATATGGAGTAATGTTTTTAATAATGATTGCATACAAGCAACCA
This sequence comes from Magallana nippona, assembly GCA_033439105.1. Lineage (NCBI taxonomy): Eukaryota > Metazoa > Mollusca > Bivalvia > Ostreida > Ostreidae > Magallana > Magallana nippona. Next base: position 18,550,168 of record CM065920.1, on the reverse strand, counting down.
GAAATTTGATTGAATGATTGTGGCTAGTAAATTTTCATTACATGTATAAACATTAATCAAATCTTTTACAAAATCAAACCATTTAAATCCTAGAAAATGAAATCTTGTATGGTCAAAGCTGAACATATCTATTTTATATATATATTATTTTTCACGTTGAATTATTATTATTTTTAAACCAAACCAACTAAATGATGGTTTGGTATGAACATATTTTATTGTATATATGATATACCATGGGTTTGAACAAAAGTTCTAGCAAATAACTAAGTTGTCACCCTAATACAATTAATTTACAATAATTTGTCATAAAAACATGATATATTTATATAGAACAAAAAAGGTAAAGAAAAAAATATGAAAACACAATATAATACTGAAGTAAATCTGTGAGAATTGGTTTCAAATTTCTGCACAGCAGTGAAAATTCTATAAGTTTCATAATCAAAATTATCATTACCCCATAGTAAATTATGTGTGTCTATTATACCCAAATCATGTATTTGGAATAGTTCGTTAAAGTATTTACTAACTAAATGATAAAATCATCTACAAGTATTGATAAACCTGTACAAATTTTAGACCTGGCTATCAAACTCTAATTTAATGTTTATAATCATTAAATGGATGTTATTTGCATACCTGGTACACGTAAAATGACACTTTTTGATATTCAAGTACTGTAGATTCCTAATTAAATGCGAGGACTTAATATTCGCCTAAAATGGCGAGAACCACGTCTTGCGGATTATAAATTAAATCTCTCTGTTATTTTTTCAGAGAGATGTAAACTAAATGAAACAATGATGAAAATTTGGCTTTCGCAATTTCATATTCTCACGATTTTATGCAAAACGGTGGAAACGCAGAATTAAGCACTCACTTAAATGAGGAATCTACAGTACTTTACAATGATATTGAAGCACTTTTGAGTAATATTATGAGCAAAGGTAATCACATGTGGTTCATCAGGACTTAGATAATAAATGAGTGCATTTCCAATATTAACACAGATTTCTATAAAAGTCACTGTGGCAATTTTGTAATTTACGGTACTTATAAGTTAAATAATTCATACATTATTCAAATTTAAAATTTATTTAAAATAAATCATTTATTAAAAAATAAAGCATGGTATATAAATTTTGTTTTCTTTCATATATCAAGACTGGTCAAAAGCACTGAATATCTAACCTTTATCTCTTTTAGGATTTTTACAGCTTTAAACCATTCAAGTTTTTTTCAGAACTTTTCAGCATTCACCTTAAGAACTCTAAATTTTTCAGACATTTCAACAACCAACCAAGAGCTCTTATTCAGACTTTAAAAAAAAAATCAGCAAATACCCTTTAATACTCTTTTCAAACCTTTTCAACAATTACATATAGAATTCTTTTTTAAAAACCTTTTCATTAATTACCTTTAGACCTCTTTTTGCAGCAAGTTTTTCTTGCTATCCATTTAAAAAACAGATACAGATGTGGGATTAAACTCAGTGGGGGGACCAAGGCAGTCTTGTTGTCAAACTCCATGGTTAAGAAGTACATCTGGAACTTCCAGATCTCATTGGATTTCTCTTCCACTTTTGTGAAGATGTGGCTGTAGAGAAAAAAAGAAAATTGTACAAATTCATTTACAGATGAAACATAAAGAAAACCACAAAATGTGAAATCATAGCATTATAAAAGAAATGAGCATTTTTAGTGGGAATGACAAAATAATACAAAATAATATATTCAAAAAGTTTGGTAGGTTTGTGTTATAAAGTTTAAGCTATTTTCACACGTTTATATATTCTCTTTTAATTTACTCCATCTCAACAATCAAAGGCAACAAGTATGATGCAATTCTAGCAATCAAGTTCATTCGCAATGCGATTACGACACTTATACTGTTCAATAAGATTCCGGACGTCCATATCATTTTCAAATTATACATGAAATAGCAATCAACGAGGGACTCACTTAAATATGGCAATCAGAAGATTAAAGAGCAGGATGTTGCCCATGATGAGGTAGCCAGCACACAGGATGTAGACCAGCCAGTATTCTTTCTTACACTTCATCTTGGCCACCATGTACGCCATCCACGTCATGGTTGAGTTGCTATGGCGATCCTCCACTGACTGGAAACAGTCATAGTCCGCTGAGAAACAAAAAATATATGAAATCAATTTCTAGTCAAAATATCAGTGCTTTTGATTACTAGTCTTTGCAGTATGATACTAACAGTAATTTACACAAAAATGAAATAATTCTCTAGTGTAATTAATTATTGTACAGTCAATGTTCCAGGTACTTGTACCTTACTGTTTACAATGGCACCATAGCAACAGAGGACTCCAAGTTTTATTTCAAGAAGAAAAGTAAATGTGTAGGCATATCATATTTCTTCTATCAATTGTGGGAATCTAATAACCTCTACATATTGTATACATGTATGTATATTGCCTTAAACAGTATAGTACATGTAACTATATCATTGCAATTTTCCATTGTACTCATGTTTTGAAATATCGCAACAAATACCTTACTGTGCACTCACTGACAAATAACTTACAATGCACTGACAAATAACTTACAAATAACTTACAATGCACTGACAGATAACTTACTATGCACTGCATTTTCAAAGTCCAGTTCTCCATACAGCTGCCAGTAGGGATAAAACACTATGTCTCTCAGGATATCCCAAGATGCATCTCTCTGTCGAAACAGCAGCGATTGGCTGGCCACTCCATAAGCCAGGAGAAAGACTATTACCACCAGAAGAAACATCCGCAGCTCATCAAACTGTAAAAACAACAGCAAACTCAAGTTTAACTGTAAAACAAGAACACATTGTGATCAGTAGTGTTTATACACTAATAAGGATTTCATTTGTTTTGTCATAGATTTAGTTTTCATTACATGTAGCTGCAAGAGGGAATTGCAACTGCATGGATTCAAAGCGCCATTGGGCAAAGTTTCTGTGTGCAGTTCCAACATATTGCATGCTGCATAAATCCCAGTCAGCAACTGTTTGGTTATATTCTCAATGTCACATATAAAACTGTATTAATAATAATTAAACAAGGGGGAGGTAGTGGTTATAATTTGTACAATATTACATACTGTTAATATTTCAAAGAATGCACGCTTTGTGGGACGTAAATACAGGAACAGACAAAGCAGGATTGTCAATCACACAAAGTACAGCACTTAAATCACAAAACCTGAAAAAATTTCACTAGCAGTTCCAACTCAGACTCACCATCATTTTGATCATCTCAAGTTTTGGTCCAAGACTGCTGTTAGCTGTGTAGAGCTTCATGATTCGTAAATAGAAGATGATGCAGTTGATTGAGAATATAATCTTGGCTTCTTCAGCGTGCTTCTCCATGTCAATGATCCTGACCAAGAATGCTACGAGTGCTAACAGTAGATTCAACATGTCCACACACTTTAACATTCCATACCAGTCTCTTATCTTTCCATGAAATGTGGGAGATGGGAAAGTCAGCAACTAAAAGAAAATGTCATTGTTAAATCATTTATTTGAAGAAAAGTGATATGAATATTATATTAGGACTTTGTGTAGATGTACATCACTAGTCTTGTTAGATCTAGATTTTTGCATTTAAGTACCTGACTATATGTTACAGGAAAATTATGTAAACTCACTGTGTAAAGTTCATCCACGATGAATGTGAAAATCCACACAATGCAGACAATCTCTATGGTTGTGATTTCATAGAACTGGTAGTCCACTAACAAAAAGTATGTAAACAGGGCCACGAAGAAAATGTACAGGATCTGTAAACAATGAATAATACTGTAAACAGGGCCACAAAGAAAATGTACAGGATCTGTAAACAATGAACAATTCTGTAAACAGGGCCACAAAGAAAATGTACATGATCTTTAAACAATGACTAATACTGTTAATAGGGCCACAAAGAAAATGTACAGGATCTGTAAACAATGAATAATACTGTAAACAGGGCCACAAAGAAAATGTACAGGATCTGTAAACAATGAATAATACTGTAAAAAGGGTCACAAAGAAAATGTACAGGATCTGTAAACAATGAATAATACAGTAACTGTAACCATCAAGCGATATTGTATATATAACAGATAGGTACTTTCTAAAAACACACCTACTTAAATAGTAACACTAGTGTATAAAATGTTGAAAAATACTGTAAACAAAAAGGACAGTAAAGAAATAGTAGGGAAACTGTGAACTTCATAATGTATTACAAAAATGAAATTCAATGTTCCAGATTTTAAAAATATGTCATTTGTTGTCAAAACAAACATTTATTATTAAATGATTATAAACTAAAAAAAGTGCCGTGTTTAAAATTTAAAAAAGTTTGGCTAAACAATTTTAATTCATAGTAAATTAACATTCATCTAGTATACATATTACACTGTGTAACTTACCGAGTGGTGAGTGAACTTTGTGATGGGAGCAGTGTAAAAGGTAAGGATTTTCTGGAAAGTCTTGGCTTTCTTCTCCCCCATTGCGTTAACTTCCAGAAAGGGTGTGAACAGCAAGAAAGGTAAAAATACAGTCACTAACACCTAAAAGAGAAAAGAATTTATAATAAATTATAATGGTAAAATTCGTCATGATCAAGACTATACAAATGCAGTTAATCTACCACTTCATGCATAGGATATATTATCAAAAATCAAAATAGTAGGGATCTCTTTCATGCAGATCATATGCATACCATTTATTAAAAATAACAATACTTTTACCCTGATTGTATAAACAAAAGAATGCTGAAGTTAAAATCTAAGACGTTGTTCCATATTACAATCAAAATCTCTCTTTTACTTACTGGTTTTGTATACTCAATGTATATTAACACAACAAAAGAACACTTTGACAGTGTTACATCCCATATCTAAAAACCAACTCTTTTTTAAACATTATTAGACACTGGTTGTTTTACAAGCAAAATTTAATCTCTAGCTTAGATAAATTGCTAACACAGTTATACTAAAGATAACGGATACATATATGTAGACAATGGAAGTTGACATAATACGCTTCAGATAGTACCGGTAAATTAAGGAGAAGTGCTTTGAATGTGAGGAGTTTGATCATGCAGTGTCAGTCTCTGATAATTTTATAATCTGTTGAGTAAGGAAGCTCAAAGCTCCTTTAAGATACTAAAAGTTATGACCTTTAAGAAGATCCTAGCAATAATGTATCCTGGCCTTCACCTTTGATTTCTTGCACACAGACACAATGTTAGTCACACAACATACAGATTGATTGTGCAGTTATTAGTGTTTGATAATATCAAATAAATAACTAATTAAAAGAGAGTTGATTAACATTTATACAAATTTCTCTCATTTATCCATAATCTGTACCAGTGAGTCTTTACATTATTCATTTAATATAAGATTACATAATAAATATACCAGTATATATTGAATAAATAGAATTATTACTAATAAGTATATATATTGTACATACTTTATAAATACTACATGTATGAAAACTATACAATTATATAGAGTAAAATATAACATGATTTAATACTGATACTATATAATATCATATACTTAGAGAAGAAAATTCACCAATAATTTTTAAATGAATAGGGTTGATTTTGACTCATTACAATGCTTATAAGTTTTAAGTACATGCAAAGTTTAGAATCACTTAAAGTGTTAAGGTTTTCTTTCAATCTTGCCCACTATAGCTTTTGTAAACTTACAAACACACAACACACCCATGAACACGGTTAGCAATGCTTTATCCCCTCTGCAACAAGTTGCCAGAGGGGATAAAAGAGCAGAAAGTTGGTGACAGAACACAATTACTAATTAGACAATTTGACTATAGTTAGACAAAAATGACTACGATTCACGTGGGTGTTCGGGTTACCTTCCATCGAGAGTAAATCCCACGGCGCCATGTGGCGTCGATAGAATTTCGGCAAGCCACAGAGGAAAGATATACCTTCAAAGACACAAGAAATACAACATTACTAATCAAATAAACAGACATTTTCTTTACCTTGGAGGGTGACGATTGAATTCCTCGATTCCAGGAGGTATCAATGGAGTTCTTACATGACACAGAAGACAAGTACGCCTTTAAAATAAGGAGCAATTATCATGCCATGTAATGCATAACCTTGGCACTTTGCTACAATAAAAATTTTGGCTTTATTGACAGATCCTCAAAAGAACAAGATACGGTATTGGCAGTATTTGGCCGCAAAATTTACAATATTTTCAAGGTCTTTGTATGGGTTATTGATGTTGTGCATCGTACTAAGTATGATATTTGCAAAATCCCACAGGCTCTAAAATGACGTCATTTTTCAATATTTACATTCCACATCTTGTTTGCATGTAAAGTGTGCGGAACGCTTCTGCAGATATAGCACCATAACACAGACAGGGTACTAAAAGGTTAAATCACGAGTTTTAATTGTGACGTCACAAATGTTGAACACTGTTAAGTGCAATGCCACAAGCGAAAATCAAAGATCACTGGTGTGGCTGTTTGAACTTACCAATAGGATAATACAGTAATTTTGATGTATAATTCACATTTGCAGACAAGGCAAGAAGGTAAAAAAATGTAAATATAAGTATTAAATCCTTATTTTTTGAAAGATATAGTCTCATAACTGCAACGGTGTGTGCTAACAAATTTTCATAACGCGCTATCACGCGTTATTCAATTTGTATGCACACAACGTTGCAGTTATGAGACAATATCTTTCAAAAAATAAGGATTCAATGCTTAATTATGACACCACTAATGTGCGCTAAAGATGGAATGCTCGTTCAAATGCGTTACTATATGATGTTTTATGAGTAGTTTTCATTAGAATTAGACACTTACACATGCGATAAACACTTTTATATTTTACGTGCAGGCTCATAATTTCATCATTTACTCATACAATTAAAATGGTGTTGGTTGTCACATGTGAACAATATGAATTTTTTAAAAAATGAATACGGAAAATGATATTTTACCAACGTCGATTACGCTTTTATCTATTGGTATCGACGTCAACAACGCTATCAACGCTGAGTGAGAAGCTGATTAGCAGAATGTATTAATTGATAAGTTATTATTCTGTTAGCACTTAATATTGTTCTACTGATTCCTAAATCATACATACAGTACAGCTCACGAGTATCCCAACAAAAACACCGGCCACCGTATTTAAAAGTACACACTGAGCGATATAGATCAGTGCCTTTGATCTATTGTTTTCTGTTACGGCCACGAAACAAGAGAAAAAAAAAACCTCGGTGCGACACGTCTCAACAACGTGTAACACCCGGTATATATGTGTGAAAATTGGAGGATTTAAGAAAAATATTTTTTTATTTTTTATTTAGTTATTTTAAACAAACTTAAATACTTATTTATTTAGGTAAGATAAACCAAAGAAAAAGAAACAGAAAACGACAACAACAACAAATTTCAAGATACGCAAAGTTTAGACCTATGTGATTGTTCCGGTGGATTTCTGTTGAGATAAAGACCGAAAATGATCGCGGATATATTGAAAGGCTTGTCAAGATCAAAACACTAAATGATTTCTTTTTTTGTTTAAATTAAGTAAATTTGTAACTGTAATATGTGATCGTATCCATTGTAGTTTGATCAATTTAATTAGTATAGAATGATAACGGTAGAACATATACTGTCTTCCGTAATCTTTTTTCACTAACACTATTCAACGAAATCAAATCGAAAGGGCTGATGAAAACAATTGGCCTGTACTTTCTCAAAAAGAATAACATATAGTTTTATATTTTGTGTAATTTTAAATTTGATTTTTTTTTATAATACATGTTTGTAATATACATGTTCATGTCACAGTGTAGGAACGGAGAACAAGTAGCGCTGCGTGCAGTATTTTGATCGTAGATGGAAAATACGTAAATAACTAACATCTGGAGGGACGGTTTCTCGATTTTTATATGGTAGTAAAGTAGAATAAGTTTGTACTCGTCATATCAATCTTAATCTTTCTCATTGGAAAATAGTTTTATTGGATCAAAACAGTGCAAATATTCAATAAGAAATTGAATCAAAATTTCTAGAGAAATGGTTCCCATTTCTTTGACAAAAAAACATTGTTTCTTGTTGTGAAAACATTTCCCCAATATGATATCTCTCAGACAAAAAAAATACATATATGTGAAGGAAGCAATGCATTACTGTACGCGTAGCTCTTATAAGTGTGTACGGGTAGGTCTGATTTGCAGATGAGCATCTCTACGCATAGCTCCAAACATTACAATGAGCTAAGATATTTCTGTTTATGGGACTTACGTTTGCAAGATTCGTTTTTTAAAAAAAAAGGTTAAGAAAACCAATTAAGAAAAAAATCGGACACAAATAAACGTGTACAAAAAACACAAAGCCCATTAGTTTGTAAAGTGTTATTTCCCGCGCTTGCGTGGGACATTATCTAGTTATTTTTATGTTAAGGATTTTGATATCAATTGCGTATACTGCAAGTATATTTTATATAAAGTTTCTGGTCCGCTTGTCAATATAAATACATGTATCTAAATACTTGTACTAGTACTCCGCTTTTAAATCTCATTAGTCAAAAACCTATATAGTTGTATTCAGTTTAGCACTCATGTGCATACAGCTATATTTACATTCAGTGTATATTTCCCCTTATGTTTGCATTGGAAATCTGCGACGTTCAATTTTCTATGAATACACTTTGATAATTCATGCGCCATGTGCACAAATATAAACGTCTTCACATGTTTTGAGTTGATTTATTTTTGTAAGATTAAATGAAACGTTCAATCTTAGATAACCAATTTGATATATTCATTTGAAAAACAATCATTAAATTATATCTACTCCTTCATAAAAAAGATTTTTCTCTACAAATTAAGTTTCTGTCGCTATATTTTTAGTTGCGGAAGCCAACTAAATAACATGTAAATATGGCTGTTCCATGTATGTATCATATCCCTGAGAATGTATATAATGGCTTTACAGCGATAATACACATATATATTTTATAAAAATAGACATCAATATGAATATAAATATAAGCATTCAATGCTTAAATGAGTACACTTATATAATTCATGCACCATGTGCACAAATATAAACGTCTTTACGTGTTTTGGGTATATTTATTTTTGTAAGATTAAATGAAACGTTCAATCTTACATAACCAATTTGATATGTTCTTTTGAAAAATAATCATTAAATTATATCTACTCCTTCATAAAATAGATTTTTCTATACAAAGTTTCTAGCACTATATCTATAGTCGCGGAAGCGAACTAAATAACATCATGTTAATATGGCTGTTCCATGTATGTTTCATATCCCTGACTGAGAGCGTATATATATAATGGCTTTACAGCGACAATACACATATATTTCATAAACAGAGACATCAGTGTGAATATAAATATAAGCATTGAATGGTTATTTTTGGATGTTGTCGGTCCTATAACACACCAAGCGATGCAAACAAATTATCATACCGCGCTAACGCGTGGTATTCAATTTGTCTGCACCGCTTGGTGTGTTACAGGACCGACGACATCCAAAAATAACCATTCAGTGCTTAAATGTAAAAGGATGTGCAAGGCCGATTAAAACTACTAATTACAAAAATTATCGCAGCAAATTTGGTTTTTTTATCATTGATTTTATTTTTTGAAAAAGTCCATTCATACAATGGTCATTCTATTGAGTTAACTTATTATTCGAAACCAATGCTTAATCACAGAACTATGCGTACAGTATGCTTAAAATTGCGCTACAAAAATGTACACTTCCATTCCTACACTGTGCATGTAGTATATTCATTTTTATACATGTAGGGCGTAGAATCAGTGGATCGAAAGATAAAGTTCCTTCCGTGATCTTGTCTTAAAGTTCTTGACTTCATCTTTATCAGACACTTTAAACATTTAGATAAAGTCCCTTCCAAGATCTTGTCTTAAAATTTTTGACTTCATCTTTATCAGACACTTTAAACATTTTGTTTAGACATCATTTGTTTGAAGAAACTAGAGAGGGAGAGAGTACATTTCACTTGTAATTCACTAATATGAGACACTGTTTTCAATTTAGTTTCCATATATAAATAACCCTTTTATCGTTGAACACATTGTGATAGAATCCAACCAAGCAGTTTCAATCAGAGTCCACGTGCTACACCTGTCAATCAAATCAACCCGCAAGCTGCACCACGTGCTCCTTCCACGATAAAGTTTTTCAAGTCCGAAGAAAATAGAAACATGTTTAACAATAAATGTATTTTACAATGTTTTAATGTTTTATATGATTCTTACACATTGCGTGTGTTAAAGTTTTTTGTATTCTACATTGTTTAAACAGAAAACTACACATGTAACTCTCTCTCTCTCTCTCTCTCTCTCCTCTCTCTCTCTCTCTCTCTCTTAGAGTGTATATGTATGTGCAAACAATATTGTGAAATATGAACAGATCCAATTTGTTTACATCTTTCAAGTCCAGTCCAATCATTCCCATTTCTATTTCTTTTTCATTCAATGATATTTTTTTAATTGAGGTTGGTTATCAAACTTGCTGACAGTCGAGGACCACCCCCAACCCCCCTTTTCCCTTACCTTCTTCGAGTTCATTGTTCATGCATTTAAAATCAAAATTTGTGATCAGAAAGGTTATGAAAGCTTTAGAAACCGTTTTTTGCTTCCTGTACTTTGGTGAATAATTAATGAAAGCTTGTATTTAGGTGACTCACTACACCTTTGAATAGTTTCTCAAATCAACAGAAAATTACTTGATTATAAAAGATACAATGTAGCATAATGCATCAGAAGTATGCACATGTAAGTCAAATAGGCGAAAATATATACAATTTTGTATTTAAACACTAATAATTTCAAAGTTTAATGAAATAAGCTGCATGCAGATTTAAACTTGTGATCTGCGGTTCACAAGCCCGAAACTCATGCACAGATATGTTTTTACAACACAGATTAACAGCAAATTGGCAATTTCTCACGAAAATATGCATGGCATCGCATATAAAATTTCGACTTCTTGCTAAAAACGGAAGTTTTCAGCGTGAATTTTATGATATATATGTTTAAGTCACACATATATGTTATATACCATTAGATTTGATAAATTCAAGGATTTTTAAAATGTGTTGTGCTGTGCATAATTGAAACACGGCATATTTTGGCCATTAACGTCCCTTGTTCTTTAATGAGCAAGATTATATAGAGTTTAAAACTTTGGGCATTACTCAGTGAATTACTTTAAATTTTAGATTCAGTTACGATCACATATTCATTGATATAGAGTGATACTCATCCAGAGATTCTTAAGAATGGAAAATGCGTACAGAAAACACACCATAAATTGGCATCATGTTCTTTCATAATATTTCCTTATCAAAACTTCATTATGACATTTTCAAAAAAGTTGATTGGCAGAAAAATCCTAGTGCTCGTGAACTAACAGATTATTCTGTGCAACTGCCTGGACGTACCCTGTTCCCGGCGGAGGCTGCGATCTGTAGACTGGTCATTGAGCTCCAGGACGGAGACTTCCTCTCGGCCAGCATCATTGCCTTCTCCTGGTGCTTGATGTGACACTCGTCCAGCACGCTTCTGGCCAGGTGCTCAAACTCACTGTCAAAAAAATTAAATATGGAATCTTCTACAATTATGTAATATTTATTTAGCTCTCTGGTGGTTTATAATAATTATTATTTATAATATTAGCTCTTTCAGTTGGTGGTTTATAATTAGTTACATGTATGTAACCACTGCTAGGGTACAGTTGTGTGACCACTGTAACAGTACAGTAACTATCACAAAACCACTAAGACGTTACAGTAATGTAACCACTGTCACAGGGGCTGTAATATTATGTGATGGTACAGTTATATGAATACAGTAACTGTGATGGTACATCATTGTTACCATTGGCAGCTTAGGAATAAAATCAATATGGCAGTATAGGTACATATGTATGCAATCACTGTTGGACTATACATGTATTATTATTAACTGCAGCATTACAGTGAGGTACCCTTGCCACAGTGCAGTAATGTATCAGCTACAACAGATATTAAGATTTTAAAATACAGGTAAATATCGGTATCTCGAACATGGGATATCTCGAATACCCAGCTTATGTCGAAGTAGTTTTACGGTCCCAATAATATTTTTTACCTGGGTTATCTCGAAGTGAAGTCAGTTTTCCGGTCTGTTAACCACACACTGCATGTCGTTTCCTCATTATTCCTGCCCGTGGCAATTCACACATTTTTTAAGACTGTTAGTCGAAACCCTCCATGCTTAGCCAGTGCATGTATTGATGACACGGTAATTGTTATAACAGCTTGGGTATATACTCAAGTGATTGATAAAACAAACAAGTTCACAGCTCTCAAAAGTAAGTACCCCTAACATTAGCGATAATATGATTAATGATGCACGCTACTCATAAACTGAACAAGTTCACAACCATCCAAATAAGCGCAGCGTAAATTACCATTTTCTTGTTTAATAACACAAGCCGTATAATCGGTATCAATGCATGATCAATGTGAACTTCTACTAAAAAATTAATAAACCGAATATCTATGTCATTATACACTCTAAATCATGTTAAATTATCGACGCCCTGATTTAAATCTTTAATGTGAACAAAAATCAAACAATTAAGAAATTTGTCTCCAGCTATAAAAGAAGGTACAGATATCTGTACATTATTCAAGAAGATCATCAGAAGATACATCGACGAGTGCACGAGTCCGTGCAGCAGTTTTACTACAGAGTTCCCTCATCGCGCTCCTCAGTGACTGTGCCAGTGATCGTGATGTGAATTAATGACTGTCACAGTCTTATGCCGTAATATCGTCATGTTTGAATAAAACATACTACTTACGTAACATTTTATTGCAACTTTTCATTTTATCTATTTTCAGTGTATACGTGGAATGTCTATAAATAAAACATAGTTTCAATATTCCGTCTTTTTTATTTCCGTTTATACCAGTTCACAACTTATAGTGCATATAGGAATTCCTGTGTCAATACGTCAGGACAAAAATGCTAATGGAGTCTAAGAATTTCGACTTCGGATATCTCGAGCACCCGGATATCTTGAAGTTTTTCCCTGGTCCCCCGAACTTCGAGATATCGATATTTACCTGTATGACCTATTTCACTGACGATATAAAGACTCACTCTTTGTAACTCAGCACTTTTTCTTTCAATGCGGATTCGTTTCGATGGACGTGCTCTGCCATGCTGCCATAAATTCTAGAGGCAGCGACAGCACTGGTTACTGGCTCACTCCCCATCTGCCAGGCGAACATCGCCATCTTTTGTCTGACAAAAAAAGGTAAGTAGTCTCACATTTCTTTTATATATACATTGTGCACTTGTGCATGTGGCATAATTCTTGCATCAAAATTCAAATAGGATAACTCCTCACAAGTTTTATAAAACTCTGTATATATTAGAAAGTTTTTCAAAAAATGAAGTCTTTCAATAATTAATGGCTACCTTAACATTAGAATGGACCAAATCATCAGCTGTTTGAAAGGGAATTTGAAATGCTGCTGAGCATTGTTCAACACTGGGGAAAACTTCTTCCCAGGCCCTGTGTCAACAATACTGCTTTCGTCGAAATCGTGGTCATATTTGTCCATCAGAGACTCCATGAGGCGTGCCAAGTTGTCGTACGAGAACTCTGCGCTTCCAATCGTACGCAGCATCAATTTCTTCAAATGGTGGGAGTCCATACGACTTAATGACTGCAAAAATCAGTGTATGCAAAATGTACTTATTCTACCTACAGTTTGACTTTTCTATTTTTTAAGTATGTTAGGTAAAGGACTAACGGTAAATTGCAGTTTCATTTATATTTATGCATGGGCATCAATTTTCGTGGATTTAGTGTAAATCAGTTTCAAGGTTAGGTTAATCCATGGCCAATGATCCTTTTAATACAATTTCTTATCGGATTATGCACTTCAATGAATATTTAATTTCATGGATCAACTCAACAACAAAATCCATGAAAAATGGTAATTCAAAAATATTGATGAAACCACAGTATCAGATGCAAAAGATCCTGAAATAAGCCATAAAGATTCATTTTTTCTACATTTTCTTATTTTTCAGATCTATTACTAACCTTGTTATAAAGTTCTTGTAATTTCTGTGTGGTAAGGAACTCTTTCATCACTACGTTTTGCTGTAATATCAATGCAACAAACTCCACTCTCTCTTCCATGATGGCTTCCATTAGAACATCATCCAAACTCCCTACAACACAAAAATAATTTGAATGTATGACATAAATATGTGTGTGCTGATATACAGTTCTACATAAAATACAATAAAAAAAAATTTTTTGTCGAAATATGATTCTTTAGATATGGAAAAAACTTGTTTATAAATGATATTAACCTTTTCAACAACTTTGTACCAAAATTTTATTCCCCCTTTTTTAAAGCATATTTTTGGATATCATGATGGTGTTCAAAAAATGAATTTCATAACAACATATATATATGCATGTATATTAAATCCACGATCTTCCATACCTGTTGGCCACAACACATCTTCCCTGAAGATCTCTTCTTGAGCAATATCGGCTCTGTCCCAGGTCAAGGCCAGTTTCAGCTGGTTCTGTCGGATTTCATCTGACGTCTCTCCTGCCTTGGCTGAAAATTTTTAAAATGACGTGCATTGGAAATAAAGGCAAAGCATATATACTATTAGCTATTAGATTATTTTTTTTATTATTTCTTCAAATTGCAAATTTAAAACACAAGCACATAAAAACCTTGGCATTGACATGTCAACAATGTAACTGCATAAAGTTCTTGATTTGTCCAAGTTAAACATAATACAGTATTAATGAAAGAACTCACAATTCAGTAAGGCCGTAAGAATAGCAATATCTAGGTCCTCATGTTTGTTCATTGGGAAGATGTTGATCTGTAGAAATAAAAATAAACAAAACCAGTTACAACATCTGATAAAAATCATTTAAAATCAAGAGTCTCGATAAACCCAATGTTCAAGAAGTTGATTATATTTAAAATTCTCTTAAAAAGGTTCTTTGTGTTGCTCAGTAGAAACATTTATTCAATTCTTCATTGATAATATTGTATACTTTCAAAACCCACCATAATAAAAGTACCATGAATAGATATATCATTCCAGTATTTCAAATAAATCAGTAACCAAGCTTTAAGTAGAAAAATTAATGCTTATTTTCTCAGGTAGAAGAACTTAGAATTAAATGGCAAAATGAAAAGATTTGAAGATCTTGGTAAAAATATTATTTTCATGTCTTAAGAATTTGTTTTGATATTCTCCCAGAACCATTATCGATTATGCATGGTTATCAAGAGCAGCTAGCCGTTTCAAACGAGACCCTTGATTTGCTCCCAATAATTACACAATAGTAATGTTTGCAAAATGCTAAATCATGAAGAGTGCATACAATAGCTAGTTGCTGTTTGGTTTAAAAATGCATTAATCAGGAACATACCAAATCTCTGTGCTCCATACATTTCTTGACATTGGTCAAATGTAATCTGATATTTTCTTCGATCTCTTTTTCTTTCCATCTTTCTCCATAAGCATCAAATATCTTTTCTATCAGTTTGTCTTCATGTTTCGGCTTCAACTCCCCTTTACTTACAATGTAAAAAAAAAAATGGAATTACATTTTTTTTAATATTTGTGCCATTTTTCTTGCATGTACAGTACTGGGTACTTAAAATATGAAATACATTTATCGTTAAAATTTATATTCAAAATGAAATTCAATTCAAAGGATTAAATTTTTTTGCAGTTATATAGTTATCATGATATATTCTATAATTACAGTTTAAAATGCAATATATTCAATGATTTCTTCAGCTTAATAGTTGGTTCATCATTGAAAATCCATCCCCAGTCTCACATATGCTTACTATAGCGGCAACTGTCTGTCAACTACCGCAGTGTTGGTGAACTTTACTCATTTTCATGAACAATTCATGCCTTATTCCTATTGGCTCCTTGACAGTTTCATGAAGGAGTCTCACCAATTGTGAGAACACTTTTAAAACAATTATTTACGTTAAACGAAGCATTAAAAACAATTCGTCATCACTTCTTTATCTCCTCCTAAAACTAAAGAATTTTGCAAGTGAAGATATGTACCATTGGGAGATCAAAAAATATATGATTCATTTAAAATGCAAGAAACAAAGGCACCATCAGAAACTAGGCCACGGTCAGTCAGCATATATAAAACATGTCATGGCTTTCCAAAAATGTAAATAATTTGGATATCAATAAAAGCACAAATTCATCGTTGATAACGCAACACAGTGAATCGCAATATTTTTCATCATCATAGGTATTAAAAATTTTATCAACAAAGTGTACTTGTGGGTTTCATTCTCACATCAACTGACCTTACTAAAAATAAGTGAACGCCAACAAAATATTTTTAATTATATTTTCATGCTGTATCTACATGGCTTTCGGTGTACGTGGCAAAAAAAGTTAGATTAAAGAGCAAACAGCTTCAGTTGTTTAACATTAAAAAAAAATTGACACGCCAAGCTGGATGTAATAATAATGATTGACAGATGGTATAAGTAAATCACACTTTAGCAACTGCAAATAAAATTCTAAGCTGTAGTTACCGATTTCTGGGAGTTTTAGAATCATGATGTCTAAGTATATACAGAAAGCCAACCATCAGAGATAGTACATGTTATATCATTATAAATGATTTTAGAGAAATCATTTTTTTTTTCAATTGAACAATTACATGAAATTGGATTGGCCATATAGCAACTTTATCATAATTTCCAGATACAAAACTGTCAAGAGCAATTTAGACATTATATTCATTTGCAATTATCTGAGATTTTAAAAAAATCATTGAATGTTTACTAAACTTAGTACTTATGGGTATTTCTGATTTGCA
Source organism: Magallana nippona (assembly GCA_033439105.1). Lineage (NCBI taxonomy): Eukaryota > Metazoa > Mollusca > Bivalvia > Ostreida > Ostreidae > Magallana > Magallana nippona. The sequence continues at coordinate 18,533,185 of CM065920.1, read as the reverse complement.
TATACACTGTATATTCAAAACAAATTTATATATGAACTAGGCATATCTTAAACATTTTATCAGCTACTAGTACTTGAACATGTATTTTGAATTCTTAGATTTGTATACGTTAAGTTTCTTTTTAAAGAATTCATTATTTGTATAACAAAGAACCAAGACTATAATGTAATGATATCAAAACATTCTAAAGATAAAGTATACCACACAATATCAAAATTAGTGCTACAAGAACGTCCAAGTACAATCAAGGGCAATAAGCCAATAACTCTTACTTGCTGCGTGTGTGAGAGTAAGCATAGGCTAGGATGTCTGCCGCTCGGCCCGTTCCTGAGCAGACGACAACAGGAATGTGGTGATTGAGAGACACCATGGCATCACTGATGGCATCGGTCCCGCCCTCCAAGATCACCAACACAACCGGTATCCCTAATCCACCAGCTAAGTAAATACAGCATATATATAAATATATTTGTAAACAATGGAGAAATTCAATGGATCTTAATACAGGCAAATTCTGCAATTACCTTAATTTAAAATCAATATCAAGAGTTTTAGAACAAGTGACTGTATAAAAGTGCCTCTTAAACATAAATTTTTAGGATCTCTTTGAATTTTAAATTTAAATTTGTGCATATGGATAAATTCAATTAAGAATCTAAAAAGAGAAAAAATTATAATTGATTTTTTTTTTCAAAATTGAAAAATTAAATTTCTAGCAATTCTTTTCCTACCCTCTGTTGGTTTGGAGACTTTCTGCTCAAATGATGCCCGAAACTCTGATGCCCCTTTGTAATTGTTCCTGTAACCATCATCAACAAACACGAAATGTGTGTGATTAGGATTTAAGGGCACAGGCTTACCATGTTGAATAATGTTACTGGTTTTGAAATGCACCGGAAAACAACCCTAAAATCAGGAAATGTAGTACATGTAACATATAAGATTTCAAATATTGGCCAAGATTCAAGATTGAGTGACTATAAAGGGCATTTTAACAAATTGACACAGTCTAGTAATGGTAAGGCTTTAGGTAAATGTTTCTTCACACCTTTATTTCCCATATTGATTACTCATGTACATATGCTGATTAATAGAAAAAATCCTTTGAATTTTTTGTATATCAAAAAAAAAAGATAAAAGTCAAGATCAATGAGCAAAACAGAATATCATATCAGGTTTTCACAGCATTGACATTAAACATAAAATTGGTACACATAGCTGGACTAACATGAAAAAGTATCACTCCAACCTAGCTCAGTAATATTGACTACTTTCATTCGTAAAACCAAACCTCCTTCTTCAAATTTGCCAGTTTGTATCTGTATCTTTATAACTGTTAACACTAAAAACTGTGTAAAGTTTAGTCACAACCATAAAATGTTAAATGTACTCACATCTCCATCACTCTCCAGGTATTTCCTATCTTTTACATATCCCCATGGCCCTATACCGATAAGTCGCAGGGTGTGGGTGATCCGGTCATCGTCCCACAGGAAGGACTGTCCCTCACTGACCGCATTCCCAACCGCCTTCATCACTCCGACGTTTGATCCAGTCGTGATCAGCCAAGCGTTTGTTGTCTTTGCTGCCTGAAGAGAAAAGTTGTTCAACATTGTAAACAGTGGCACAGAGTAATATTCCTAGGAAGCACCTGCTGAAGAGGCTATGAGAATCTGATTGGTTTACTAACCTATTTTTGACATTGTTGTTTGAAAAGTACCAACTTCTTTATAATCCTTATTTGATTGTCTATTGATTTTTTGTTGAGAAGGTTAAGGTTTTATGACTTTTTAAAGAAGTTGGTGATACTCTTTGGCATGAAACCTAAACTGGTTCATTTTAAAATGGCCTTCTTTAGGTAGAATAATTTGACCCACTCACATAGCCCCCCCCCCCCCCCCCCCCCCCATTAAAAATGTGGCTATAAAACTATGCTCCCGACCATGTGTTGTAGTTCAATAGAACAAGAACTGGAAGAGCAAGAATCAAAAGAACCAAGAATAAGGTTCTAGCAATCAATATACCTTAATGAGACCAGTGTTGAAGGTTTCTCTCATCTTGTTGTCGAGCTTGAAGCTCTTTGCCCCTCCTATCACAGATATACACAAGCTGGGGCGTTTGGGTTCCATGATTTTCCAGTGTTTCTCCATCAGCTCCAAGCATCTGTCTACCGAGTCATTGTGACTTAGTCTCACATACTGAAAAAAAGTTTCATCAGTAAAACTTCACCATAAAATTTGTAGCAAAAACATATGTTAAATCCTTCTCCGTGCCATGAAGGCGCATATGGCCGGTGCTTATTCCCGGTATACGTGTTGCTATGCGGATGAGAGTCATTGACTCCCCATGGATTGGACACCAGTCCATCGCAGGTTAACTCCCAGCATAACCTGTTACCCAATATCAGCTGGGTAGACTGAGACAATGTAGATTAAGTGCCTTGTCTTAGTGAACAACACACAACATTAAGTGACCACAGCGGGGTTTGAACTAGTGACCTTTCGTTTACCGGCCTAATGCTTATGACCACTGAGCAATTAAAGTTTGTACTATTACCTCAACTGAGCCCACATCAAATAGAAAATCTACAGTGGCTCTTTTCTGACTAAACCTTAACTTGAACTTTATTTATTTTACGATTGATAAACAAGTTCTACAACTTATATCAATATCTCTCATTTTCAGTAATGTTAGCGTGAGAGGGTCATTGATAATGATACAAATGACGAAAAATAGAAGCAATTGTGACATCAATTTTATTAACTTTAGACTTAATGAAAAAAAAATTGAAGATTATGGATTTTTCAAGTTAAATATAAGGAGCATTCTTTAAGTATCAGGTAAATCCTAAGAGATAAAAGTTGACAAAAGTTAAATATGTATACCTTGGCAGGTTTGGAGTTGTCATTGTTCACAAAACTGATTTTGCCAAATGTTGTACAAATGTTTTCCCGGAATGCATCTTCTTTACTCCAAGGAACTGATTGTAAAAGTGAGGCTAAATTTTCTGGAGGAGCTTTGAACAGGGTCTCACGATTTATGTGGCTTCTCAATTCTGCAACAGATAAAAAGTTTTAAATTTAAAGATCTCATTGTGATGAATTGTCTTGTTATAACAGTTTCATTTTTTACAATTATCCTTAAAATCTTTTCATTTCACATAAATTTCATATTGTACCCCTCTGATTCAGTAAAAATTTGTGTTGGACATGTTCAGTATATATATAAATATTAATTTTTTTTTCCCAAATCAGCCTAAAGTTTTAAATGATAGGGAAACTTACTCTCTGGAATAAGATATGCCTCCACAATGTCCCTTTGAACATTGTTCATTGGTTGAGCACTGGAAAGTCCAGCATGCTCTGTCAAAATTTCTCCACAGTGGCATCTGATGGAAAATTAGATAAATAGTATTAAACATTGAATTTAAGTACTATTAAGTACTAAGTACTAAGACTGTTTCATTTTTTATTATTTCAAAACATTAAAATATGCAAGCGTTTTGACTCTTCTTAAGTTCTTCATATGAAATTTTCAGTAGGATTTTCATTTCAACTTAATTACAAATTTTATTTCAATGAGATTAGCAATGAAAATTTTATTTTCTTTTAAGTTAATCTTACTTTAAGTCCCTGATCTTTTTCACTCCAAGCTTTTTAGGGTCTGGCACAAACTTACTACACTCAATTTGTCGAAAATTTTGCTTCACAAATACAACATGCTCTTGTTTCCTCTGAAACAGTATTAAAATTCACATTATTCCACTGACTGAGAGGTAAACCTCCTCTTAAGATAACAAATGAATTCTTTTATTTGACAAAATTGAAGTAATATAACTATATATATCAATATGCAGCACTAAAAGTAGATACACAACATATTATGTTCCATTACAAAATTTTAATGCTTATTAATGAAATAATTAAAATATATTATCAAAATAATATTCATTTCCTCAATTTTATAAACTTCCAATTCATATACCGTTAATAATGGCTTGTATATGAAGACGAAAAAATTCAAACATCTGTATCATCATTATCTCATGTACCTTCTGAAATTCCAAATCCTGGCTCTGCGTATTAATGCGATCTTTAGGAATGCGACCAAGCCCCGGGATCTTTTTACGCATTTCTGAGTATCGCGCCTCCTCAAGTGTCAAAGCTGTTTGCACCTCGTAGTACCGATCCTGTTGGATTTTTCTTTCTTTCAAATTCATGGCGGATGGACCGGCTCCCCCTTGGTCAGAGGAAAATCTAACCCTGTCATATTTCTCCGAGGGGTATATCTTTGTGTCCATTCCAACACCTGCCATTTTTTTAATTTTCTTAATTTCTGATCAAAAACGCTTGCCTGCTTAATAAATGAAAATAAAATAAAAACAATTTTAAAACATATATAAGCAGATGAAAAATGATTTTGTTTTAAAGTTAAATCAATTAAGAATGCATTTTTTGTATCAACTTAATGCACTGAATGGGTGGGGGAATAGCTAAAATGAATAAGTTGCCATACATTTTTAAATCTAAATATTTTCATTTGCAAATATGTTTCCTTATATAAACCTATAGAATAGCGAAAATGTTCAATTCTGTGTGAACTTTTTCATGATGTCACAATGATTTGAATAGCACACCCTTATCGTTTGTCGGTTGCATTAATGTAAACATAAAAACATGGATATGTTAATAGTTATGAACAAATTGCCTTTTTCAAACGTAAATATATGTTAAAAAGTTCACCGGGATATGAACTTGGTTGGTACATGATCAAATCTTCTAAGAAGCCCTTCAGGCTTCGAAGGATTTGATTACGTGACCAACCAAGTTCATATCCCATATGAATTTTTTAACATACTGTTTATTTCTCAATTGTTGTTAACTAATCAATACAACAGGGAGGGGGTCATCCATAATTTACACGAGTTCGATTTAGACCAGTAACTTTGTATTAAAATTTCAAAGTATATATTCTAACTAAACCAAATTCAAAAAAAAAATAATTTAATTTATTCTACTCAACATTACAACAATGCAGTCAATGAATGGATTATGGATAGAAGTTCAAGCAGAGCTATAACAATGTATAATTTACAATTCATTTGCCACCTCAGCAAACAAAAATTTAACCTGTACTTAATGTTGATATACCTTTTGTCGATCACATTGTCAGCGACGATTATTTATGGTCCTGCAAAGCATTATCTTTCGCCATATTTCAGTGCGTGTACGCGAACCGGAAGTTTACGATGCTGCCATGGCGCCATAGTTTACGAATGTGAATTTCTAATAAGATGTATAGAACTGTCAATCCATTTTAATGTTTTGTAGATTTAGGAATTTTTTGAGCTCAATTAAATCAATTCCGACTGAATGTTATTGCACAGACTTATACGAAACTACGAAACAACAAGGAGACTGTAATATTAGACTCGGAAATGGAAAATCGTGAATTCCCGATATTTAAAGAAGGATTTTAAGGTGGAATAACACACCTGGAAAAACTTAAAGTGACTCAAATTAACAGCAAATTATTTGATTATGAAAGATATAATGATAAATAAACTGTATATATGTCAAATAAGCGAAAAAATTGTAAATTGGGGCCGATAAAAAATGAATATTTAAAAATTTCAATTCAGTAAGTACATGTAACAACAAAAACCCCTGCGGGAATCGAACTCAGCTATGTAGTATGTTATATGTAACCGTCGATAAAATCCTCTTAATAAAACAAAATGTCGTTTTGATCAGAGGTCAGCCATTTTGTGACGATGTGTTATTCCACCTTAATTGTGATATTAGAATTGGAGTAAGATATTTCTGTTTTAGATTAAGTTTTAGAAGAAAAGGAGACATGAAGGTTAAAACCTTTCATTTTCAAGATTACATTTGGAATTTGTTCCACTGTCAAAATTCGTTGGTTCACCGATTTTCTTAACACTTTACGATTTGATAGACTTTGATAAGTAAAAAAGCAAGATATGATTCATATCTCAATATTTGCAAAATGTTTCCATTTCTTTGGTAACAGAGATGAAGATGTAAAATTTCATTTAAAATAGTTCCAAAGTTTAAAGCTAATTGAAGACACATTGTAAGTACAGATGGCAACAACTTGGGTATCAGTAAATATATTCAGTAATATGAAAAAAAAGAAATGCTTTTCAAATTATAAAGAAAAATTGTGGAGAAAGATATATTTTCGTGTTAGCATGAAAGTGATACAGAAATTGAAAAAAAAACTATTGCTTTTGTTGCAAGGTAAACAATTAGTAACAATTCGATACATTGAGGTTTGGTTTTTTTTTTTTAAATGAAAATGCATCTGATTTGATTTTATATTATGATACTTTGAAATAATCAATTGACGAAGAGGATCAAGTATTATCTGAACGTTAATTATAACACAATATCTTTTAACTTAAACAGAATTTTGCCAAACATAATTTCCGTTGCTATATAGAGTTTTCAAAAAGACAAATAAAGAAATTATATATGATCTACATGTATACACGCGAGTGACGGTATAAGCAAACAATGGAAAAGCCACCAGACCAAAAGACAACTTCACCAAACATATAAAAAGATCGCGTCACACAAAACAATATATATTTTGCAATATCACCTGAAACCATTAAGACTTAGTAAGTAATCATATTCTATTGAAACACCATATGATCAGGTGTACGTAATAATTATTACAAAAATGCAGTAAATGTACAGGCCTTAATCGGTATTATGGGTGGGAGCTAGTAAGGGTCCCGGGTCCGATGTCTAGTCCATCCGCATACTATATTCCTATCAGAAGTAAACAACGTGTGTTAATGTGGGAGAAGAGAAAAACAATGTAGTCAAAATGAGATAAATGTATATATGTATTACTATAGGATATATGTATCGGTCAGGATATCTTATTATACCAGGCATCAGACTGAATGTTCACAGGATCCATCTCTCCAAGTCAATGGTTTAATCTAATCCGCTCCGCTACTCGCAAACCCTTGAATTGAGATGATGTTCCGGATCTAACTACCAACCACAAAGGTTAAATTGTACTTAATTGCATCTTCACTGTAATTGCACTGGAATATTTTAAGACATTTTAGCTTAAAGAGGATGAGGCTAAATGGGAATTGATTGTAAATAGTGTACTCCTTCCGCAATCATTTTGTTTTCGGTGAATTGAGGATACATCTACAATGAATATACACATGTATGAAGGATTCATGTAAAATTTGGCATAAAATTCAATTCATAAATCATGCCATATTGCACATCATCCTTTCCTTCTCCTCTTTTAAAAACAAGAGATAAAAAAAATTCTAATAGTTTAATTGACACACATCGAAGTACAACAGTTTGAGGAGATATTTAAATTAATTGTTGTGTCATGATCGTATCTATTTTATAATTTCATGCTCAAATTGATATTACAATACAGGCCTTGCTCATAAAACATGAAAAGGTATAAGCATGTAGCGAAAATTGTATAATACATATATATAGTTGTTTCGCAGCTTGACGCTTGCAAACCGTTAATCGATGGAGTCTATAGAGTATTAAACATGTACCTTTTTCATCGGATGATCAGTTATTAACATGTAAGATCAGTTTGACTTGTATATTCACCTCTCTCTGTGTGAAGACTGATTCTAGTTTCCTCAATTCAAGTTCCCAACATAAGCGCGACGAACATGTTAGTTTTTAAAAATATTTGACGTGAGAATTCTAATCAAGCTAGTCTTCCGGGTATAACCTCCATATTAAACCAGGTTCATCAAATTCTACAGCAAGTCTATAACAATAATCAACCTAAATCACTATTCGATGGCGATGTAAGACAAACAGAGCAAATAGAAAGCATCCCACTCCACCGGTCCTGATGGCGTCTTGGTAAAATCTAGCAAAAATATTCTTAAAAAGCATTATACGCATGTTCCTTATCAATCGGTTTGTCTCCAACTATGGTTGTATTTTTTACATATTCAATGCCACAATATATAATGTCAAAAATGAAACATCAGCGAGTTGCACACGTTTCATGGTACATTTTGTTCACTTGGTATATTTTATTTTTTTGACTATACCATCATCCGCAGACTCTGCCACATAGAGTTCATCTTTGGTGTTGACACACATTGCCCTTGGAGATCGCAAATTACAGTTTTCGATGTAGCGTAAGAACTGTCCGTCCTGATCTAGGATATGGATGCGGTTATTGATGGAGTCTGATATCAAAATTCGACTCTGGCTGTCTGCTGCGATCCCGTGTGGATCGAATGACCCCTTAGTGGTAGAAAGATATCCCGTGTATTTAAAGCGTAGTACCCCACTCTGATTGACCACTACTACGGCACCAGCCCAACAATCAGACACACAAACATCCCGGTTCCCATTTTCGGTAATATACTTAGGGTGTGTGAGTCTACTAGATGAATAGAGAGCTCGACCCTTATCATCAAATTGAATAGTCTGTGTTTCTTTGGAGCCGAAGTAACGTACAACTTTTGTCTGTTGACCATTATGACAAGGAGGTGGTCAGAGAATGCAGAGCATACACCTAGAGTTTTCCACCCCGGTAGCCAAACCATCTCCTCAATATTTGCGTTTTTCAAAATGTTCACAGTTCCATCTTTGTCATCAGTATAAACTAGATCCTCATTGCCAGTGACTGTCATATCTTGAGGCGCGTTTCCTGACTTTGTTTGAACAGACCTTATCAGTTCCCCATGAAGGTTGTAGAGTTTTAGGATTTTGTCCCAACCACTCGTCCAGATCTCTTCGTCGTTCTGAAGAACTACGTTGTGTAATCCATTTCCAAACCCAGTGTCAATTTTTGTCGTAACTTTTGGCTCTTCAAGCTGTTTTGAATTGTTCAACGTGACGTACTCATATTCTTCCAACACAGTAGATGATACTGACAGAGTTCCAAAACGATAAGCAAGTTTCTCCATATCTATTTCTTTTGCAGAAAAGCACGATAACGATTTCGTGATCTTAATTAATGGCAGTTTTCTGAATTTAGAGTTTCTGGATATATAAGCATCAACTAGGGTTGAATCGCCGCAATAGAGCATTCTTTTTAAATCAAGAATTCTCTGAGAGATTTCATAAATACTCCTTGATATTTCGTTTTCTTGTTTATCTAAAACCGATAGATCTTTACAAAGCATCTCATCGATATCAGATTTCAGTTTCTTGGTAAGATTTTCTATTTTTCTGCGCCAATCTTGTTCCAGTTTTTCTATATCTGTTGTCAAGATTTGTGCGTTGTCATAGAGTTCAGTTTTCTGACATTGAATGTCGGCTGCAATTTCTTGACATTTTGGATATATTATTTTTTCCAGTTCTCGTAAATCTTTCTGTATGACTTTAACTTTGGTCATATTTGTTTCTAAATGTTGTAGAAAATCATGACCTTTGTGCTCCTGCGATGCAACGCAATGCACACAAATAGGAATGTCACATTGTTCACAGAAAAGTTCGCAATTCTTTGTAGGGTGTTCAAGGCAAGTTGGAAAATTTAGAGTTGATCCACGTGTTTTAAACAAGACCACAATGTGCTCCTTTGATTCATCAGAGAGATGTTCCGCAACACAAGCTTTGCATAAACTAGCGCGACAAATGTTACAATGCATAGGAGGGGTATGGGCCTCACAAATATGACACCGTATAACATCCTGGAGACAGAGATCGGGGTCCATTGTTGTGCGTCTTTGTCATTTGTGAATTTACTACAAGCAGAACCATCAGTTTGATTACTGTTCACAAATACCACAGATTCACCTTTTAATGGTAGCACATACAAAGCTAGTAAAAGAACCATTTCAAAAGAATGAGAGGATAAAAAAGAGAAGAAACCACTAGTATTCATACTAGTTTACAATTTGCGATAGTTAATTAAAGTCTAATATTCATCCTGGGGGCATACAAAATTTTCTTAAAAATACAATAACATTTACATATAATGGAATCGTACCATATTACCTGTTACACACTTCGAAGTTAATCTAACCTAGCTGGCAATTCCAGGTTACAACTGACTTAAAGATTCTTGGGAATCGATTGTAATAAATTAATAGCACGTGCAGGTTGTTGTATTGATTTATATAGGACAAATAAACAAATTTTTAGGTATGGTTGCATAATATCTCAGTTTGAAACTACAACCCAACAGACATGCATGATTTATGCTTTGGAACATTTTCAAAGACATGTACTGTCAGTTGTATCTCAGGGCAAGTCTTGGGATAGTCTCACTATATTTCTATACGTGATTTAAATAACGAAAGAATCAGATTCTTAGCAAATGACGATGATATCATAAATTAGGATATCCAATCTGTCGTCGAGGCGTGAGTTTTGTGCTTGTCGGGTGATTTTGTGTTTGGTTAAGGGTGGGAATGCCTTAACATTTTTGAAATAAATCACATTAGTACTAAATAGTTACTAAGTAGAGTTATTTCATATTTAGTGAATTAATGTGCACCGATGCACAATAGTTATATGTGGAAAAATATATATGTATCATAATTAATAACTAATTTCAGGATCGAGTAGTTTGATACGATTAACTGTATAACAATACAGATTTTGATCTTATTAAAAAAAAAATAAGCACAAACAGAGAGATTTGCAAATGCCTACTGACGGTGTATGCAAGATATATCTTAAAGGTATATGTGGCGTACATGTATCTTGAGTAAAATTTGGACTTGAGTTTGAGTAAATATATACATCATGCTTCTTATAATTAGACGTTTCATCAAATCTGAGCCCATAAAACATGTTCTGTCCTAAGTTATTTGTCTCTAAACTTTGTAACACGTCTGATTAATGCTAAAGCTGACACGAATTCACAAAATTCGACAGCGTCGTGGTTTTCCCCAAACTTTTACAAATTGCCCTATCCGGACATCATACAAAGAGGATCGTGCAATGACAATATAGGATTGTTAATCGTAATTTTGTAACTTATTTATTGGGTTACGTGCAAATATCTACCATATGGCGCAAATGAAATTTATAGGAATGACATACTAGTAAGCGTGTTCGAAGTGAAACGCGGTAAGGTAACCCTTTCTGTGTAAACTATTTCCAAAATTTTGACAATTTTGATAAAAAAAAAACCCACTCCAGATTTATATTTTTATCAAGTGTTTAGTTTCTTCCATTTTCAAATTTATTCGTATGTACGATAGTAAATGCAATCACTGATTCGGGGTGCGTATAATTATTGACTCTCTTTCATATACATTTCCCAATTTTATGACGCAGTTCCAACACCGATCAGTAAATTTTGATTCTTAAAATCTCGAAATTTGTTGTCCGTATTATCAAGAAACGTTTGTTGATAACGACAATATCTGGTACTATTTTGCTTAACTGGCAAATTATCCTCCTTAGTGCTGTAACCATTTAATATCTAAACCCCGAAATCACAAGTAAAATATAAAGCATTTAGGGGTAAAACTTGAACTTTCCTGTCCTGACTGACAACTTCATGTAAAATATGAATTTCATCCTAATTCTAAGTAATCTAGGCTACAATGCACTGCAATTGTTTATGGAAGAAAATTACATATTCTGATATAGCCACTGCACAACATTTAAGACCATGAAATATCAAAGTGTAAGAAATACTGGTAGTATTATCTATTTATTTGTTTATCAATATAGATATGCAAATTAAAAACTGCATACAATAGTTTTACCGTACATATTTATTTTCAGTTAATTTCGCAAATCTGTGGCCAATGTCAAATGAAGGTACATAATTATATGTTCATATCACAGCATAACCACATTATGTACATATTAAGATAGCTTACTCAGAGAGGCATGGTGAGAGATACATGTTTATTTACAAATATACAGATATTACTTATTTAGATCTAGTCCTATTTATGTTTTCAGGTCACTTTTTTCCACCAGGTTCTCCCAACAGACACCTGAAATAGACAGATTCAAGAGTCAGAACTTCATTGTTGCAAATTGAGATGTAAAACCCATCTTAACTTTGATAAGTACTTGTCAATGACATATGTTATAATCAATACTTTTTAAAAACCTTTCAAATTCAATAAAATTCATGTACAACATTTACTGAATCTTAGTGAGGATTCATAAAAAAGAATGTTAAGATCATTAAAATAATATGCTGGTGAAAAAAAATGATTAAATTTCCATATTCATGCGATGATAACATTGCTCAAATTATATAACAATATATTTTAGTATCACTTTTTACTTCTTCCAAAATAGTCAAAATTTATCTGCAATTTCAATATCACAGAATAACCTCTCTATTTAAAACAAAACAATGTAATGAAGTTTGCTCTCCTTCAATAAACCTCACATTCTGTTTTGGTAAAGAGCTAAATTTACAGTTTTAATATTTACTGAACATAATTTGACATTTTGCAAAGTCCTTTTTGCTTGATTTTCTTAAAATAAACATTTCTTCAAATACAATAAACCAATCAAACAAAAAATTTGACCATAACATGTGAAACAATCAAAATTTTATTAGATGACCTTTGAACCTAATCAGATGACCTTTGAACTAAATCAAGATGACCTTTAAACCTACCACTCGTTCCTGGCTTTCACAGCCTCTAGCCTGACTAGTCGTTTTTTGTCGTCCAGCACGCCCTCCAGAGATCTGACTACCTGGGGTTTGTATGGTAAAATCACGGGGGCGGGCAGGGACACAAGCTCAAACAAACAACGTAGGGCCGAAGTTCGCACCCTCTGTAAATTAGAGCCAGTCAGTTACTTTTTGTATACTAGAACCTCTCTGGTTCATTAAAAAAAAAAAGAAAATTTAGATATTCCTTTTTTCAAAACTTTAAAATTAAAGAGGAAATACCTACATGCTTTATAAATTGTGAAACTTTTAGCCAGAGAAACAAAACATTTTTTTTTTAATCTTAGTCTAAGAATGAAATGGTATATCAGTGTTAATAAAACTGATCATAATCTTTTTAAATTGCACATTGTTTGTTAATGAAACTATGACATCAAATTCCTGTGCTTACCATGGCTGGTTTGTAGGTGGTCAGTTTCAAGAGCTGGGGGATCACCGAGTCTACATGTTTGACCAGGAAGTCAGGGGCATCAGTGATCATTGTACACAGTGTGTCCATCGTAGACTGTTGTACCTGAACGTTATCACACAGCAAGGACTGGACCAGCAAGGGGAACAACTGACACAAAAAAAAATACATCATATATAGAATGTAAACAAGAGATCAACCAACAAAAAGACAGCATAATAATATTCTTATTGGCTTGTTTGCCGACATTTTAATATATTGCATATGGGCTCATCTAAAATGGTTAAATTACATGTATATCTCTGTGGCCAAAATGGAGATCAGGGCACAGCCTTTTACTAGAATGATGGAATAAAGATACAATTAACATATAATACTATAAATAAAATATTTCTTCATAGAAGTGATTAATATACAATCATGTAAATTTTATTTATATTCTTTCTGAGTGAGAAAGATATTTTTTGGCCATCCATGATGTACTGTCCATGCTTACCTGGGGCAGTTCTCTCACGAGGACAGACTTGGGCAGAGACTGCAGACAGTGGGACAGGGCCATCAGGTAGTTCTTCTTTGTTCCTGGAAACACATGTCAAGCAATTGTTTGTTATATGTAATACATTGTTTTCCATTATTTAATTGATATGCATTACTGATTTCTTTGCTTTTTTTGGGTCAATACCTTTATCTATTAATCACACCTCTGCTTTACCATTTTTAAAGACAATTGTAAATATGCGTATCAATACCTTTGTTCATTTTTCAATGACACATTTTTTTTTAGGTAAAATCTCAAAAACCAGACAAATTGAATTTAATCCTACAATTGCGACATAAACATACCTGCTGATGCATTATGAAATCCCTCTGTGAGGCGGCTAGAATTTTCGGTGAAGAATCTCTGTTTGTAGAGCATGCGGATGTTGGCATGCATGGACGGATTCAGGACGTCCTGATACACTGTGAGTACGACCCCCACACCCTCCGCCACTCGGTCACCCAGAGATTCACTGTCCAGCAAACCAAGCAACTTCAAAAAAGTAAAACGGAGGTAAATTGATTTCAAAATAGGCCCTGGAGTGGATATTACCAGAAAAATTGTTTTGCAATACTTGATGGAATATTACAATAAATAGTGCAACATATAAGATAAAACAAAGGTGTAAAGATTGATTTCACAACATACATGTATTCGTTTGTAATTGCTATGAATGAGCTAGTTCAGTGTTATGTTTCAACCTTACATGCATCAACTATAAACTTAAGTGTTATTTCAAAACTTATATTATTGGTCTGCTTATTTTCCCCAGATCTTAAATATAACATATGCACAAATTTTCCTAAGAAATCAGTGGTATTTATGTGTTTCCTTATTAGCATCAAAATTTTGAAAATCAAGTCTATTCAAGTAAAAACCTGTAACAGTATACTGTGGAGTCATTTTTATTCGTGGGGGTCAATGTTCGTAGGTAGCCAAAATTTTCCTGGTTTGTGGGGACGTAATTTCATTGGTAGTGTAATCAGGATAAATTTATTAATATTAAACAATTTCGTGGGCAAGGGTTTCCCACGAAAGCCACGAACATTGGTCCCCCAACGAACAATGATGATTTCACAGTATATAAAGTGGCACATACAGGTACAGTGTATAGAGTATATCAGCACTACATGTATTTTGAAACCAACACTGTTATAGCTCAATGTTCTACCAATGAAGTTTTGATGACTCATTTAAGCAATCCATTTTTACTAAAATTCAATTGCTGCTGTTATCATTTGATGGTTTTAAATTATGCTTACAATGTTTACAAACTTGCTGGCCTCCTTGTGGCCTCGCATGACAAGAGCTTTTGTGACCCAGACACACTGCTGCGAACAGGAAGTGTTCGTACTTGTATAGGTCAATGTCTGTAAATAAAAGTCTCGTCTTTGTTGTAAATACACTGCCATGTCTTCATCTATCAAATACAAAAATGCAATATCATAAAAATAAATGATTTTATAATTTCCTTAAAATTAAATAAATAAATATATAAAAAAATTAATATTCCATTGAGAAATTAAAAATAACTGTACATGGTAACATGGGTTTTACATACTTTTCATACAAAATCAGTAAAAAAAAAATAAATAACTATACCATCTGGAGCTATATTTAAGATTCCTGCCAAACATTTTGCTGCTTCAGATCTAGTGTAGTCATGGTCACTTCTGAGTGACAGATCAGTCAGTAGTTCTCGATATTTCTGGATGTCAGGCATTGTGAACTAGAAGTAAAACCATTCACAATAATACTAATGATAGGTGTAGATGAATTCATTGTTTCGTGTTACATGTGTTTATTTATAATGTACTTTTAATGCCACCTTCTAGAAGAAGGAAAATTATGGATATAGGAAAAAGATTTACAGACATAAAAACATTGAGACCAAACATTTACATGTACATTTCAATCTTTGGAGCATATACATATTGTAGAATAATTTCTTTTCATAAATTAACATCATACTTGAAGTGTAATAGAGTTAACTTTAATTGTGTGTCTATGAAAACTTAAGGTTTACAAATCAATGATAGACAATGTATTTTCCCCTCATCTCTGTTCTCTCTATTCTTGCACACCAACTCAACCATGACAAACCAAACTATAAACAAACATTCACTGACCTGTTTGGGGCTGGCACAGAGCGTGGGCATGAGAAGAGTCACCAGACAAGTTTGTTCTGAAGGTGAATCTACCTACATCACAATAAATATACATGAACATGTATAACAAAGCAAAACATCCGCAGTCAGATACTGGGGGGGGGGGGGGGGGGGGGGGTATAAGTCTTCATAGCTTTCTTGCAGAGTTTTTATTTTCTCAAAATTTTAGAATTGTTTTGTCAAACAATTGGCTAATGTAAGTATGTAGACATTTCATTTTTTACCATTAATATCAAATTGGGATAGGAAGTCTTGGAATATGTTAACATTGAATGATAATAAAATTCTACTTCAGACAAGTTTTTGTTATTTCTTTTGAAAATTAAATTATTTGACCCAATACCTGTAAAGGCCTGAATGACTTCTGTTGAGTAGTATCACTGTTAGAATCTTCGCAATAAAGCTTTGTGACCAAAGCATAAAGTTTGGCATATGTTCTACAAATATAATATACAGTGGATTACTTTTATATATAGACATGTATAAAAATATTTTTTAAAAATTAGTTTTCAAAATCAAAACGAAATTTTGGTTTAAAAAGCTGTTTCATCCAGACTTCAAATATTTTTGTGATGCATAAACCACCTTACCCTGAATCTAACAAAGTGGCTAAATTTCTGATGAACACAGATAGTGTCTGCAGTACTTGGGGACTAGACAAGACATCGTTGTAATTATCAGACACAGCATTAGACATACACATTCTGTAAACAGCAGGGACCGTCTCCAAAGACAACACAGATATACAGTCCGAATTTCCTCTGGCATACACAGATATGTCTATTAAACACGATGTAATCCACAGGCAAGTCTGTAGAGCTGACTCACTCATGGCTGAAAGTAAGTGACAAATAATTATTTGTTTAAAATTCATTTAAAATTTAATGTAATCTGTAATATTTTATCAATGTATCACAATTTCACACAGTAAACATGCTCAGGTTCTAAAATTGCCTGTTTATACATGACCTTGACATTTTGATATTAGTGTATTTTTTCAAAAGATTGAAGTAAATTCTTGATAGTTAACAAATTGATTAATGATTTTGTAGGTATGGGTTTTGCATGGTGTGAAAAATGATTTCTGTTGCTGTTAAAAATTTAAGATATTATATTCTTATATAATATATTCAGCCTCTGTGGTAAAACAATCTTCCAATGTTACACAGTACCTTGAGATTCTTGCTGTAGTTTGGTCAACAATTGTTCAGTTATCTCTAATATCACACTCTGGTGGACAGAAAAAATGGCAACAAATGGCAAAATGGCCTCTCCTTCTTCTGTAAAAGAAAAAAAACATCACATGTATCCAGATAAAATGTTTGTCAAGTAGTTTATATTACCATGCATACATAACAAGTTGTATAAGCTATAATAAAAAAAAAAATGCAGTACAGAGAAAATTAGTGAAAGAAGAAATAAATTTACCTGGATCGATTTTTTCTATAAGCTTTGGTAGAATTTCTGTAGAAATTTCTGGGTAAACTTTCATCATCTCCTTACAAGGTTCTACACAGGAACTCCTGGTTGATGAAAACCAATCAAATAATGAGAGAAAAAAATGGTTGAAAGTCATGCCATGAATAAACTGCTAGTTCTGATCAACTACTGTGTATGTCCTAACCTAATGGATGGAATTCACCATTGTGATTTACAGAATAAAGGTTACTTTTATAAGTAAACAAACACATGCATTTTTACTGTCATTCAAAATTAACGCAAATCATAGCATGTATAGCTTTAGGAGCTAAAATCCATATCTCCTCAACTCATTTTCTGGTTTATACTTTCTATCAACATAGTATTTACTACTTAATTAACTGGTTTCCCTTACCTCACAAGTTTATCTTCAGATTTCAAAACTTGCTCTAGAATGCACCAACAGGAAGTTTTCATATCCTCTGATGTGAGAACACCAGGCAAGGTCAAAACTTGACCTAGACCTTGAACTGCGGCTGAGGTCAAGGTTCCATTAGACTGTGATGTTGACGACATTAGAATCTTGAGAGAAGATGACATCATTTCTGATACAACTTTGGGAGCTGCAATCAAAAATAAATTTATATTCATCTTGCTTTCTCTGTGTGTATTTTCAAAAGCACTAATATTTGCGGTAAAATTTTGAAATATAAATTCATACAAACAAGCTTTATTATCAGTCAAAAAAAACTGTACTAAGTGTTAAACTTTGCTCATAAGATTTTTGTTCCACCAATTGTACTTAACTGGTAAAGAGTTTTAAAATATACATGTACATGTATGTGTTCGTGAATGCATTGTATTAAAGATGATAGTACACTAGTTTACTTAAAAGTTTTAAATCGTCATCTGTTGATTTACAGTAACAGATCTGATCAATCAAATTTTAAAGAAACTTTTTCAGAGTTACATCTTTCATACATACATTAGCTAGAACAAGACAAATAACCAAACAGTTACTCTACATTCACACATCACCTCTAGTATTACATACCCTTTCCTCCAGCAAAGGTCCTGGAACTACATAAAAACTTGACAAGCATTTCTATGATCTGTTTTCTTTGGGCTGCCTACAATAAAAAATATAAAATTGCTCAAATGAAAAACTCTGCATCCTTTTGACTTAGTATATGTACTTTAATAAATAAAATTTATTATTTAATTTGTCCTTTTCATAACTTAAGTGATTTTGTACATATATTTTAATATGAAACTTTTGTAGTCTAAAATCTAACTAATATAAAGATGTAGTCTAAAATCTAACTAATATAAAGATATGCAATTTTAACAAAGCTGTAAGTCTTTTTTAGGTAAGCAGCCTTTTTAAAAAATACAAATGATCTTGTGAGTTAGTGAATCAAATAATTGGGTATATTTAAGACTATTAAGTAAATATATTTATTACTTGATCGTCACTCAAAGTAGTGAATCACACTACTTTCATAAATAACAACACATTTAATATATATTCTGTCATTGCCAGCAAACCGTGTTACTAACTTCTAAAATAGTGGTAACTTTCCGATTCTTGAAAATACAGCTCATTAAAAAATGCATTATTATAAACATAATTGTAACTATGGTATATAATATGCTGGACACTTACTCCTGTAAATTTGTTGTACAAGTCTTCCAGGAGGGGCACTGTCTGACTGACCACAGTACAGCAGGCATGGTCAGACCCCAGGGACAGGGCGAGGAGAAGGCGGCAGGAGGGGACAAACAAACGAAGGTCTTCATCCAAGAAGTGTCGCTTACTGTCTGAAAAATAGAACATCTATTCTTAACACCACATACAAAACTTACTGTCTGAAAACAACACATCTATACTTATAGCTAAACCCATATTAGAAAACTCACCGTCTGAAAAAACGAAATTCTACTCTCAAAACCTCACAGAAGATTTGCATGAATTTGCATGGATTCTGTCTTAACTGTTCATAAATCAGGTAGGACAGACTAAAGTTGTACGTTGAATAACAGACAGGCAGACCAAAAGTAGTATACATGTAACACAATCTTTAATTTCTGAGGCATTAAAAGAAGGTTTTGTTTTTATCTCAAACCAACCTTGCATGACTTCTTTGATAAAAACATCTACATCTGAATCTTCTGTAGAAAGACCAGGCTACAACAGTAAACAATTCCAGTTATGATCATACCTATATCAAATTATATTTTATCCTCTTTTAATTACAGTATATGTCTTTCAAATTTCTACATCTATTATGAATGACTTTTTTTAATAAAAACAAGAAAGAGAAAGAAGGGAGAGAGAGAGAGGAGAGAGAAAGAGAGAGGGTAGAAATCAAAGCGAAATAAGGAAAGGGGGTTAAAAAGAAATGTCTGCAGGGTTTCAATAAGCTGGCTTTAGTTTTAGAATTTGGACAATGAGATACCTGTGGGGACAACGCCGCTGACACAGCAGTGAGGGCAGTCTCTGCAGCAGACGCCAGCTCTGGTGTCCTAGGACTAAATATCTGCAATAAAGTATATACATGTACATCATATACTTTAGTTCCATTGATATCCGTTGAATACCAACTTTCATTGAATTTGTTGTTGAGTTGACCTATGAAATGAATTGTCATTGAAGTGCAATATCTAATAAGTTTACATAATATTTTATTGATCACATCATTGGCACCAGATAATGAATTGTTAGTTTTTTACAATCCATTCTCCCCTTCATTTACATCTCACATGTATTTTGATTGGTCAGTACTCACCTCCTGTTTGATACACCTATAGAGAGGACCCTGGAACTCCTTTATACACTTTGATCCATACACAACTGCACTCTCAGCCTGCAATTACAATTAATATATAAGAATACCAATGTACTATAAATCTCAAGCATCAATGGAGGTTTTGGCAATAATCATGCAGTTTATTAGACAATATTGATTGCCACGCTGTGTCATATGTTTAGGTCGTTGCTTTGGGAGTGTGTATTTTGGTGTTTTTATATTTCATCCAAAACTTTATTTCTTATATTTGGGGTGGAGAAGGCACTATAAAGGCAGCAAAAATGTCAATAATATTGATTTAAAGCCTGAAAGGTTTTAGACTGAAATAATCTCAGAAGTCCCCTTTATTGATGTGTTTGCAGTCTAACATATATGTACATTTGTTGAAGAAAATGTGCTATTGCTTAGAACATTTTAATAGGTCTACCATAATTATTGCACTTCATGCTAATAGACATATACCAGTGTAAGCAGGGAATCCAATATGGCGCTTTGAACATCTGACTGCATTTTGTCTAGAAGTAATGGAACACACAAAGGTCCAAACTCCATACAAGCTGACAGACATCCACGTAATCCAGAGATCAGGTCCTCTCGAGTGATTCGGAACTCATCGTTGGGTGGCTGAAAAATACAATGAAAACAGTGTGAAATCTTGCATATCAGTTAATGTTGATTCCACATACAAGAGAAATAACAAATATCAGGAGTAAATTACATGGTGACCTTTTTTTCACATACATGTACATGTACATGACTGTGTATTGTAATCTATTCCTGTAGAAGTTGTTTGCAATTTCCATTCAAAAATAAAGAACAAACTTTGGTGTAACTAAGGGGTTAAAAAATCAGACACTACATATGTTAGAAATCATAGTCTTACCGGAGTGAAATCTATGGGGAAATAGCAAGACGTCACCTCAAACATCTCATCCACAAAGGGACCTGGAAAACAGTGGCAAAGAGGGGATAAATTGTGTGGTGCATACTGTGAATGTACATGGTTTTATACAATGGCCCTCAAAATTTAGAACAAACTTTGTTTAGCTGCACAACATTTACACAAGATCTGAGAAAATAGATAGGCTGCTTACCTAAAGAGAAATTCAGAATGATGGTTCTGGCACAGTGGAATGCCATTAGGAGATTACGAGGGTCTTTCTCTGTATCCATGGACTGAATGAAGCCAAACACAAAGTCATTGCCCATCTTCTGTAGTTCTGTAATACAAACATAAAGTCATTGCCCATTTCTGTACTTCTGTAATACAACACACAAAGTCAATGTCCATCTCCTGTAACTCTGTAATACAAACATAAAGTCATTGCTCATCTTCTGTAGTTCTGCAATACAAACACAAAGTCATTGCCCATCTTCTGTAGTTCTGTAATACAAACATAAAGTCATTGCCCATCTTCTGTAACTCTGTAATACAAACATAAAGTCATTGCTCATCTTCTGTAGTTCTGCAATACAAACACAAAGTCATTGCCCATCTTCTGTAGTTCTGTAATACAAACAGTCATTGCCCATCTTCTGTATCTTTGTAATACAATCACAAAGTCATTGCCCACCTTCTGTAATTCTGTAATACAAACACAGAGTAATTGCCCATCTTCGGAAGTTCTGTTATTTAAAACAACTCAATACTTCAAAAAAGAGTGCCTTGCAGAATTTAACTTTTCTGAAATTAATATCATTATCTGAGGAAACATTTTCTGGATTTTACCTGGGAGTTTCTGGCTGAGTAATGTTGAGTAAATGTTGTACACTGCACACCTGTCTGTCTGTGATAGGGTTTGAACCTGAACCTCTTTGAATATCGAGCGGCATATCATATCGGCACACCCCTCAGGGAGACTTGATCCACTCCCTGTCACCTTGACAACACAAACAAAAAAATATCACAATATATAATGTTCTTACTTGGCTTGTACTTGCTCCATAGCAAAACACAGGATACAATTGTATGTAAATCTCTGAAAGTTGCATTTCCTTAACATGCACAAGAATGATCATTAAAAGGTGAAATAATACTTATGAAAGCTTGTAGCTTTTAAAAAATCTGAATACTAAGGAGAGAGGATGCTTATTTTTTTCTGAAAGTTTGAATCTATCTAAAGTATATCCAGTAGATAACAAAATATGCATTGAACAGTAAATATCTTCTTTAATTAGCATAAGATTTTCAACTGGTCACATTAAAATATTTAGCAAATGAAATTCTATATATCTGATAAAAAGACATACACTCTAACAATGAGATCGGTATTGCCCTACCAGAGTCAGAAGGCCTTTGAGAGCCTGAGGCTGAATGGAGTGGTGATCCTGAAGTCTCTCACACAGGTATGTCACCATTGTCTTCACTGGGGAAAGACAAATCACACTGATTAAACTTTAGTAAATTTTTTTTTATTTGAGACCAATTATTTACTTGTTACACATATGTATCTGTATACAGAAGATGCCTTCATTTTTTTGCAAGCTGAAATCTCATAGATCATAAATACCTTCCATTGGTGAAAGGAAAGTGTTTGGAATCTTGCCAAGAATCCCGGACAGTAACTTGATCACACACCCCCTGATTTCATGGTCCTCGCTGGTCAAATACTCCCTGGTATAAGATTTCAGAATAAACATTAAATACATGTATTTTAAGTACATGTCATGATTTATGCTTATAATTAAGCTCAGTTGCACAGTGAACAGCAAATACATTTCTGACTCTAAATGTTTCAAATATGGTGCTGTATGTGTTTATACCGAGTGCAGCAAGAGGCGGTCAAAGCCTGCGTCATGATGCAAGGATTGATGGTAACATAACTTACTTTAATATATAAGAAAATCAGTGATTTCTGTGAAAAATGAGTTGAATCAGACTAAAAAAATTTCTTCCACTCTTAAGCGCTGCCAAATTGGCAGCCATTTTGTTCTACAAAATTATGTCTATCATTAAATGACTGACGCTTGTCAATGTTTATTGCCACTAAACTTGCAGGTTTCGATCAAAAGTAATTTAGATTAATTTAAAATAATTGACAATGCAGACCAGGTAAGTTTCAAATGTGCTTCAATAAAAAAATAAAACTAGTCAAATTTTTAGATGGAAAATAAAAACGTTAACATCAAGGAACCAATCTTTTATGTTAGATAACAAATGGTAATGTCTGGGTTTTGATTTTAGGTACATGGCATTTTTTCACTGCAAGATTAATAATGAACAAACTTACCCAATGCTTTCCACAAGTTCAAGAAGAGAAACAGCCTTTCCTTGAAGCCCTAAAAATCATAGAGATTAAAATCAGTCACTGTCATCCTTTTCTATTAAATCTAAACGATTTCATAATTTTGTAGATTTGGTGATAAAATAACAGTGTTGACTCAATAAAATTAAAAAAGATTATTTGAAATATACGTTTTTATTCAAAATTCCATATACAATATATAAATAATGTAAATATAACTATTCATAGTTTAACACACCATTACTTAGGACTTCAATTGCAGAATTTTCCGAAAGTTTGATGTATTTTTCAACTTCACTCTTCCACATGGGCGCAGACATCTTTAAATGGATATATATTGGGTGAACATTTCTTGTACAGAAATAAGAATTCCGGATTAGTGTTAAATGCATAATACCACACAGATTCACTGCAGATAATTTGCATGATAAGACTTTTTTATGACCTGTATTTATAAAAATAGTTTCACTGAAATTCTTCAATAATAACCACAAATCTTATTCTATTTTTTCGGAAATAACTCTTTTATGAATGTAGGTTTTATATGTTATCCTTATCGCTTATGTTTAATTTCTTTATTTTTTAGCACTTTAAGGATACCGATAACCCAATTTGATTTAATTTAATGATGTGTGATACTACATTAACATGATTCTTTGTTTTACTAATAATATTTATATTTTTATTTTTGACCAATCAGAGTCCAGCTTTTACGATCCCCGGCATATCAATATTTTGGACTGGACGTCAAAAAATAAGGGAAAATAGACTGCGGCAGACCCACTTCAGCTGTTACAAATACACCATATAAACTCAATACGCCTCCTGTTTGAAATGGGGGGATGTATTGGGTCAAATCGAGAAAACGGTCCGTCCTCGGGGGAGTCGTCGGAGGCGGCAGGTAACGTTGTTTTCCCCAGCTGTTGATTCTGTCTCTTTCACTTTAATTCGAGCTCTTGAAGTATCAGCTGATCCACCAACTTTATTTCTATACATAAAGTTTGATATGAATTTATAGTTTTCACTTTTGTTATTTTGAGGTATATATGTACCATTTAGCTAGTTTAACTTGGTTAGATATTGTATAATTCATTATCCAGGCAGAGTTAATGTGAATGCTAAATGGTATTAAAAGAAAAGACCCATTCCACAGGTCTTGTAAGCTTAAGAAGATCACATTAATGATTATTTACAAAACTCATGCTGCATATAAAGCAAATACTAATCTATAAGTTACAAATTTGATGTGACTGCCTCAAATAAAAGACCCAATAAATGGTAGTGTCAGGTATATGGCACCCCTACTTTAGCTCTGCATGGCTTGTTGGTTAACTCTTAAGATAAATCATAAGAGATAGCTCATTTGGTAGAGCACCTGATTAGAGATTCAGGGGTCCGCGTTCTCAAATCCCGCTCTGGTTCATCATTATTTCTCCCATCCTGTTACATTTGGCCCCCATACTTGGGCCAGGGTATTCTCTGGCGGGTGAGAGAGATTGTCTCCACTACTTCGCCCCATATATAATTCATTCTTGATTTCTGTGTAATATGATCATTAATTACATGATATAAAGGGAAGGTTTTATATTTTGCATTCAAAGATTGAAAAAAATATTTTTGAACTAACTAGCTGAATCACTTTAAAACAACCTCACATGTTCTGAAAATAATGATGTATTGATTAATCAATGATGAGCAAGCATTATTACTTGGATTACCGTCATTCAATTTAATCTGCATGGCTTTTTTTTGGTACAACTTTGGTGTGGAATAAATATAACGGAAACGGTAAAGGTGGTACACTATGTACACAGCAAATTATCCTGGTATATGTTCACTTAGTTTCTATAGGGCGGAACCAACCTTTGAAACCAGAAAAACCGAAATGGAAGAGTGAGGTTCCACTGACTGATGGTCAGCTCCGGTCTAAACGTGATGAGTTCTGGGACACAGCGCCTGCCTTTGAGGGGAGGAAAGAGATCTGGGATGCTTTAAAAGCTGCAGCATATGCCCTGGAGACAGGAGATCATTCCCTAGCACAGGCTATTATAGACGGGGCCAACATATCACTTCCCCATGGTATCTTGATCATATTTATTTTATCTTAATAGTTGCTTACATTTCCTTCCATTCTACAGTGATTCTGTGATTTTATATTGTAAATTATATCGTAAACAATTTTCAAGAGTTGAGTTCTGGGGTTTTTTTTGTGATGTGCATTTGATTATATCAGGTTGACAGGTTTAAGGCTATCTTCTTTTATGACACCAAGATCATGCAAATTTGAGTTCCAAGTAAATTGAACGATTTTCAGCAAAAATTTTGTCATTAGGTTTTGGAAGTCTAGAAAAAAATGAAAGCTAATTAGCCCTCTTAAACTGGTGTTTAATGTACCATGCCGAATTCTTAATAGTTGTCTTATTTTATTTCGTGATTTAAGAAACTTATTACAAGTACCTATAGACAGTATTCTAAATGCCTATTGCAAGACTTTCAAGTTATGAAAACATATTTCAATTTTTTTTTTCACATTGAATTACAGGAACTTTGATGGATAGTTACGATGAGTTAGGAAATCGCTATCAGCTCCCCGTTTATGTCCTGAGTGCTCCCACAAACTTAATTGAGGACATTAGTGAGAGTGAGGCCGGTGGAGATTCCGAGAACCAGTCCCCGGGATTGGAGATTCCCATCAAGTTCCGAATCTCCTCCTCCAACAAAGACCTTAAACTTTACGTCAGGACCACAGACACTGTGTTGAAACTCAAAAAACGAATCTGTGATGAAATGGGCATTGAGCCACAACGGCAACGCTGGTTTTTCGCAGGACGTCTACTAGGAGATAAGTTGAGGGTAGAGGACGCAAAGATTCCAAAGAGCTACGTGGTTCAGGTGATAGTGGCACCTGAAATCAGTGACAAAACAACCTGATTCAAGTCTTTCTGTTTGTTTTTTTTAAAAGAATTTAGTTTGTACTTTTTATATCAAGATTTTTTTTAATGCTCTGTATTATGTTTAATTTACTCATGTTCTCTCGGAAAAAGGGAGATCAGTCCTTTTAGTGAACAAAATAAGTTGATGGTTGCCATGGTAACACATATTTTGTTCTTCTTGTTCGTGAATAAGATTTCATTGAGAAAATATTTTACACGTTCGTTGATATTTCAGGGGCATATTTTTGTTTATTAAGAATTAAAAAGCCAGCAGGGTTTTATATGTTATGAATTCTTTAGCTGGTATTGTTAGTTTTCATGATATTTTTATTGATATAAATGTTTGATTTATAGCAAATTGAAAATATATAAGTGGAGAAGGTTGGTTACAAACCGGTACCTGTTTATGAAAGTATGCATTTAGTATATAGTTCTGAGATTAAATTATTTACTTGCTGTATAGTTGGTCACAAATCAAAGAAGAGCACAGCGAGTCAAAGGTTTGGTTTTTTTTCTGGTTTTTTTTTTTTTTTTTTTTGATTTGAATAAAGTGCTTACATCAGATATGGTTCATGTATTAGGTTAATAAATCTGACAGTATTCAGAATATAAATCATTTTTTTTCTTCTAAATATACTTGTGTTTGTGTTGATGTTATGTTTCCCTATATGTCATGTAAATTCAATCAAGGTTTGCTAATACATGTATACAAGTGAAATTGTTAATAAAATTGTACATGTTGTAGAGCTTTTATGAGAATAGAAACTCAAAAAACACTGGGCTCTTTTCATTTCACATCTCTTCAAAAAATTAATGTTTTCTTTAATAAGTTTTAATAAGTTTTTAGGAAATCAGATGAACACACTTGAATCACTGTGATGGTAATATTTCCTTCAAATTTTCTTCCTATTGTTTTGGTGAATATTCCATTTTAAATATATTATAAGATTTGATTACTGTAGAATCATTTTTATTTGTGGGGGTCAATGTTCGTGGGCAGCCAAAATTTTCCTGGTTCATGGGGATGTGATTTCATTGGTAGAAAGTTCGAGATAATTTTAATAAGTATTAAACAAATGCTTGTATATACATTCGTGGGGATGTAAGTTTGTGGGCAATGGTTATCCACGAAAGCCATGAACATTGGTCCCCTACGAACAATGATGATTCCACATTATATGATATCATGATGTAGTGGAGAAATGTTTGCGCCTGTAAACCCCCTCTCCCATAACCAGCTCTGTCTGCTAACATGTAAAAGCATGTAAATTTCTTTTTTGTTTCATCAGTGTTACAGTGATCAGGAAATTATTTTCACCTAGATCAAACATTAATTTGGTTCAGAGGATATAGAGCAGGAAACTTGATAAAGATATCATGAACTTACTGTTTGATGATAAAAAGTTAAGATATGATGATATCAGGTTTATGCAGACATGATATCTGGTTCATGCAGACATGATATCTGGTTCATGCAGACATGATTGTGATGATAATTATTGATACATGTGTTTGTATCAGACACAATACTTACAATAATGCATGATATTTGTACAATAGAGAATACACAGATTATTAAATCAGAAAAATAAATTAAACATGACATATTGGCTTGGGAATTCACACATTGTATGCATTTCAGTTGAATGATTGGCAGTCGAGAAACCGCCCTCTCTGTTGACAAGTCTTTACAAAAGACCTCCGGCATTATTATTATGTGTATGACACTAAATATCATCGTTGTATTATATTGATAGTGTATGTACGAGTTGGTCATTTTACTCGCAAAATGATTTAAGCCCAAAACTTATCATGGTCTTTGTAAAAGACGAGTCCATTCAGTCTTTCAGATATGACCTTATTAAGATAATATATGTGTAGTCGATAGTTTTTCATGTTTTACTTGAATCATGAACTTTTTTATATTCACCAGTTATTAGTAAAGGGTCACTCTAGATCTTATTGAAGGGCAAGAGATGAAATTACAAAGGATACATGTAGGCATTTGTTATGTATAACCGTTTGCTGTAGTATTTCATCATTCAGCTTTGAGAATTTTCGTTTGAGAAAATTTGTCCCAAAAAAGAAAATAAATGTGACTGTATACCAGATATCATAGAAATTGTCAAAAATACCACTTTTTACATTCAAGTATTTGAAAGTACATGTATATTTAAAAGAAAATTAAATGAACTGTGTCTTTTTTTAAGATTAAGTATCAACTATATAATAGAATAAGTGATATATATTGATATAAAATATAATTATTTTTTTTGTATGTACACAATTTTCAACAGAAAAGGAGTCAAAATGTACACTCATGTAGGTCATGATACGTGAAATGTCCTTTGTATATTTTACATGTGCAATAATGTTATGTAATAGTGACACATCTGTGTTACCTGTGAAAGACAGGGACACCCAAGTTTGTTTCTGTACAGGTGAGAGACCCACCTTACTGAATATGTCTGTAAATCTGGATATTTGTCAACACAATAAAAAAATTATTTCTCCATGTGTCGCTTTGCTTCTCACAGGAAACGAAATGGGAAATAACTTTCCAATGCATATTTGATAAAACATGCATGTACATGTATGATATTTTGTATAAATATGTTAATAAAATATCCAAGTTGATATTTTGGCATGAGGTTAGAATATAAACAGCAGAAGGGGAATCATTTTACTACTGTTTTTATTTGGGTTTTCCAAATTAAAGGAAAAATCCGGTTATTGAAATTGTGAAAATGGCGGGCGGGCGGGCGGCTGCCTAAAGGGTACTCTATTGTAAGGATAACTCCTCCTACAGTTTTCAAGATATGAAGTTGTTCTTTTGCAGATCAATTGTACATATATCAGAGGTGTGCATATTGTTAGGATTTTGATTTCTGATTATTATGAAAAAAATACCAGCTGTTGATCTTGGTCATTTTTAGGCAAAATGTTGCATATAGGGTACCCCTATTGTACGGATAACTCCTCCTACAGTTTTCAAGATAGGATGTTGTTCTTTTGCAGATCAATTGTACATATATCAGAGGTGTGCATATGTCTAGGATTTTTATTTCTGACAATTTATGAAAAAAATACCAGCTGTTGAACTTAGTCATTTTTGGCAAAAATATTGCATATAGAGTATCCCATTTCTCTGGATAGGTAGTGTTCATCAATTCAGGGTTGACAAATGAATTTTGGGTATTGTTCACACAAAAGAAAACGCGGTTTGCTGTCACATTGACAGCTTTTCTCTTGTTTCAAATTAAGATTTATAGTAATAGAATTTTGATATTGGAGATACTGACTATATCTATAAAAGCGACAGTCTCTGCCCATTTATATTTCCTGTTCTCATTAGTGAACTATCACGAATATATACACATTTACAAATAGAACTCAGATGTCTAAAGTAATTCGCACGATTTGGTTCAACCCTAAGGTTCATCACGGAATATAAAACGAAGTGAACGGATATTGCACGTTTATGCAATGCCTCTTATGTCAGACATCATGCAAACAAACGACCATTTCAACCTTTTGACATTTGATTGCAATGTACATACAGTGTTTACCAAATTAATAATTAAAATTTTCGAACACGCCCCTCCCTTCCATCTCCACCGAATGAGAAATTTGAGGCTTGGCTGAATTTTTATGACGGACAGCAGAGGATCAAAAAATCTCACTTGAAATTACATTTCGGATGAGCCAGAGTGTTAAAAAATGGGGGGAGGGGTCCAGAGCCTAGTGAGAAATGCATGACTGAAATAGAAATCAGATAAAAAATTTAAATTATTTTCGCATAAATCAATTACTGGCAAATATTTATTTTATAACATTTTATGTTCAAAACAAAACTTTAACTTTACAAATGTCAAAATAAAAACATAGATAAATGTATATATGTATTTAAGATCGTATATAATTATGTTAATCAGTTGACATTGTATAGCGAAGTGAAACTAAAAACTTACAATCGTGATCTGTGAAATGAACCATATTTTCACCAAGTTAGCATTTATCTTACTTTTCTCACAATTTACAAATTCTGATCAAAACTGAAAATGCAACATCAACAACAGTAGTAACATCCTCCACGCATACGTTTTGATACGTGTCAAATTCTTTCTAAAAGTGTGAAACTGAAAACTTTGGATTTCATTTTATTTAGTCATTTGTGATGAAGATTTTTGAAAAATCAGACTTTCGTTGAAAAATAAATTTGCATATATTGGTCCTATCAATCATTTATAATAATTGAATCGACTTAAAAACAAAATTTTTCCAAAAAATGAGTGTTCAATGAATACTGTATACAGGGAAACATTCGCCCCCGTTTTATTTTCGCCCCTTGCGTTCGCCCTTTTTGTCAATGGGCGAATTTAAGACTGCGAAATCCAATGTCTCGTATTACCTCTCTTTTAACACAGCTTTGTTTGTTGACGGCTACAATTAGAGAATGCTAACTCCAAAAAAAAAAAATTTCCATCTATGGATCAAACAGAGGAGAGATTGCATCACTGAAGTATGATGGAATATGATTTCAACAACAAGGAACGCAAATGACACATAAAGGGAAGGCTGCAATCCAGAGGCACAGATATTCCTGGAACCTATCCCACGTTGAGTTGCCGAGTATTTAATTCTTAAATTTCAGAAGCACTAGACATTAAAACAAACATCTAAAAGTTATGAGAGAGAGAGAGAGAGAGAGAGAGAGAGAGAGAGAGAGAGAGAGAGAGGTCCTTCGTGGCAAAAGACGATGGACTTTTTTTCCCCCTAACCAAACGGCAAGAAAACGAAAACTTAATTCTTCATTTGAAGTCCGTAATCCGCATACTAGGACAGACATACAAGACAACACAGAAGCATATTTGAAGGATACTGCAGGAGAAAAGATATTGTCTATAGGATAGAATATTATATAATTATAAGTTAATTCACGACACACAAAGGAACAAGAGCATATACATGTAACGCTCTAACCTCTAAAGTGTTTAGCAAAAAAGAAGCCAAGAAATCGCTTAGCGAATGGGAAAATTTTTTGAAAGTAAATCGTTGCTAGATTTAAGATTACATACAAAGACACACATTATCTCCATTAAGTGCTATGTCGCAATAAATATGAAGCAGAAACATTTGAAAGAATATCAATTCTATAGTATAAGGCAATCTACATACGACTAAATTTAGGAAAAGGATGGACTTGGTACAATAAATAAATGTATGGAAAATTTGCTAATCTCTGTGCTACAAACACTTAAGCCATTAGTGGAACTAGCTTTGATTCTTCCGCAAGACTTTTCACTTGCCTACATGTATCTCACCAAACTCCTATATGTATCTTACCAAAAAGACATTTGCATTTCACGAATATCTAGTAGCCTGCATAACATGATAGTGAACAGGACGGGAAATGCAACTTCAGACTACCATCGGCTACTAGCAAGGGTGAAACTCGAAGCATTGAAACACCTAAGCAAGCACCTGTATACTGGGTAAGATTATATCACTGCAATACTAGCTAACAATGTAAAATCACATGCAATTTCACCAAGAATTATAAAACTTTTCTCAGGCCTCGGAAAACTGCAATGGAAGGTCAAAAAGGGAACCATAGAAGGACTATTACCAAAATAAGAAGGCAATTGAATGTGCATGTGAGACATCGAACGAACCAAGAAACGGATAAACTAAAAGAATGCATCTCCTAAGACACTGAAAAAAACCAAGAGAAAGAAATTTAAAAAGAGACCTTAAACAATCAACAAAACAAGAGAACAAAAAAAAGAAGAAGCACCAAAACGACAAAACGGAGACTTACAATAAACATAAAAAAGTGAAGCAGAAGGCATAGAGAATAAAAAGCGTCATTAAGTTTGTGAAAAAAGATACGGTAAAGCAAGACAACATCAAAGTCCTGTACGCTATCATCCGATTTCTCATTAGAAAACACCAGAAAATTTTCCAACCAATCCATAATATAATACAAAGGACATTTCCAAAGACCATAATAGTAAATGCATGGAATGGAAGATTGTTTTCAAATCAATGCTCAACCAACAAGTATATAAGAAAAGGCAAAAACTACCTCCAGAAGATCTTTTGGATACCAAATACATGTACCAGCATCCTTCCACTACAAAAATGCACAGAAATAACTATTTTAAAAACTATTGAGGTTCCAGGACCAGACAACATAAGTGTAGAAGGCGTAAAAGCACAATAGATACGTTTTATCGAATCCTTTATGAATTCTTGGATTAGATTTCAAAGGAAAAGGAAATATCACCACATTGAAAGAAAGGTAACATCGTAAAACTACCCAAAATATTAATTTGTATCAACTATAGTTTAAGATGTACAATATTTCTGTCTCACTCCAGAAAAACATCATATAAAATTCTCATATTGATATATAGGTGACATTATTGAATGCCATAATACGGGATGGAAAAGTAAATGATCATTTTGAGAACTTTACAGAAGTAATCTTTTCGTCTTTTGCTGTGTCTGTTTGCAATTAGTTAGATAGTTACATTACATAATCATTGTAATATAAGGGAATCATTAAAACTCAGGAAAAGTAGAGGAAAATCTCTCTATAATCAGGTCAATCAGAATACTCAGACAGAGTATCTTAGGAAAATTATATTCCCCTTAAAAAGAACCCTTATATTTATTATTGTTAGAGAAACACGTTACACTACAAAGGGGATCGGATATCAATATCAAAGTAAAAATAGAAAAAGAAACAGCGATTTAAATATGGGCCAATAAATTTATTAAAGCAAAAAATCAGTGCGCTAAAAACTAAGAAAAAAAAAACATTGACGCAAGCGTCAAATGGGCCGCAAAAAATATAATTGTTGTATGAATCATCATTGGTTGTTTACATAAAAAAAACACCCCACAAAGAAGAAAATAACGAGTTGGTTGTACTAATTTTTATGAAAATTTTAATATATTTTCAGCAACACGTCTCGAAAACATTTTACTATTACATGTATTATTAAGAATCGAGTTCGTTACTGTAAGCATTTCTAACGGTAATTGTATGATCATTGCCATATTATGAAGTAATGGAGAACACATTGATTTGTACATTTTCTAATACAAAGTTCAACTCATCATTATTCTCTTGGAGATTATATAATTCAAACCATTTTGATTTTTTTTGTTGCATTGTATTGAATAAAAACTTAATACATTAGTTTATATGATTTCAAGGGAGCTCATAATAAAATAGAAATGGATTATTTTAAGGGTACATGTAAGATCATGCTCATCCGGTAGAAACTGCACAATTTTAAAGGTAAAAAATAAGCCGGATAATTTTTTCCTAAATGGAATTTTAAATCTTACTTCAGTTTATGAAGATAATCATGGTTATTTGATTGCTTGAAGTTCTCAAAATAATTAAAAATAAACCAGGTCAGCTCAAATTTTCAAGTCAATTCAAATTTTCAGGTCTTTCATATTTTCGCATAAAAAATTGATATGGATGTCATTTCATGATATTTTTCTACCACATTTCACATGGAAATACAATAAATACACACACAAAGTCATTTTATTTGACGCAGAACAGAGAAATTCGAATATATCAATTATATAAAATTTCATGTCATTCAGGTCTGTAGTATTTCAGGTCTTTAGTATGTCCCGCATGCAAATTGGTATGCAAATTTACTTTTAATTCATAAAAATAAGCATAATATTAATTCTATAAAAAAAAACTATCCCGCAGAAACGCAGTTACAATATCTAAATGTATATCAAATAACGGACCGCCTTCTGGCGGCCAGTAATAAGACTACATGTATTTCATTCAAACGTAAAACATGTTGTTCTGAAAACAGGAAAACAACTAATTTGTTTTGAATGACAATAGCCAGCTTTCAATGGTTATACGGAACCGTACGTATTTTGAACGTCTGTGAATGAAATGAAGTGCAGTTTCTCGGTCATTTTTTGAATCATTTAAACACCTATATGAATGAAATGTGTTGGACATAAAAGACTATGGAAAAGTTTATCTTGGTTATTTTCAACATATGATACGTGCCATTTTCTACAGGAAAATATTCAAGGACAACAAAGTGCACTTGCAGATATACAGAAATTCCTATCACTTACATGTACTGAAATCGATGGATATATACAATCATGTAAGCATAATATTCAATGATTCGATCTAGACTTGGTCTAGTACAATGTGTACGATCGATCACAAATTATAGCATACATTGTATCCTTTGTCCCGGAGAAATAAACAGTTTTCGGAACACCTCGCAAAATTTGTCAACATTATATCACCACGGTTACATTTATGTTATTTGTAATGCAAAATCTGTTCAGACGTTTGATTTTTAGACATGCCCTTCGCTTGAATTGATTGAGAGGCGTTGCACAACAGAAATCCTGGACTTTCTTTTTTACTTTAATGAATGAATCTATAATTTGGTAACGTAATGGGACGTTGTATAATACAACCACCCGGAAAAAAATCCACACTAGTTCAGTTAAGACCGTCACATTGTCTCATACCACTGACCAAGTCAGCAGGTACATTTAGCTATCTCCTACCCCAGTAAATCTATGTACATTTATCAAATTTTATGTTTAAATGAAGCTTATGTTGACATTTTCAATATTAATAATATGGGATGACTCGATGCTGTATGTATCCTTTTAGAAATGTAGTAAAGAACGTATATACTATTTAGATTTTGCTAAAGAATGTTGTTGATACATCAGGATAATGTATTTTAATCCATTTAGATAATTACAGTAAATGTTCTGAATAATATATTTTCATTTGTCTTGGTATATCCGTATCAAAAATTGCCTGACGAGAATTTTGGAGACTCATGAATGTAAACAATCGTCAAAAAGTTTGATAATGGCAAATTTTCAACCTCTTATGACCTGCATGCGAGATAAAATGTTTTAAAATACTTTGAATATACAGAAAACGTCGCACCCATTTTTAAAATTGTCCCCAAAGTTTTATGTTGAAGAACAATTGCTGTTTATTATGATACTGGCAATTTGGATTCTTTTGTCCTTATGCATCACCATATTAGTTAACAGATTTGCAAAAATATACAACAATCTATTAAAGACAGTATTCCAGATATTTAAAGACGGATATTGTTTTCTTGTCCCACTGTCCCACTAAGAGATTATTTTCTTCATCTACACAAAGGCCACATGGATTCTTTAGACCAAATTCCTCAGAGATTAACAAGGCAATAAAACTTCCATTCTCGTCGACAATGTGAACAGTATTGGAGGCTCCGTCACATATTAGAAGATGTCCCAAGTCATCGGTGCAGATTCCAGTAGGAGAAAATGTCTTTTGACTCGACGCTTGATAGGAAAATTTGCGTTTTCCTGATTTCGATACCACTACGACGGCTTTCTTTCTGTGGTCAGAAGTGCAAACATCCTCGTTCCTGTTCTCGCTTATATACGTTGGAAATTCATACAGACGTTGCTTAACCTTATTTTTGTTGTATTCCCGTATCATTGTTCCATCATTGTTGTATCTTTCAATTTTACTCTTAATCTTAGAACTGTGTGTCTCTTTGACCATACCCACGAGAATGTCCTTAGATATCTTAGAACAGAACACACATTTCGGAACCCAGTCTTCTGTACTTATGAACTCTGACACCTCTTTTTCAATCGTAATTTTATTGATAACCCTCTTTTCTTTGTCTGCGTACAGTAGATCTCTCGCCTTGTTTGTCGAATGGTATCCTTCACCCCCAGAAGTATTGAGCTTTTGTAAGAGTTTACCATGTAAATCGGCTTGGACGATAACGCACCTAGTGTCGCTGACCCATAATCTGTCGATGTCAAATGAAATGTGGCACCCATCATGGACTCCGTTTACATTTATTTCCCTCAACTTTTCAACGGCTGCTGACCTTTTTAAAAGCATTTCTGGTTTTATTTTTTTCTTATCTGGTATCTTCTGCTTTGTATCTAATGTCAATGTATCACCAATATCCACTATCCTTTTTGCACCATTTGCTTTAAGCCTGACCCTACCGAACAATCTGGACACTTCTTCAATAGTGGTTCTGCTTGGTTCGTACTCGTGAGTATCTGGAGTGTGAGTTTCAGGAATAGGAATGGTTTTTATTGTCGTATTTTCCCTTTGACTGACAATGATGTCAATTTTATCTGTATTCAGAAGCTTTGATTCATATGTTTGTCTGAGATCGGTGAGATCTGATATGAAATTTGTTAAAGTATCTTCTTCATTATGAAGCTTTTCGATGATACCATTTTCGATTTTTCCAAGCTTGTCAATTTCATTAGAAAGTACACCATCGACAATTGTTTTAAGAGCATCAGCTTCGGATTTCAAATCACTTCTTATGTTCTTAAACATGTCTTTTGTATTTGTAACATCTTGTTTCACATCACGTACAATATTGTTAGACGTTGGTATTAAATGTTCCCGAATTTTCGATATTTCGCTTCTACGTGTTTCAGAATAAGATTCATACAAATTTCTCATTTCAAGGAATAAATGATCCCTGTGAATAGGCTTTACAGTGCATTTCGTGCAGACAAAAGTCTCGCAGTTCGAACATAATTTACACAAATTTTCGTCATTGTGTAATTCACACTTCTCATTGAGAAATTTAAAAATTTCCTGGTCTGAAAATTGGGTGACCTTGTGGTGTGATGTTACTGGGTCCACACTGTGTTTGTCCTTGCAGGACTCACATAGTTTAAGACCGCATATATTACAGTGGAAGCCACAGCGTTCTTCACATTGGTCACAATTCAGATGGAATTGTGGAGTTCCAAAGCCAGATGCCATATCTCAATCCTATTCTAATACATACACATCAAAAATTAAAATAAAACATATACAACGGTTTCGAAAAATCGATGTATTCATAAATTATCTCTGCGTTGGTAATACTTTTCTTTCTGGTTTACAAAAAATAGAATTTTTGAATCATTCTTTTATTATCGAGCAGAACCTTTAAACGCATGACATTTAAACACATTTCAATATCAAATATACCACTTCTTGTATTAATACTAAAATATTACATTAAGACTGGCCTTCTTACCTTCGTCTTTTGCGAAATAAATCTCACTTTCTAAATCATATACTCTGAAATAAAGTCCTTAAGACATAACAAATGGCGGCATTATATGATTTGTCCACCCATTTCGAAACAGAAAGTCGACCAGTACTAACACGTAAATACTAGTATGCAAAATAGTTTCCCTATTTACGATGTCTTGGGTATGTTTACCTTGTTTACGCTTGATCGCTTCGTGGCCATTGCTGTATGTGTATGAGCAGCAAAGAGGGGAATGAAATAGAAAACAATGTATAAAAAACTGGCAAAAGGAACATGCCCCAAATTCTGATATGAAATCGCGTTCAGATAATAATGTTCTTTCGCTTATGAAAATTGTGTTTGGACAGATTGAATCGGCCAGGTCATAAATTAATATTTATGTAAAAAAATAAAATAATGCCATATACCTCCATACACGTTATTTAAAATTCTATCCTTGCAAGTAAGTGAAACTTAATAAAGGGAAAACTCAAAACGATTCATCGATGTCTACAACACTTTAAATATGAACTACGCTTGTGTAACATATGACGTTTGCCTTTCCATTGCTTTCAAAACACACTTATAGTTGTGAATTCTTTGCGTATATTGACATTGTTTTAAACAACAGAGTACATTGTAAAACATCAATTTCATTTTACGCTTGATCTATTGAATAACTGGGATAGACCTATTACATGGGAAAATTTAGGCATCATTGAAATGCTGACCATCTCAAAGTGTCCAGCCTCTAGACATTTCAATGGCATTGTTTCACCTAGACCTTGAATATGGTTCATGCTAACTGCAAACCCTTTACCCATGAATAGTCTTTAGGTAAAGTATAAACCCGATATGATTAAGAAAAAATATACAGCAGCTATACCCAAATAAAATAATTTAAACCAGAAATATGCTACTCTTTTGATCTTGAAACTAGAAACTTTGTCTAAGTTCACTGCATAGCCTTAATCCACACTTTAATTGAAGTATGCCAAGATTAGGTAAAGGAAATTGACGGTTTACTCCGCAAAAGTCATATCGGACGTTCAGACAGACGGACGGACGGACAGACTGACAAACGGACATACTGACCAATTCAGGGATCCTGTAGCACTACATGTATGAAATTGGTAGATCAAAACAGTTACAGATTGGATCTTTGGACAGCAGATCCATTCTTGGGCGAAATCAAACAGCTTTTGGCTTTGGACTCATGCAGCCAATGCTAGTAATTATAATATACTGTTATATTTGGTTACATTTCCATCTGCAAACTTGTGCATAGTTTCAACACTGAAGAAGAATATATCGGTAGTTTTCGATTTAAACGGATGAAATATTGATCATACATGCAGAAGACAAAGTGTCCAGTTATAAACCCTGGAATCTTTAATTATGTTTCCTTACCCTTAAACCAAGCAGTGCATAGCAATTTCTTGTTGTGACAGGAACTGAGACTGGTTTTTTAGCAGATAATAATTTTTGATCTGTGGTTGTGTAATTTTGTGCACTTTCAAATTTAAGAACAGTTATGAAGAAATACTCTACAGCGGCGAGATCTTGAGAAATAGAAAATAAAAAAAAAATAATATGTTCTATTCACTTACCTCAAAGTAAATTGCATGTTATAACACAAGGTTACTTCATTACGTGGAGTTGTTTCTGCTTTCAGCGGACAGAGGACAAGTGTTTAGTACCATTCTTGTTTCCGTTCTGGGCCAAAAAAAATAACAATATACCGTTTTAAACATATTTATACCGTAGAATTATTCCAATTATTACCTTTCAAGAAAAAAATCGATACACCCAAATTCCAATACTAAACAACATTCTTTTTTATATTGAATTCAAAAGAAATCATAACATAATTCTAATATGATGTTATATTTAATTAATATCCAATTAAATACCCATCTTTAAAATGAAAAAGGGGGTAGTGCACGGTCTTGTCCCAAGTACCTCTACCGAGGAATCCGGTAAGCACTTTAAGTAAATCTCTATTTTCTATTCGCGCCGTCTGACGTCACGCCACAAATAAGTTGACAGTATGTTATGTTGTCCCTGGTCTGAATAAAAACTCCCAGAAATTGATAACAGTAATCAACAAATATGGAGAAGACTTGCACAGAGACATAGACTCAATTATCCAGAAACTAAAATCTGATTTTTATGAAAGGGTCTCCAAACACCCGACTGTCCTAAATACACAGGAAGATAAAATCAAACACACCATTTCTGAAATCACACAGAGCATCGCAGATCTAGAGAAATTACTGGACTCAATGATGTCAGCCTTTTCTCGGTCTACAAATCCAGGAATGCTGAATTTAGACGATTGCCTCCTAAAGTCATAGTTTCTTTACCAAGTTTTACTCCTCAGAAGATCAACATAAAACAACTTTATCAACAGTTTGGTTCTCTGTCAGCATTGTCTATCAAAACAGACGAACAGGGCTACACAATGGATTCTCCAGGTGCTGAGTCCTCTCACCCGTACAGACTTTTCATTGAAGAACTACGGATTATCACAGAGATAAACACCAAGTGTGTATTTCCTGTTTTATTACACAGTATGTCCTTTATAAGTGATGAAGATATCTGGACATACAAATAATAATAAACTAATAATTCTCTACAACCTGTGGTGGGAACTAGTAAAGTCAATCAAAACCAAGTCAGGGAAAAGGCCAGAGGACATAGCAGTGACAAGGAATCGGGATCTAGTTTATACTGTGAACATAGTGAAGAATACACAGATACATACAGTGATCAGACTACGGGAGTGGAGACCTTGTGGTGTCTGTAGTACCTCCTCTGGTGACCTCCTGGTTGTCATTGTCAGTGGTGATAAACAATTAAAAGTTGTGCGTTACACTGGCTCCACAGACGAACATAGTATTCAGTACAATGACAACGGACAACCTCTCTATTCATTTGGTGGCCTTAAATACATTGAGAACAGGAACCTAGATATCTGTGTGTCAGACTGTGGAGCCCGTGCAGTAGTGGTGGTCAATCAGGCTGGGGAACTCCGGTTTACTTACACTGGACCTCCATCTACTACCAAGGGATAATTTGATCCACGCGGCATTACTACAGATAGCCAGGGTCGGATCCTGACAGCAGACTGGAACAACCACTGTATCCACATCCTGGATCAGGACGGACAGTTCCTCCGCTACATTGACAACTGTGATATAGTATATCCACTTTGAGTTTGAGTATGGATACTGCAGACAACCTCTTTGTGACTGAGTGGATCATAGGTAAAGTAAAGAAAATCCAATATTACATTTAAAGTGACACGGAGACTAAAAAAAAACAAGTTTTAAGTTACTTTTT
The DNA here is from genome assembly GCA_033439105.1 of Magallana nippona. Lineage (NCBI taxonomy): Eukaryota > Metazoa > Mollusca > Bivalvia > Ostreida > Ostreidae > Magallana > Magallana nippona. The sequence continues at coordinate 18,492,568 of CM065920.1, read as the reverse complement.
GATGATGACAATGGAAATAAGAAATATACGAAATTTGATCATACGGGAAGTTTCACGCATTATAACTCATCGCCTCTAAGTTGTTTAGTCGTTAAAACTCATCCGGATTTACACATGTAAACAAACCGAGATGTTTTGGACTTTGATTTGAGTATCACGTGATAGCGAGTGCTGTCTAAAATTAGTTACAGTTTTATGAACACACGGAGAAAAGTGGAATTTGAAGTTATTTGATGTAATTTATCAAAAGTTCATCCTGTCCAAATTCTGTATATAGTAAATCAATCATGATGGGTTTGAGCGTCACCATGTTTCTTTAAGTAACAATTAAACATGCAGATGATTTGTGTATATAACATTATAATAGGTTGTATGTATACATGTATTTTTTATACTAATACATTATGTTTGACATGTAACCAATCTGTGTGTACTGTATATATATCTATGTACGTGTAATGATTCCATAAAAAGAATTGTGTTCATTAAGAAATAAACAGCATATGAACTTGGTTGGTCACGCGATCAAATTTTATCACTTACCAACGAAGTTCATATCCCAGTCAACTTGTTAACATTGTTGTTAATTAGTTTTAGCCAGCGCAGCGAGCTTCATAGACGAATGAAGGAAATTCGAGTTGAAATCTGCACATTGTTCAAGGACATTTTTATCAGGTCTTGAATTCCCAATAATCCTTTGCGGTGCATAGCAACATGGTGGAAAATGTTACGTTTCGAAGGAAAATTTTTACCTGTAAATCGCATATAACTTTTTTATTTAACAATAAAAATTCTTTAAAAACACTAAAGTAAGCAACACTTATTCTTACATAAAAAAAAACTCTTGTACCTATCTAAACTTTTGCTGACATGTGACGTCATTTCCTGTAAAGCCCGAAAGGCTTCTCAAGATAGTTTCTGAACTTTTTAACATTGCTGTTTACCGGCAAATTGTTCAGAATTATCAACGTAACCGTGTTATATATTACTGGTAAATTTTGCTGTAACTTTCCTTATAACATATTGAGTTTTAAAAAATTACCGCGCAGTGAATTAATAATTTCACTATTTCATTCTTAATTAATTATGATTTATTTTGTATATGAAGGGTGTAATATTCAATGAATATACATTGTTTAAATAAACATAAATATATGTGTTAACAACATCATTCAGGGGTCAATAAGAGTGACAAAACATCAATTGATCCCTATACATGCGGAACATTCAGTGACAGAAACGGACCTTCCCTCGGAATTTTCTGGATCCTCCACTTTAACAGACATATGATATATAATATAATCCGTCAAAAGACATCCTCGATTTACAATTTGCTTAATTACGTACTCGATATATCTAAATATATCAGGGTTCAAACGATGTTAATTCAAAAGTATGGAAAAATTCCTAGATTTCTCCTTCGAAACGCTCCTCTAGCATGTCAGGTTTCAATACACAGCTAAAAGTAAAAAAGTCTAAGGGGAGTTTGCATTGCAAGCAACATAAAAGTGCCCGAATGATAACGTTGAAAAATTGTGCGAGGTAATAGTATTCAGAGTGACTTCCACATGGTTAAAGATTTCAAATTTTCACATAATAAATAATCCGCAAGAAATCTGTTTTCGTTCCTGTTAATTTTTGTCGAGTGAAATATTATAATGTGTCAATGAAGAAATCGACGTAAACAACGCCAAAACATTGCTAGCCAACCGGAAAAGTAGTTTGACATGTATTGTTATATAAATACTTTTCGTAGAAGAGAATGGTACTAAACACTTGCCCGCTTTTTCCACCTGAAAAAGGAGACAGCTGTTATTCACCAAGATGTGGCAACGCACTTTGAAGAATATAATGCACCTAAAATTAAACTTTCAAAGTGCGTAAAATTTCGGACAAAATAAACGCTCCATGAATTTGTTTTGTCAAAGTGCATTAAATTTGGGACCAAGTCAACGCACTTCGAATATTTTTTCGAAGTGCGTTATGAGTGTTTATCAAATTTTTTATCTTCGGGCTTCACAGGATTTGATCACGTTACAACCAAGTTCATATCCCGGTGAACTTTTTAAATTGCTGTTTGTTTCTTAAATAAATCTCCAATAATATTATTTGGTTTTAATTAAAAGGCAATATGATTAACTGTTTATATTTCTTTGTACACTCTGTTGAATATGATCTACCGTCATGCATGGTGAACGGGAAAATGACAACCAAAGACACCGTCCAATTAACAGTGTATCATTCAAATTGATTACTTGAAGAAGGCACCCTCATCTTTTCATCCCAAACATATTATTCCATTGAACTTTAGTAAGTAAAGTTCAGTCATATGAAAAAAACACCAAGCCGACCATTCCATAGTATGGGATAATGCAAAATATGTAGGTTTTTTGACTTACAAATAAATTTTATTATAAAAAAAAATTATTCATTATAAAAAACGATAGTTTTAAGAACAGCCATTAAAGCATTATCAACTCAAAATAAACATTAGCGCATGCTCTTTTTTGCATTGATTTAAAAAAATGTCATATTGTATTTGTATTTATACTTTGTCATCATGTTCGTTCATGAACTTATGAAATTAACGCCATTTGGAATATAGCCCATGCATTGTTTTCCATAAAATGTATCTTCTTTCATTTTTGATTCTGACCTAGCTAATCTTTAAAACCAAATAAGAGATTATTCTTAATGGAGTAATTTTAATATATTTTTTCTAATACGTTAAAAAAAAAATAAAAAGATTAGAAGGACAACAGACAGCTAAGCGTTGGAGTTCTTTTAATATTATAATTATACTAATCTCAATACATTTTTTAAATGCTGTTTCATTGTGAAATACAACTCGTGTAAGTTAATTACATGAGGTAGTATTCAATACATGCTAAATTATCTAAAAATATTTCTATTTTTATATACTTTTTATATGACCAAGTTACCAATTAGAATTGTTTTAATGACTATATATTTAACAGGTCTGGCAAGAGAATCACATTTGATGTCCTGGGTGAACTATGAGGTAATTCAGAAATGGCCGGGTCATGCAATTGATTACAAAATTTTAGTAAAGAAATATCGTTTTTAAAAAGTCGATAAAAGACCAACTATTTTATACACGACGTTGATAACATTTACACAAACTTATTACAATACCGAAATAAAACTGTTTACGGATAAAGACTTCGTAAATGATGGTCAACATGGAATACCAGTTGTGTATGTGTACGTGTATATATGTGTGTATGTACATGTATATGTAGGTGTATATGTATGTACATGTATATGTAGGTGTATATGTATGTACATGTATATGTAGGTGTATATGTATGTACATGTATAAACTGCAACCAACTTGTTGTGTGTGAAAGTCTGTAAAAAAAAGTTGTACTCTGTAATTCTGTCTAATATAAGATATGAAAATAATCATAATTTATAAAAATTATAAAAATATTTACATCATAAACTCTAACGGCTTATGAGATATGTTCTTTATGCAATATTACAATTAAACTATAAATCTTACGGGTATCTGTAACGCAGTCGTTATTTACAAAATCATAACATAACAACTGAATGTTGCAATTAAAACATTATAATTATATAAAATTTATATCAAAACACATTGTGTAGTAAGTAAAAATGGTTAAAATATTTTGTAAACGATTTGAACTCGTTTAAGGTTTAAATAAATAAATTTCATTCCTTTATTCAAACTAAAAGTCGATCGAAACAATATATTTACAGATTCAAAACTGTTATGCGGATATTCCAAGAAAGCAGAAAGAATTACCAGAGATCGAAAGTACATGTACATGAACCATAACGTCATTTCAGATTGTGTTAAATATCACACTTCTGGTGTCAGCTGAGGAAACCACAGAAATGGACCGAGATGTTCTTCCGGTTCTGTCATCATCCTCCTTACAAATAATTCGTCGGAGCTTTCGCCATTTCGTTATAAACATGGCGACAAGCGTCAAGCGGAACCCTTCGCTCATAGTGCAATACAGCACGAAATGGATAGGATAGGAAACCTGTACCAGTAAATTTAACACGATCTCAATGGTATGAGAGTTCGCCGAGATAAGATTTTCTCCCCTTGTTAGGTTTGTTGCCACCATGACGTAGTAGGCGGCAATCGGCATCTCAACGATACACACGCTGTTGACGATCAAAATAACCAACCAAGTGGTCAGACGGCTATCACGTGGCTCGTTTTCACCGGAACCAAACGTGCTTCTCCGTCGAATGGTATGTCTCCGTTTTTCTGCCACTCGGATTCTCACTAGCATTATTGTGCTAAAGACGATCATAGCAATGCAAGGTATGATGTTAACTGCGATAGCTCTTACCCAAGAGTATGCCACAACGTATACGCCGTCGACAAAGTCCGAGGGTGTCCGAAAGCAAGTCGTGATTTCTTCATTGGGATCCAATAGAGACAAAACATTCGTCCTCGTGTATTTATATTCAAAGAATCGGCTTAAATGGCACCCAAATGCCAGTATGAGTATGGAAAACGCGAAAATATAAGTTCGCTTTATTCCACACCATAGTCGGACGTTCAGTGGATATGAGACGCAAATGTATCTCTGCAACGCTAAAAGCGTGGTCAGCCATATTGAAGCTGTGTGCGTGATTGTAGGTAAGAACACGGTCATGTACTCCCAAATGTAACAAACCTCGAAGGAAATGAAGTCTCTGTAGTTCTTCAGACTGTAAACGTATATATACGTTGGTGTGGGAAGAAGGATAGTCAGGGTATCAGCAATGGCGATGCAGCGAAGCACGAAATGAGTCGGGGAGTTCATTTTCAGTTTAGAGAACACCACCACGAACAGAATATTGGTCACTAGGACTACCAAGCATAAGATCGGAGTAAAGTATCCGAAAATCGGCAAGGAGATTTCAGTGTCGTGAAACTCTTGGAAGTTGAGTCCAAATGAAAACGCGACGCCATTTTGTCTATCTTTCGAAGACGAGCTGATGTTTTCCTGAGATTTGATATAGTTTTCCAGCCATTGAAGATCGCTCTCCGAGAGACCTTCCATCATTTTACATAAATTCTCACGAAGTCCTTTCGCTGGCCACCGATTTTAAAACAACCGTGCTGGAGATGATGTCATTTCTTTTTGATTCACAGAAGAGGGTTACAAATTTCATTATGCTTTTACAACATGTGATTTTTCCCACCCAAAGTAATTTTTCTAGTGACTGGTAGTTATATACAATGTCTCCTCTCGACTCTCTCCCTTTATTAATCCGATCTCTTCATATATTTGCACTGTCAGACTTTTCCGCGTTAAGTGGCGATTGGTTGCGAAAATTTCGATCAAATCGCGCTATTTTGATAGCAGTTAAACTGTCCATCCAAATCTAAAGGGTGTCATCTGATGTTCAAATGTTTGCAGAGAATGTGTGCAGATGTTTTGTCTATAACTAATCCCATTAACAACATGGGCGTAAATGTCCCGTTATTATCCGAAACATTGATTCTTGGCCAAATTCAATCACCGTTGTTTTTCTACATCGGATATGTAGACAAAGTTTTACTATTTACCGTATTTTGCGGGTGTAAATAAATATACGCTTATGACGTAATACTGTGTAGATTTAAATCCCACATAATACACGTTATATCATTGATTTCATGATGGATACTGTATTTACATATATAACACTTTTAAAATAATAATTTTGATTATCTTAACCTCATTGAAGTCGTATTATTTTGATTTTACAATAAAAAATACCACTAATTGTTTCTCACAAATAAACATTATTCATAAAGATTCGAATGTGTTTAAAAAGAACAATATTAATAACAATATTTACTGAAATACTTCTCAAGAAATACGGGACCAAAAAAATGGTATTCGAATAAAAACTTTTTTAATCCAAAACAAGTAATTCATTAATAGTAATTGATTACTATTTGATTATCTAATTCGTACCTGGATAAAAAGAAATCATTTTACTCCAATTAAGAGCCACGTGGAAAAATAAGGTTGATATGCTTGTACCAGCAATTATAGCAACTACTTGTAGTTGTACTTAAAGGTAACTTCAAGTAAACATTGAAAAGACTTAAGTATTAATTTTTTTCAAAAGGTCGCATTCCAAAAAAAAATTATACAGAGTTGTACCTCTTGCAATTGTGAACGCGTTTAAATATCTGAGTGTTATGTCTCGTTGTGGATCGTTTAAAAGTACGGAAAAACGTTTAAGTGGGCAAGCCTCGAAAGCTTTGTATGGCGTAATTAGAAAACTTTGATATTTTGATTTACCAATCGATCTGTTTAATAGTGTTATTAGTCCCAATATTATTTTATGGCAGTAAAGTGTGGGGCTACGAAAACACGATATATTAGAGAAAGTTCATTTAAAGCTTTTGAAATTCGTATTACATATTAAGTCTAGAACCCCAAATTGTATAGTTTACGGGGAAACGGGGCGATATCCATTGATAATTTTTTATCAAGGTACGAATAATTACTTATTGGGCTAAACTTCTACAGGCACATGGTTGTAAACTTACGTATGTAATGTATATCGCTATTTTTATAAATGCTTTTCTGCGGGCTCGTTTATATACCTATGGTTGGAATATGTGAGAGATCATAAAGATATACTCAAATCACGTGGTCTTTCTTATGTTTGGATTAATCGAAGATTTATAGTATCAACTGGCTAAAATCTGTTGTTAAAGAAACCTTCATAAATTATTTTGTACAAGATTGGTTCAGAAATGTAGAAAATTCACAAAAATGTTTGAATTACATAATTGTTTAGAAAAGCTTTGGACAAGAAATATATCTTAAGAAACTTCCAAACAATTTAAGAGTCATATTTACAAAATTTAGAACCTGTAATAATCATAAATTACCAATTGAGACTGGAATGTGGCATAACATAGAAAGATGTTTTAGAATGTGTTCATTATGTAATAAACACACACTGGGTGACGAATACCACTATGTTATGGAATGTCAGGCATTTTCTTTAGTCCGCAACAAATTAATTGATGAACAATACTCAACAAATGTTATAAATACCGCAGATATTGATTTATTAAAAAAGTTGTCCATATTTGTTTAAAAAAAATATTAGCTCGATTTATTTAAATTTCTCTACTCTTCCTAACCTGACCTAGCATTTGTACATTTGTAAATATTTTTTTTTAACCTCATGTACCATTGATATGGTTTGAGAAAAATAAATAGTCAATGGAATATGGTTACTACGAACTCTATCAATATAACATAGTTCGTCTAAGAATTTCGTCTATAAATAAAAATCAAAATGAATAATTAAGTTGCACGTAAAAGGATATGGCTGCCGTTCCTTTATAGAAAATATTATATGACTAACACTTTGCCGGATAATTATGCCAGTGTCAAGATGGCACTTTTGCACCCATCTAAGCTACATGCATCGAAAAATTCAAATATGCCACATGATATACCATTGCTTAAGGAGTTTATAGCAACTTTTTTTTAGTAGTATCTCACCTGTCAGGTGAAATAGTTACCTTTAAAAAATAAATTCCTACAGGAAAATAATATGTCCCATAGGAAAAACAATTTTCCTATAGGATATTTGAAATTTCGTACAGGAATAAAAGAACTTCCTATGGGAATTTAAATTCCGATAGAATTTATACAAAATTACCATAGGATTTAAAAAAAAAATCAAATTCCTTCAGGAAATACTATTCTCCTATGGGAAATTTAATTCCTGTAGGATATTTAGAAAATCCTATAGGATTTTCCATTTTTTCAGTAGGAAAGTCATTTATCCTATGGGAATTATTGTTTTCCAATGGGATAAGGTAAATATCATACCTGTCAGATGAGACATACTAAAAAAAAATGTGGTTATATACTCTCTAGACAATGGTCTATCATTTGGTATATATGGATTTTTACGAAATTGCATCTTAAGCGGGTGCAAAAATGCCACCTTGGCACTGGCATAATTATCCGGCACAGTGTAATGAATGAAATAAATAATTCCAACACTAGTTCTAATCTAATAAATTATTTATTATCTATGTAGTATAGCCATAACAAATTAAGGAAGTCACTAAAAATGTAGTGATGTGTAGTGTTAAATAAAAGCACTACAAGTCATCATAGCTTGTTGTTTAAAGTTGGAATAAGTCAATAGGGGTCGCATCTATATATATATATATATATATATATATATATATATATATATATATATATAACACTACAGGCATATATAGTCATATAACATATATTATTAACAAAGCACATAACAAACTGTCTATCATATATACAGTTATACCTTATGCATAGCAGCAAAATAAACTATTTACAACTGCATGGAATAAACATTGCTTGGGTTTTTTTTTTAAGAACAAAAGCCATGGTGAAAAAAATATAAATCATTGAACATTATTAATTTTATCAAATAGAATGTACAAACACGTCAACTCGAACACATGTATGATTTTGACGAACTCTTTTACAAAAAACGAAAGTAAAAGATATTCATTGTTGAAAAAAACGTAAATGATATCAATCGATAACAATGGAGAATTTTTCTCAGAAACGAAACTAGAGTTCTTCTTAAAACGCATAAACGTAACGTCTTTTTGCAAAAAGAGCATTAGCACATCTCATAATTGATTGCTTATATAAATCGAAATTCAAAGAAATATATATAAACAATCAATTTGAACTACATATGTACCTTTTTGAAAACGTGTTATTTGTACATGTATATAATTATATCAAGCAATATAGCCCGAATATCTAACAAGTAACATGTAATACGAAATTATCAGTCATGAGTACATATACATGTGACCAATTAGCAAATATCAAGCTATGACGTCACATCAGACATGGAGTTACCTGCCAACATCACATATTCATGTATTATAACCGAATAGCCAATAACCAGCTATGGTGTTAAATACATTATTGTTACTCATCGAATTAAGGCAGAGATCAAGATAAAGGCTCAATATACCGAATTAAAGTCCTCATGGCAATATGCAAAAATGGAATTGATGCAGTATTTCTACTCCTTCTGATTATACAACTTGAATAGTTTCATTTAGTCTTGATTTTAGATCAATTAGATCTGTTTTCCTGTTGTATTTTATCGAAATCGAAATGAAGGAGTCAACGTTACAAATCCGTCCTTTGAGATCACCGATACGGAATCCCATAAGGGTTTATATAACTATAAACACTTTTAAAACATTTAACGTGTTCTACATCGTCTCTAGTTGCGGCGATTGCAAGTGCGGCCTACAGGTAACTGTAATATTTGGTAAATGTGCCGGTAAAGTCGAACCCGATGACTTTTCCTCACAGTCAGCTAACCACTTAAAAATGCGTTGCGTGCTGCTCATTTTCTTCGGGAAGTAATGGTTCAGCACTTTTTGCGTTAAATTAACTACTTCCGGTGTTTTTGGCGGGAAAGTGTCATCGATTTCTAGATCAGATAGTGTGATGTCGTTCACATCCCGTTTTCTGCCGCTGGAGATCGGACGTCGAGACCTTTCACTGTGTTTGACTGGCTGTACATCAATATCACTGAGATCACTAAATTCTTCTTCTACAAGAAAATGAGTCAACACACTGTAGTTAAGCTATTCTTTCAAAAACTAAAAACAGGGAAAAGAAAGTCAAAGAACTATAAGTACTGAAATACAATTGCGTGTTTGCTGGCCATAATGAACGCTTTTTGCACAGGCACCTGACGTTATAAATTTTTCTCTTAATAAAAATAAATACATTATTATAATACCTAAATTAAATAATATACAAGGTACCCATCGCCGCCATCTTGAATTTATTTCAAACTGTCACATCAGGTGGAAGTTTTGATTGAAACTCTCCGGTAAAATAATTTTGCGATCCTCTCCGTCTCCCTATCGGTCATTCAACATCTAGGCTTATAACCGATTCAACCAAAACGACGCGTCACACTTGTCATTAATAAAAATCGCCCCTCAATCTGCATCTACTGCCTTAGATATGCAACAAAATGCTAAAGAATGGACGGAAGTTTCAAGCGAAACTTCCACCTGATGTGACAGTTTGAAATAAATTCAAGATGGCGGTGGTGGGTACCTTGTGTATTATTAGATATAGGGTATTTGTTTTTATTATGAGAAAAAGGACAAGAGCGTACAATGCTTGACAAATTCCCCGCACCCAGAATGTTTAAATGACATACGTACATATAAAAAGAAATTTACATTTGAAAGTGTACATCAGTGCATAGTATAATGTAAAATATATTCTCTGACAAATTAACAAAAATATACATTTATACTTTGTAGTTATCTCGTTTGTTTTATTAGTTTATTTTCTAAACATTAACATCATGATCTCATATCTGTGCTAGCCTAGTTTTATGCGACACCGTGAACAGAACATGAACATGACGTATTTTTTATCGTTATCTAGAGCGTATTAAATATTTTTTCAACAAAATCTAATAATCTTTTTTTAACATGATTTACTTAAAACCACAGAAATTAAAAATAAAACGTCGGCTAAGATTCGAACACCCTCTCATCCGATAAGGATAGTCTACAAGCCTCCGCCTATCTCACTGAGCTACGGTGATATACACTACAGGAACGCTGAATAACTTTGATTGTTTGACAATTATTTATAATTTAATAATAGGAAAATGTTTTTGGTGAAAACCACGAGTTTTGACCTATTATGGGTCTAGACTCCATTTTAATAAATCATTAGTAAAAATGAATGAAAACTTACCCTTAAAATAAAAGTACTTTTAGGATGGAATCAAGACCCATTCATACCTAAAATTTGCAATTTAGAACATAAATGATCAAGATGTTGGCTTAAAACGCCGTGCAGCTTAATTTGGAAACCCATATCAGTCGTCTTTACAGAATGAAAGCATATGTTTGACTCACACCATGACATTTATACCATAAAAGATGCTTACAAACCAAAAATTAATATTTTAACTGAAATTGAAAATTGTTCGTGTTTATTGCTCCAAGTGGGGGATATACAACGCCTTGTACGCCCCTGTCCTTTATAACGTCAGGTGCCTGTGCCTTTTTGATACGACTGAAGCTTGAACGAATTGTTCACTAAACACTTTTGGTATATAATAGATATCTGAAATTAATGTAAGGAGCTCAAATTTCATCAACAATAGCAACTTTTCTGGCCTTTGCGACAAGCGGACAAACAACCTCGAATGTATTACGTAGGCGTCCATGACAACCCCACTTTTTTTTCTAAAACTTGAAATAAATACAGTGCAATGCATCTGTTGAAACTTGAGCTTAATTTTATTAATTTAAATAATATACCCCACAAAATACCACAGAAAATACATTTCAGGCTTTTTATCCAATATATTTGATTAATGGGAAACGATTTCCAAACATATCTAACATCCAGTAATGTTGATACATTCGAGGTGCTTTTCCAAGCTCTGCCGAAAAGGCTCCAGAAGGTGTTGTTGATCTTAACAGATGATACATTGTATTTATATCAGGATTTCTTAAAAGGAGGTTGTAATAGACGCATGCGTAATACATAAAATGTTGTTTTCCGCTCATGCGAAAAGCCTCTGAAGTTGGTAACCATAATGTTCACCAAATGGCATTAGAAAGGAATTCTTTTGTAAAGCTGATAAAATTCCGAAAAACACATTAATTTTGTTTCTCGTTACCTTTTTAACTGAGACGCAGAAAAGGTATACTATACCCCTTCATTTTGGTAAATGTACATGCATACGCAATTAAGTGTAACTGAAATATGAAGCTTTGGCAACCCAATCTTGAATAGAATATTTGAATAATCAAGTTCAAACAAAAAAACTTGGGAGGTTTCCCACCATCTTCTTCCCAAACCAAACTTTTACAAGCATACACGTACCCAAAACATGAAAAGTTATCGTTAAAAAGTAAATGGTTTAAATTCCACGAGGTAAAGAGTTCAGAGTTTCTTGGCATCTATTGGTACCATTCAAGGTTGAATGCACCTTTGCATAATCAACTTCAGAAGAATAAATGAATGATAATCTATACGATGGTTTTGATTATATATTTGCAACCTTCACCCCCACCCAACCCCTCACTTCTGAGATTCCGCCCCGAGTAATGATGGATTTCAATACCTAGTCCGTTATTCCAACACAGCTTGGTCAGTGGCTGGTCCAAAGGTAGCGGAGTACCGCATCGATTCTTCTCACGGCTGTTGGCCCGTCGGAGGATCAAGGTTGGGGATTCGAGCCCGATCGATCGTTTATACATGCCATTAGATCCAAACAAATCAGCCGTCTCACTGGGAACATTACTGCGACTCCCTCCGCTTCCAAGCACCTGGCGCTGCAGCCTCGTTTTCACAAAAGGAGTTTCTGGTCGTAATTCCTCTTCTTCCGGCCACGGATAGAATACTTCGTTGGTAAATGGAGTCCTTACGGCTTTTAATGGCTCCCTTTTCCGGAGAACGGGGAGTCCATCTCGCCTCTGGGACTGTTGCGTCCGAGGTCGGAGTTTGTTTTGTTTTGCTAGCACCTCTATAGAGGTATGAAGCATGTTGAATCTACCAGGTTTTAACATTGGTGATATGGATGTCGTAGCGCGCCAGTGGTAATGTAGTCTTGTCCAAACGCTCACTTCTTGCACAATGACGCATGATTTCGTTTTCTGTTCCAAATTTTGTTTATCAAGTTCCAGATATTTTGACGGTATGCATTGGAGTTTTCCTATACACAAGATTAAAAAAGAAGAAAAAAATTGCTACAGTTTAATTAAATCTAATCCTCTGGGGGTCCTCTATGGGATAGTGTTACATGCATTTCGTGAATGAACGATTCTCGTTTTGTTGATTTAAAAAAATCTCATTTAAGCGATCTATTCTCATCGATTAAGTTTCGTTGAATTAATCAAACATGATAAAATGATCTACTTAAAAAGACAACTTGAAGTTTTCCCCCCAAATTTCAATGGGTTTCGTAAACAAAAAAAGTTTATAACAGATTAAGGAGGGGATTAAAACTTTGAAATACTTGGACACGAAACGAACTTCGGATTACGTAGGGTAATGCCTTGCCAGGTGAAAATGCCGTCTACCCATATTTCGTAACATTTAGCCACTTAGTTCAATAATTGTTTAAAGGTAAAAAGAGTACTATATCGAATTTCTATTCAGTTAACCGTAATTGGTGTATCGATTTAATCGCTAATCTTGTAAAAAAAAAATATCATTGGCGATATTTAATAGAATCAATATTCATTAAATATTGATTTTATTAAATATAAAATAAATTTATATTGTTTGATTTTGAAAATGAGAGAGAGAGAGAGAGAGAGAGAGAGAGAGAGAGAGAGAGAGAGAGAGAGAGAGAGAGAGAGATATTATTTTAGAGGAATGTTTCCATGTAATCTGATTAAAATCATATCCTCGATCCGCTCCTTTTTTCTATTGTCAATACACGGAAAATTTTCCAGCAAACGATGTATGTTTACGTTTATTTATTTTTTTTTACAGCACAGTGTAAGACAGAAAAATATCATACCGCTGTCTCACACGTCTGCAAAAACAGAGTCCAGTAGGTGTAAGCACGATCAAAATCCATCTTAGTTAAAGAAATCCCTCTCAGTTCAAGAACTTATTAATCTGTTATTTTCTTAAAGTTCAGTTGAGATTCTTAAGGTAGTCCATCCATAACTATCATATTTCATATCTAAAAGATTGCAAGTTTGATCACCAAAATCTTAGTGTGATTTTTAGCTGTTTATTAAACAATAAAGATTCACATTTGAAATTATAAAAAAAAAATGAGTTTTAACAAATTTATCATATGTTGAAGTTAACATTGAAGTCTATGGGAAAAATGCATTTTTAAATATATTTTTTTTAGTACAAGTAATTTTCTCACATTTCTCTTGGTAAAAAGTTGCAAAAGCTTTCCCTTTCTTCGAATATGCTAAAATAATTCACATTTTACCATACATATTTTCAGAAAATGATTTTTTAAAATTTTCCTAAAGGGCAGACTACTCTTTAAAAAAGTTTTAAGTGCAAAAAGTTCATTAAATTGACTTCATGCATACCCCTAAGTTTGGTTTATGTCAGCCTCATAATAACTTTAAAATACGTATTTGATGTAGTATAGATCAATCAAAATTGTTAAAACCGCCTTAGTTATGGATGGACTACCTTAAATCACGAATTCTATTATAATGTTTTATGAATGTATGATGTCGTAATGTTCATTTTCAAAACGGTTGGTTTGGGAAATTTTTGGATGAAATAAATCATTTTTTAAATTACTTTAACTCGTTATAGTTTTTATTTCCTTTGGTCACTGGGTGTTTTAAATAAAACGCAGGATTATGAGCAGGAAGAAAAGACCTGAACAGATTTTGAAAAAAAATGTTTTGGAATTACAGTAATATACATGTAAGTAAATATAGTTTAATTTTTTGTGACATATTTCCATTAATTTAACACCCCACAAATTATTTTTTGTAAGATGTACAAGATAATTTCTCTGAGAGATTGACTTCAATAGAGTTACCGAACTTTGACTACAACAGGTGATATTGAGTGGAAGTATCAATTTCAAATAAAATGAATTTTCGGAATAAATGGAACTCCGTTATTTTCAAATATGATTGTGTGAAACCAACACCGGGCTCTATAATTCAATCATTTTAATGACAGGTACTAGTATTTATAAATAAGTTTGTATGCATATATATAAACATGTGTATTTTAAAACAACAGTATTATGTATATTTGATGATGTCGTATAAGAAAAAAAAATGATTTTGCTTTTGGTTTTTTTTTTTTTAAATCAAGTAAAAATGTAAAGTTAAGTGTCAATGTAATGTTTTTATCTTTATTTTGTAATTTGTATTCATCTAAGAGAGAGAGAGAGAGAGAGAGAGAGAGAGAGAGAGAGAGAGAGAGAGAGAGAGAGAGAGAGAGAGGGGGGGGTATTCAATAACATATTCTTCCTGCATAATATTCAGTGCACAATGACGATCGAAATTAACCCAATAATATGATGTCTCGCCAAAACACAATTAAATGCAGGAATTCCATAGGACATTATTCTTCATAGCTCCACACAACTCTGCGTGAGCAAAACAATATCGGCCCGCCGCCATTTTGCTTCAGCCGACAGTCGTGGGTTGTTAGGTCGGTTGCCATGGTGACAGGCGAAGGTCAGCCAATCTTAACTCTCCATGTCCAGACGGCGTATTGATGTTTTCCCGATGTTCTCCAGAAACGTGGAGAGGCTACTCAAATCTTTGTTGATTTAACCGACTTTATTCGGATGCTTTTGGTCTTCGTGATAACAATCGTTGACCTAAATATTTATTGTTTACGACACCAATCTTCGTAATAGGCCCTCATAGTTCTTTACTATATGGCACACATGTCTAATAGACAGACAAAAACAAGCCAGATATCAAATAATCTCGGACATTTTTTGATGTTTTTTCCCGTATTTCTGATTTATTGTTATTTGATGTCTGTTTAAAAAGATAGAAAAAACGAGATATATCTGAGAGGTCCATTTATGGTCATAATTGTCTAATCGTTCCTAATTAGAAGTATAATTTACACTCGTAAAGTGATCTTTGTAGTTTTCATTATTTGTTCCCATTTTTGTCGGTTCATTTTAAGCCCGGATAATTTTTCTTCCATCGTTCCACTTTAGCATTCATTTTGACAATGTACAATCATATATGAAACTTTTCTGTTGGGAAATCATTATTACAAATATATATAAACTACGCACAGTATCAGCAATACCAGTAGATTTTGTTTAGATATCTTTCCCTTTGACTTTTATATAAGAATCATGGTCATTTCTTTACCATGAGAAATATCTCTCTTTTTACCGCAGTTACGTAGCTAAATGGGCCAAACGTCTTCCTCCCACCTTTTTTATTAAACGATCTTTTTTCTTATATATACCAAAATTAAAAAAAAAAACTATTTTTTATGTAAACTGACCCTCCATGTTTTTTGAGACAATATTGAAAACATTATTGAACATTTAATCATATAGATATACATGAAATTGTAAGATTCGAGCGTGTGCCTGCACAAGGTAATAGTACTGTAAAAGGACTTGATGGTCAAGGCCATTGTAGAATATTTTAACCTCCTGGAAAAGAAGAGCTCTGTATGAAAGTTTTCACAAATATGGATTCAATTTAAAACTGTAACGTTTGAATTTTGTTTTCTTCACTTGATAATTATTGTTAATGGTTGGAAATATCATTATGTTGAACATTTTGAGGTGGAGCTGATGCTTTACCACCCAGCCATGTTACTCAGACAATGCTTTCTAATACAGTGATTGTTTAACTCATGAGTCGACTCCTGGAATCGTAAATGTTAGTATGCTGAAGAATGAAACTGGTAATATTGAAAAGCAGTCTAATTTACTTACCAACAAATCCAACCTGATTCAAAATAGAGTTATTCTTCTTAGTTGATCAGTGTATGATAATGTGCATGTATGTTAGTGACCTTACAGGTAATTTTGTTTTAACAATAATTTGAAACACGCTTGTGTGAAAAATCTATCTATCTTGCTTAAATTATAGAAAGGATAACTTGGATTATGGTCCAGTTGAAGAGGCAAACGATTTTCAATAAATTGACAACCAAACTTATCAAATGGGTTCGAAATACTAGTATTAAAGCAAGGTTGCATAGACGTTAAAATTACGCAATTAACTTCAATGGTATTATTTTTAAAAAAAATGACCTACTACGGGAGGTCGTCTACCTACTATCATCGTAAAAAAGAAGTCATGTTTATCCTTGTGTTCAAAACAATCAGATCATATTTCTAATATGACTTCCGGGCTCTTAGACCATCAGATAACTTCAGAACCGTTGACACAAGTTAAGGATTCGTGTCGTAATTCATTTACAAACAAGGCGGCGTTCGTTGAGCGGATGAGCCGCTTATCTCAATCCCAGGATTCCACCGCCCTTCCGTGTCGTCTGCAGTAATGATTTGACCCGCGTAAAAAAAAATTCGCGTTAAAAAAGATTTGAATTGCAAATAAGTTTCTGGTTTTGATATTGCATTCAGATTCCGTGTTTTTTTTTTTTACTGCTATGCTATAGGCTCAAAACAACCTTTAAAGTTTCTACCCGAGTGTAGTATCAAAACATGCCGTGAGGATTAGAAAGGACAGTTTCTCATTTTTTCTAGCTGCAGCAGTTAGCAAATAAATAGTTTATTTAGTACAAAATCGAAATAACTTGCATAATAATAATTGGATATGACAAATATGGACATTGTTCGTCCTTTACAATCCTTGATTTTATTTTCAATTTAAACAATTTTAAAAATTCCTACATTTAAAGTAAATTTACTATTTGACCAAAGTAGCGGCTTTAATTTTTATTTGAAACTAAATAAGCCATGGCGAAAGTTATCCAGTATTTGATCTGACCAAAAATCATATCATGTGCATACATGTCACGGGCGGACTTCATTTGTCCCATATCGGCGTACGCCGAAATGCGCCGGTCAACGGCGAATTGGAATATGAAATAAACCGGCGTAATACAACAATGGAGGAACATATTAATGTCACAACTGTTGGTGTAACCATGATAACAAATGTAACAATTCCAAAAGACACCTTTCTTTATCGGCTTTGCTAGAATTTCTACATAGATGGAAATAAAATATTAAGAACTGTTAAATATGCATATAACTGATTGTAGCAATGCATTTTCACCAAAAGTACCTGGTGGTTTTTGCGCAGAATTTCAAAAATTTGTAAAATCAATGCATTCAATCAATGAACATGCTGATTTATTAACAATTATCTACATTTTTCATCTCATTAAATCTCCAAACCGTGAGATTCAACCATTCTTTTTAAAAAGCGGCGAATTCCACCCCGGTCTCTCCAGACCGGTGAGATCGACGTACGCCGGCGAATCTTCCCGGTCAAAGGAAGCAACAACCCGGGTTACCAAAGGTCAACCGGCGCATTGGGCGTATACGCCGGTTTGACAAATCAAGTCCTATCGTAGAGACATCATAGTGCAATCACGTGACTTGATGACATCATCGTGTGTCGGCGGTGACCTCTGGAGGTCATCTTCATCACCTCAGTCTCATCCCGCCAATCAACAAAGTCTCTTAATAAGAAGCAACAGATCGACAGAGAAATCAAGACGAGGCTAATTTGTTACGCTCACAAAGTACAACCTGTTTTGTCGTAAGATGCAGACGGCTTTATGGCTCGTAATCTGCATCTCAGCGGTGCACGGCGGGATCTCTGATACTGCACACGAGACGACAGCCTGGCAAAGATGAAAGCGTTCAGAGAAATTGTTTATATTCTGATGTAAGGTGTTTCGTTGGTTTTTTTTGTTCTTTTCAATAAGGTTGAAATATTCATTTATCATTTTTATTTATTACTTTTGAATTTGTCTTTCTGTTTGACTGTTTCTCTTCAGAGTATTTGGGAATTTAAATGTTGGATTTTTCATAATTATCAAGCATATCTTTAATATACGTTTCTATAGCATTAATGATAGGAGATTTGCCATAAGCCAATGTTTTAAATTTTATCGGAGGATCTGCAAATCAAACATCTCTCTCTCTCTCTCTCTCTCTCTCTCTCTCTCTCTCTCTCTCTCTCTCTCTCTCTATAATGACTTCCTTATGTGTCTCGATCAGCGACCCTTACCAAGATATTTTTATCCCACACAAAGATAGAAAAAATCTTGAAATCATTCAAAATGAAATACCGTCTAGTACATTCTTCAGAAAAATCCACAAATCTATTCAACAATAAATTTAGCCCAGATGTCAGTTTTCTGTTGTTTCCACATTATCATATGTGCAGGAAAATTCCTTGCCATCAGATATTTCTGATAAAAAGACCGTATCGGATGTATTTATCTCATTTTCAGTACAAGAGCATTTGAAAGAACCCCCCCAACCCCCGTTTTAACGTTATGTACAACTTCTTCATAAAAAAATCTTGAAAATTTGTTATATGATGTAAAATTAATGCTTTAAAATAAAAGTTGTTATATCTTTCCTACAATAAAACGATTCACTTTCTCGTGAATTTCTTTATGAGATGAGTAAACTGATACTTTATGAAAAACTATTTGAATATCAAGAGAAACATGGACAATGTGGCGTCTAAGATAGCGAATGTGATCCGTGCCTACCTATTGTTTCTTTCACATTTTCAAAAGGCCAATCAATGCACTACAAGTTCTTTATTTCTAAATTTTGTCAAATTAAACTTTTTCAGATAGGAAAAAAAAGGAGATAGGAAGCTCTTCTCCTTTCTATTTAAGTGAGGGGTTGGGGGGGGGGGGGGGGGGGGAGGAGGTTCATTGGTAAGGATGGGGTTCCGGTAAGCTGAATATTTCGCTCAAATTTTCTCAATTTTATTTTCATTTGAAAGATCATTGTTAAATTTTTTTTTTTGGATTGGCAATTTGTACTTGCGAATTAATTAATACTTTTATATATTTATTTTACTACATATAGTACATACATGTAACTTGCAATTGAATTGAGAATAGTTTAATTATATCAATTGTGTTTGTAAAGTTTATCGCTGAATTTCGATCGGTCTATCATATGTAAACGCACAATCTGATTTTAAAAAAAAACCCTATTAATATTAAAACTAAACATTTGATGTTATCTTGAATCAATATCTACGACAATAATTTCATACTACTTCCAAATTGATTCAGTATACAAATCAAAGAGTTGTACGACTGGTTTATTTTTAGCCCCCGATGTATTAAATTCCCCTTAATGTTGTCGCCCGTCTTGCAGCCCTGATGGCAACGCCCACAGACTCAAAAGAACTGTTAAGCCAAAACGGATACATTTTCTACCTTTATCTACAAAAGAGTTCCGCTAAAAGCTGAAAAATGGCGTCGGGTTCCTTTGTTATCAGGAAGATATCAGGACGGATCAATTATTTTATATGTTAACTACAAAGAACCTGTATTTAGGATTAGTTATAGACATTGTCTCAGTTTTTGTTAAAAGATAAAATTGAAACCTTTTTACAGTTACATCAAAAGGTATATGTACAATGTAGCATTATTGCGTATACCAATCATGATGATTGTTTGATTTCTACACAAATGAGAGAAAGAGAGAGAGAGAGAAAAAAATAGAGAGAGTAAAAAGCGAGATAAAGAAAGAGAGAGAGAAAGAGAGAGTATAATATAAAATCTATACGCTATTTTTTTTACTACCGGTACCAGGTCTCAGAAGTTCAACAAGAACTAGCACGGATCCAGTAATTTACCCGGGGGTGGACAGGGGGTCCGATGGATATCTAAGTTTACCAGGGTGTTTCGAGGCATTTTTGGGATAATGTTACTTTGTAAATTTAAGAATTTCAATTTTACGGGGGGGGGGGGGTTCGAACCCGACCCCCTCTAGATCCATGCATGAAGAACATACGTGTATCATGAGAAAAAAAGATCTTTAGTTGCTAGTGATGGTCAACACAATATACAAAACTAATATTAAATGACTTCTTATTTGTACAAAGGTTAAGAAATATTACAGGCATTGACCCCTATCCTCATTAAGGTAACACCACGGCGTTTCCCTCATATATTAAAAAAACAAAAATGTGGATCTCTCTCTCTCTCTCTCTCTCTCTCTCTCTCTCTCTCTCTCTCTCTCTCTCTCTCTCTCTCTCTCTCAAAAAGCAGGTCGCTGTTATTCAATCAGAGACACTCAAAGACATTCCAGTTCTCACTTAGCTTCCAAACGTGCGAGAAAAAGGTGGGGAAAATACTCCAAATTCTTAGACCTCGTAAAAACACGAGCAATAACAATACAGAAAATGGCCACTCAAGTCATACAGCGTGTTAAATTTATTGTCTCTCAGCCACTTCAGTACAACCGACATTTCAGAAAATATTTGTAGTATCCTAGATATACATACTTCAACCCAATCTTTGCAAGTAAGTCTGTAGGGCCAAAACTTTTACATTTCAAGCTAAAAATTTTAGCTGAACATTATTTAAAATATTTTGATTTTCATCTTTTGAGATTATGCAAAAAGGATTTTTTCCCAAATATTCTCAGCCAAATAGTTTATGTATACGCCCACCTTTGTGTTTATTACATTTATGAAAGTAAACCGAAAACATTTTTCAACCTTTACGAATGAGAAAAAGAATATTTGAAATCTTTCAAAAAATTAAATTTAGAATATTATTAAATTTTAGTTTAAATAGATTGTACATGCAACTAAAAAGGCAAAACTCTCTTATGGAACACGCAAACATGTGGAAAACCGAAAAAGGCAATTTGAAAATATTAAGTTTATTCGATATACGGTTTGTAAGTTTTGAAAACTCCCATCAATTTGAACAAATTTTAAAAGTGCAATTCCACCTTCTGATTCAGTAAAAGCCTTGCGTGGGAGAGAGAGAGAGAGAGAGAGAGAGAGCTACTTGAGTATATATTTAATTAAATCAAGGTCCTTTACATTGCAACGCGGAAATAATACGTAAAAGATTGCAGTAGTATATTTAATAGGACTTCTTGAAATGCGTAGTAAATTGGTATAGTAGATTGGGAAAATGAACAAATCCCGCCCATATTTCTTTCAACTGGGCTCAATGGTAAAACACAGAGAGAAATTAGGAATGAATGAAAATTTGTTATGAAGGATACAATTAAAGGATTTATAAATCCGTCTCACTGGTCTGCGAACCTTAGACCTGTATATACTGGTACCTGTTTATTGTCTAAGATAGAAACATAATTACCATTAACTTTTATAGCTCTCCTAACGCTGTGTAGGAAATTCTCCAGAAGTCTTTTTTTTCTTTCTAACACATTTTTAAGCATCTCTGGTGGTTTTCTACAATTGAGAGATCTTCCTACACAGATCTCTGCCAGTTACACAAAATGCTGTTTCAAAACTCACAGATAACATGTTGAAAGATTTTGACAAATTGTACAGGCAATATCGTACGAATTAAAAGGAGTCTGGGGTGTTGGGTTTTTTTCTTCTTGCAGTCTGTGATTTACTTCTTACTGTGTGGTATTTCTCGCCAACATCGATCCAGCATTTGAAATTCTACGTATCAATTCTAGCTCCAATTTCTCTGACCTTAAAATCTTAAGGAGGCTGGATGGTCAACAAATTAACCATCAGATCTATTTAAAATTATAAGATATGTTTTGTTTAGATATAAACAATTATATAGTAAAGAAAAAGTCCATCAAGGTTTCTTTTTGAATCTGGGTATTTTTCTATATTTTCATACAGAGCTCTTCTTCTAAAGGAGATCAATACAATCTTAAAGTGGCCACGACCACCGAGTCCTCTTAAATTGGTTATTTTTAATCTTTCGGTAATTAATTAACATTCATATTTTAATATTAATGTCGATTTTGGTTTATGGTTTTTATAGATTCTAAACCATTTTTATATAAATACTAGTATCATTTACAAACTTTTATGTGTATGTAACACGTAGATTAAAATATCGGCAGTTAATATGAAACCAATTTCAATTCAAAATGATGGAATGTGAGTGAAACTACTTAATGCCAATTAAACCGGAAGTTATTCACTCAAACTAACGAGCAAGTACTACCGGCATAAGTATTTTAATTTGTTTACCATTTTATTTACACACTCCTCGTATTTCTATGTCAACAAATAACTAGAAAACCCATAAAAACAAAGCTCAGGGATTATCCCATTCACTGCTTTTTGCGTACCAATCTTTTGAAAGCATAGTTTTGGAAATTGACGGAACCACAAGCTTAAATATCATACATTTCGAGTTATGTGGTGCTCAGATGTTGAAGGCTTTTAGGAAATCAAACAGATGTTTATGCATACTTTGGTATAATTGTCTTACAAATAAAACTTACTAAAAGAATTTCAATAACGTTCGAAAAATACAAACTTTCAAAGCTACAAATTTCAAGAAATATGATTTTTAAAATATTTTGACAGCTTTTGAGAATAAGAATTTTTGAAATTGAAATGGGAACGCAAAATTTGGATGATGTTCTCGATCGATGTGTAAGGAATTTTGATTTTTGAATGCAATTTTAATGACAAGAACATTCATCTTAATATAATTGGCGGATGTTGAGGAAGTAGACAATTTTGAAGTCCAACATGACACATCGAATCTTATCTGATTCGAATCATTTAAGAAGTT
Organism: Magallana nippona; assembly: GCA_033439105.1. Taxonomy (NCBI): domain Eukaryota; kingdom Metazoa; phylum Mollusca; class Bivalvia; order Ostreida; family Ostreidae; genus Magallana; species Magallana nippona. The sequence continues at coordinate 18,469,334 of CM065920.1, read as the reverse complement.
TAAGAGCAAAAAAAAATGAGTTTGAAATTTAATAAATATGAATGAACAAATACTTCAACTGTAAATAAGCTAGTTAATGATAAAGGTAAATTATAGGAAGAAATGATTAAGGTTTGAAATAATGACTAAAAAATTGAATAAGAGAATCAGATATACATCAAAAACAAAATCTGAAAAAAAAATCGTTGTTTGACAAATGTTGAGAAATTTTATCTTTAATGGTATAAATCTTCGTGAACGAAGAAAAATCAAAGTAAATTTAAATTTAAAATAATGACTGTTTTGATTTAAAAACAAAATGAAATTGATACAAACTTATTTAAACTAATGTTCATACTGATTCTTTACTTTTTTAAGAAAATGAATGCATTGACTTTACATTTACTTAATATGATTAATAAACATAAGCATAATAAGTATTTGTAAAAATGAGCGTTTGTAAGTACATGTACAAATTGTCGCACACGTGTCAGTATATTTAATATTACTGGTAGGTAATCTGAGAATACAGACTGAGATGCTAGTCTAGGTGAAATGTGGGAAAAGATCACGCATAGTCTCTCGATTAGTAGAGGTCAAGAGAAGCTGTCAAGAAAAACAGGAAGAGCTGACGACCCGCAGGTCTGACAGGTCGTGCCATAATTTGGGGGCAAAAAAATCCTATTCATTCTGTGAGACAAGACTTTCTCTCAACTCTTTAAATCATTTACCTGCTCATTATATAAATCTTATCTATTAGAATCGTTCTTTTTCATTGTGTATCTGTAACCACTTACATTATATCAGCTTAAAAATGACGAGACTAGAGACTCACATGTGTTATTGTGTATACATGTATCATTCTGGGAAGTCTTCTTACATAGATCATGGGGTAATTTCTTTTTCATTATTTGTATTTTTTCATTTGTGGTTTAATCTTTCGTAGTAGCCCAATTTTGATCAGTTCCCAAACAATCTAATCATAATGTTTGCAATTGCGAAGTCGATTTTATGCAATCAGAAGAAAATATGATCTGAAAAACTACGAACTTAATTATCCTATGTAATAACCAGGTCACGCACTCAAAAAGCAATTGTTCTAGATTTTTCTGTTTATTTACCAATCATTGGATATAACAAGATAAAAACACAAAAAACAAACTAATTTATCCCGGATCATTGATTAGGTTTTGGTCCGACTAATATTTGTTTATGACGAGTTCCTCTCAACTCTAAGCCCTGTTGGGTTACACTAAGTTTGATGTACAAGACGCTTGATGATGACATTATACAATCGCTTTCTATTAAACGCTTTGTTAACCCAGTTTCCGACCGAGGCTGATCTATATGGGTTCTGTAAATCAGTAGTTGAGGTAAAACGAATTTTCCTTTTGATTATGAGAGCGCAAAAACGAGGTCGATTTGTATTAGGGCTCATGGGGGGCTAATGCTCAATTTGATCGAAGTTCGGCTAGACGTGCGCGTTTATCTACACCAACTTCAATGTTATCGATATATGCCAGTTATCAATTATTTCTGCAATAAAATACAATAAAAAAGATTAGCGTAATAAAACGCCCCGCGGAGCTACAATGCCGTCTGCGAGAGTACGATCGTTGTAGAATTTTTAATGTCTGAAGACACAAGAGATGCGCTCTGATCTACGTGCGTTTTTCAGACGATAGCTTTTTATTTGATCAAAATATCAGTGAAATTCTCCCTTACTACTCCAAAACCAGAGGCCTGGAAGAAAGAAATTTCGAGTAAACTCAAAACGATCGCGAGTTTACGAGATATCACGAGAGTTCATCTGGAATGGCTTTACTCGATGTGTTTGTTATTTTTCATATCGCACTCATTACTGTAGGGATAGCAATTCTTTTACTTGTGAATAAGATAATTATTAAATTATGGAGCACAGTCAAATCTTTCAATTCACGATCAGAACATTAACTAATTCAAATCAAACGAATTTAGTACTTGAGTGCGCAATAAATGTTGTTTGGACGGTTTGTTTTTGTTTTGATCATTACTACCTGAGGGAAGGTTACAGAGTTCAATAAATCTAGTGGACGATCGGGAAATCTCAGAACAAAACCAATCAATATACGACTTTTTTAAACTTGTGTTCCAAACAACTTATTGAAATAAGTTCAGACAATGGATTGGTTTGAAATCGGGATCGAAATGCAGACAATACTATATGATTGTCTTATATTAGAGTTAATGAAATAACCGTAACAATTTGGATTTTATATCAAATCATCGTTGAAAAGTTGGACCGTTTGGAAAATGTTTAATTTCTAAGTCATCTGCTTTAAAGACATTTTCATCCACAACTAGCGTTTTTAAATATCTTGGTAATGTATTCAGTGATATTTATTGCTTGTATGTTGTGAATGTTTCCTAAAGTATCTATGGGTTTTTTATTCAGGTCAATATTTTCAAAACTGCTAAGAGTGAAGATGGAATAAATAAAAAAATAATATTTACAAAAGGAGAAATATCAGTAGTTTCCAATCAGTGAATAAGTCTGTATTTTCTTATAACTAATTAAAATACATCAAATCACACAAAATTCATATTCATACTGATTATATACATATGTGAGCTGATTATAATTTTTTTTATAAGTTTTGATACTTTGAGAGAGTTCCATTGTAAAAAAAGGAAAAAAAAGAAAATGGTTTTGATTTTCACATGAGGAAAAATAATTTTTAAACTTTTGATATAAAATTGATATTCAAATATAGTAACTTATTCAAAGTTAAATGAAGTATATTTTTCTGAATTTAATTCTGCTTCGAAAACTTTTCTTTATTATAACGCAATTTTAGTGATGATTAAGTTTAAAACATATCGTTTGATTTTATCAGAGGAAAAACAGTAAAATCATTTTTGTACATGACGACAATAGTGTAAAGTTGCTTCAATCAAAGCCTTTAAATAGCCCTTTTTTCAACATTTTAGATTACATATTAATAATTTAGGGGGGAGGGGGTCAATTTTCAAATTAAGATTTCCAAAAGAAAAATTGTTCTTCATATATATATATATATATATATATATATATATATATATATATATATATATATATATATATATATATATATATATATATATATAATTGTAATGTATGATTATACCAAACAGTAAACTGAGTTTCTATTAGCTTTACTACAAAAAAGAAGAGAAATTGCGGGTAATGTTTAGAATATCGGTGCTTCTTTGGAGCGTGAATTTTGGAATAGTGACTCGGTACAAACCCGTTATTTCAGGTTTTTACACGGTATTTCAATATTTACAAGTGTTTAAACCAATTATCCACTTTGTATGTCGCAGATTTGGAATGTCCTCTTTACTACCCTACATTCCGCGAGGTGAAATAGTGCTCGGTTACGAAATACCGAAGATGAAGATACTATATTTATCACATGTTTATCTCAATATGCGGTGGATATCACTCATGGGATAAATTTTTGATATTCCACAGTGTGTTCTTACGCCACGTGACGTCATAATTAAGCATTACGTAGCTTCAGGCGGATGATTGACGGAGAATGAAAAAGTAACCAAAAAAATTCAGTTGAAAAATGTAGAGTTGTAAATGTGAAGTATTTAATTCTGTTTTAATTTTTTCTTTCATCATTTGATAGAAATATGCTCGAAAATGAAATGTTTGTTTGTTAATCTTTAAGGAACTCTTTTTCCGTGCGTAAAGTTGTTGACGTCTTGTAGTATATGTGTTGTGCGGTTCCCATTTATAATTTTTATAGAAAAGATTGAGGTTTAACAAAATAAGTGGTAAAACATGTGATAAAAAGAATCTCTCATGATTTGCGATGGTATTTGATTTTTATCCAACTCGTTGTGTGTTTTCTATCCCCTCGCCAAGGCTCGGGGATAGAAAACACATAACTCGTTGGATAAAAATCATATACCATCGCAAATCATGAGAGATCCTGTATGTATTGTATATATATATATATATATACATATATATATATATATATATATATATATATATATATATATATATATATATATATATATATATATATATATATATATATATATATATATATATATATATATATATATATTTATCACATGCTTATCTCAATATGCGGTGGATATCACTCATGGGATAAATTTTTGATATTCCACTGTGTGTTCTTACGCCACGTGACGTCATAATTAAACATTACGTAGCTTCAGGCGGATGATTGACGTAGAATGAAAAAGTAACAAAACAATTCGGTTGAAAAGTGTAGAGTTGTAAATGTGAAGCATTTAATGGTTTTTTAATTTTTTCTTTCATGAATTGTTAAAAATATGCTCGAAAATGAAATGTTTGTTTGTTAATCTTTAAGGAACTCTTTTTCTGTGCGTAAAGTTGTTGACGTCTTGTAGTATATGTGTTGTGCGGTTCACAATTATAATTTCTATAGAAAAGATTGAGGTTTAACAAAATACGTGGTAAAACATGTGATAAAAAGAATCTCTCATGATTTGCGATGGTATATGATTTTTATCCAACTCGTTGTGTGTTTTCTATCCCCCTCGCCAAGGCTCGGGGATAGAAAACACACAACTCGTTGGATAAAAATCATATACCATCGCAAATCATGAGAGATCCTATATATATATATATATATATATATATATAGTCCTCAGCAATATAGAACAAATTGTGAATGAAGAGAATATCAATATTCAAAGAAATCAAATGAACATTTTCCTCTTTTAACATTAATTAAGAACATTATCTTTTATAATTTGGTTATTGTTATGAAATATCCATGTACTTCAAAATATTACAGAATAAGAACTATCTATTTACAAAATTTTATACCGAGCGCAGCGAGAGGCGGGCTTAATGGTAACACGAATATATAAGAAAATCAGTGAAAAAAAAGAAGTTGAATCAGGGGTACTAAGTGCCAAAAAATTTTCTTCCAGCCCTGGGCGCCGCCATATTGGCCGCCATTTTGTTAAACAAAAGTTAACTCGATCATTTTATGACTGCCGCTTGTCGATGTTTTTCGCCCCGAAACTCGATCAAAAACTTTCCAATGTTTAATTGAAAGTAATTAAGATAAAAATAATTGACTGTGCAAACTATACAACTTTTAACAGTGGTTTAATCAAGAAATACGACTAGTTTCACGTATGTCTTATCAAATTATCAGATAGAAAATAAAATCATTAACTCAAGGAACCGATCTTTTAGAGACTGAATAAAGTAGAAAAAATTTAAATTCATCAATTTGGGAAAATTATAAGCATTAAAGAAAGAAATAAAAAATTCTCGGAATCAAGAACTTTTCCTCGGCTATTTCCGAAGACATAACTTTTACGTTTTACGTATGAAACATGACGTCATAATGAAGACTGAGCACGTGACGTTTAGTTTACCTTGGGCTTATGATTTGATAGATAGGTGGATCCTACTGTGTGCGTTTCAAATAAATTTTGTTCTACAAAAAAATCAAACTGCACTGTGTTAAATCTGCACTCGGTCCAACGGTCATACCGTTTACATATTATCTTAAAACATCTTGATTCATGTACGTGGTTGGGTAGTTAAAAAAAATTAAAGAATATTTTTAAAATATGTATGATTTTTTTTTTACAATTTAAAATACAATATATAAACTAAGAGGTACATTTTACAAAAACAAAAACTTGATTTATTCTAATTTTTGCAAATTGAAATCCCTTTTTATTTTCCAAAAGGAATATCAATAAAAAAAATTGAAAGCACAATAAAATGTTTAGATAAATATTAAGTTTTTCGGTGTTATTTATACAACGTTGCATCTATTTCCAGTCAAGCGCCATCTATGCATAATCATTGACATTGAACCCTGACCTTATAATGACCCTCTCAGTCGGGCACACTTACATGACTGTACCCAGACCTTCGTGAGTGAAATATACCAATTAATTGTTCGCTTAAGAAATATTTAACAGATAAACCTTATCGTGATAAGCTTTATGCAAAGAAATTCATGTACATGTATATGCTTTCAGCTACTACATGTATGTTAGCTAGAATCAAAGAAAGTACAATGCAAGCTTTTGTTTTAGCGCATATTTGAAAATTATTTAACAACGGAATAAAAAAAAAACATGTAAAAGTATACGATATGTTTTCTGTTGATGAAAATATGAATCATACCATACAAAAAAAAGAAAAGATAAAAATTTATAGTGGCAGGTACTCCCAACATAAAAGTACTAAGTCTAGTACTTCATGAGACGAAAATGAGATCATAACATCGGACAACAAATCTGGCCTTGCATCAAGGTCATCCTACATCGTACGATCAATGGAAGTAAATACAACAGACTGGGTGATTCATGCTCGCAGACAAGATGTAAACACAGGCATCACATACACGATCTATGTCGTCACGTCAAACTCTCTAGTCAGCGGAGGTAGAAAAGGAACACACGGCTCTGCCCCTAACTTCCCAATTACTTTCACTTTCGGTTTAATCAAATCTGACACACAGTGCTATAAACCTGTTATTAGATAACGCTTCAGGGCGGTACGAGCTTTAACTGTATAGTGATACACTAACACATTTACAGCTATGACTAAGCCATGCGTATACCGAAATATCGCCCTGTACTATATTATACTTTTAGTAGATATATAGATATCGGATGACTAACTAAGCCCTATTGCTCATATCATAAGTAGTTTACACTTTTAGTTTAGTTGTCCCGAAGATATCCAGGAAAAGGGCAGGCATCCTACGCAATGTAAGTTATAACGTTATATTCTGAAATCTACGATCCATACAGTAGCGAAGCATTCTTCTATAATACATTTTGTCTCAGAATATAACGTGGAAAACTTAAAACCAACCCATCATAAGATTATCTGATGTTAGAACGATACGATATTCTAAAAATCATTGTGTATGAACCCCAAAGTTTTTATGTTTGATCAAGCAAGAATTCTCTAACAGATTATAGCAAAAACCTTTTCTGCCTGGAATTATCCATGCAAGTTATGATAAATGCAAAAAGTAAAATATAGGGTTTTTTCTTCAAGGAGTCTATATTGTGTTTAATATGAGACTCTTCTTTCCAGAGTTTTTTTCATTTCCCAAAGCGTAGCAAGCAAGTAATTTTGTTAATTATATCCGTTCATGGATGACCAAAAGAAATAATATTTAGTAATTGTTATCGTTGCTTTCCTCCCTTCCAACTGAAAAGTCATGTTCTAAAAATGATGCACATGAACAGAAAAATTGTCTTACATGTATCCAAAACTCGTGCGAATGTATGCAAGTTCTGGTACGCGTCTAAAAATGCTGGATGGTCTTGCCAATTTTTAGACTATGATTAATTTTTTTGTGTGATAAAAAGCTCTCTATAAAAAAAAGAAAGAAAAATTTACAAATTTAAAAGCTAAAATATTTTTTTCTTTACAAAAGAATAATGTATGTCAAAAAATATATGAAAATATTTCAAATTCTAATATCCCTCAGCCTACTTAAGCTTTAATCTTTTGACTTCTGTGTGTATCACTGTGAGCAAAAGTGATAATAAAGGTACTCTCTGTTATAAACCGAGAAAATAAGACAAATAATTTTTATACTAGTATTCAATATTGTAATCATATTGCAGCTATATTGTAATTAAGTTTTTTGTATGCAACTAAATCTATAACCCCCTCCCCCCCCCCCCCCCCCCCCTATTTAAAAAAAATACTTTGCATCAATCTACGGAAATAACCAGCCATGGCTCAACAATAGCAAGAGCTGATATTCAAAGCCTAAGCACGCGATCAGGTATGCAGATACCGCAATGCAACCATTTTTCAAAAATCTCCAACGTTTTCTAAATTTTCTTTGAAAGAACAGATGTGGGATTATCATATCCGGTAAACAGAGTGTGTTTCTGATTAATTACAGAAATATTCCACTTTTGGCATCGTAAAAATGTCGAAAACGTGCTACCGAAAAATTATTTATTGCGAAAATCATAAATTCTCGCCGAATTTCATTGACGGAGTCAATTTATGTTCTCAGTGAATGAAATTTCTTAATCTAGCGTGATTTTGTACAAAGGAGACATTAACAAATTGCATAACTAAATTTGATCCAACAAAATGCTAATTGAGAAATTTTCTTGCTGCCGCCATATTGATTTCCCATAAGTCCTCCAAAATAGTAACCGGAAATTGAGCGAAGCATTTAGCAAAATACCTGAATGGAAATGTGTCAAGACTAAAACAAGCGAAGACGCTGATAAACAATGAATAAATTGACTTGTTTGAACTTGGCTGTTTGAAGAAGCTTAGCTAAAGTATTCAGGCACATTTTTTTCCGGGAAAAGGTAGGTCGCACACAAAAGACTCTTGGTAATTAATAGAATTTATATATATTCAGGACCGAAACAACTTATGGTCGGGGTGTTTTCAATAGTAAATAACCAAGAGTATTCTAATTATTTTGGGGAAAACTTTCCTCAACCTGTTTAGCAATGATCGATAACGGTTTAATGGTATGTCTTAACATCTCATTCACGAACACTCAGGATTCAATAAAGACTTAAGGCAGGAAATGCCACTTTTGGTGCTAAAATTAATCTCGAGAGAGCGCAGAGTGTTTACCAAAGCCTACGTATAGTGAATTACGATCTATTGAGTTCTGAACGAGCGTGGGTTTAGTCCTCTTGTTTTCATTCACAAATAGCCACCACGGGTATTAGACAGACCCAGACATCATGAATACTATACAAGCAAGTCTGTACCAATTGAGGGACATATACTTTTGTGTAATCACGTTCTATTTGTCCAAACCATTACAGTTTTAACAATTTTAGAGTGAAAAAAATGTCTAGGCCTTCTTTTAAAAATTACAATTTTGTTTCCTTCATATAATGTTTGTATTTTGTAAGAGACCTTCGTTTACAGAAATATGCACTTCTATCATATTTCAAGTTACTAAACTTTTGTTTTAAAATGTGGAAAGCAAATAAATAAAGAAACATGGTTTGAGAATAAATTTTATTTAAAAAAAGACAGTTTTAAAGTTGGCCTACAGTAATGCACGTGGATGCAGAATATATATCCATTTTACGTACTTTTTCTTAATTTGATTGATGTTAACAGCCATCTTTTTTATTCTTCCTTGTAAGTTTTAACCCTTATGACGACATTGGTAGTCTTATATATCTTTATTCATTACAGATACGTCATTACACCGCTGACAAAATGTTCCTTTGCATTTATCTGCAATACGGCGTTCGAATTTACTCGGTTATTTTTACATCTATTGCTCATAGGGGAGAATTTTTTTAACATTTGGCGCAGTCGCGTTGCCGCCAGAGACCAACCAAACCCTGGAAGAAGTCTCACGTGATAAATATACAGCGGCAAACAACGTTACGTAATGTTTCCTTTATGGCCCGATTTTGAAGTGTATTTCACACATTAGCTTTTCCCCGGAAATAAGGAATCAATTTTTCCGAGACCGCACTGTCGGAATTCATATATTGATAAAATATCAAAATCATGATTTGCCGGGGAGACCGCGCCAACACCGACACATTTGGTCGGCGGAATACTGGCTGGGCTGTCAAAATAACGGCATTGGAACAGTAATGGTTGCAAAAGTTCTTTTAAGATTACGAAGCACGTGGTTTTTAATAACCATATTGAGAGCCTAAGTCACCGTTTTCATTAGATTTGAGCGATTTCTTTGTCACGGAGTGTGAATAAATGACTTGGATGTGCAATCTTTTGTCTTTTTCGGGATGCCTTTTTTCTTTCTGTCTCTTCTTTCTCGAGTTTTTGTGATTCTGACTCATTCCTATCAAATAGGGATATAATTCTTATTTCCATGGACAACAGACTTTGAACAACACTGATGTATAATCAACGAAATTATCATTGTTGCAATGACAGACTCACTTAGTCAATAAAATGATGTGTTAGTGTTAAGTAAAGAAATTGTTCCCTGTGTCCAATTTCAAAAAGTCCCAGAGAGAGAGAGAGAGAGAGAGAGAGAGAGAGAGAGAGAGAGAGAGAGAGAGAGAGAGAGATGATGATGATGATGATGATGATGTTCAGTATGAGCTTGAGTACTCTTGTGTGTACTTTTCAAAGTACTTTATTTGTAATATTTTTCATTTGAGAGAGAGAGAGAGAGAGAGAGAGAGAGAGAGAGAGAGAGAGAGAGAGAGAGAGAGAGAGAGATCCATTTCTATTTACATAAGATGGGCGATGTAGATCTATATGATCCGACCAACGCCCTCGTACGGATTAATTACTTAAATTCACACATAAAATAATGACCGACAGTTACAGGGCTCGAAAAAATTAAAGGGATTACAACCCCAGTGTAATACACGTCCTTCACTCTCAGAGAGCGCTGACTATTTGATCCGTGGATGTAACCCAAGAACACTGCTCAATTTATTAACCTCCAATTTCTATTTATCACCCTTAATGCCGACATCATAAATATCACATGATAACATCATTTGCCTATGTTCTATTCAGTCTTTGGTAGTGTGTTATTTCAGCTAGAGATATAAAACGGCGACTTTTTGCCCAATTAGTCGTGCTCGGGGTAGTTCGCTAAATATACCACCCCTTGCAATAAAAAAAGCTCCGAGTCGACGGAGAAGCAAGGGCACACACCCGATCCAATTTTCTGATACGGAGACGCCGCTTCGCGCGCCGGTATAGTATATTGTTGAATAAAGAACCCGAAGAAAAAAAAACGCACAATAAATAGGTAATTATGTCATTAATTAAATATTTTCCATTCACAATTACTCGTCTGAAACTTTTATGATATTTCAATGCATTGTTACTCATTTTAATACGGTTCTTTTTTCAGAAATTATGTTTACGAATTCTTTTTATACATGTATTTAAGCGTACTGTACACATTGGGTTTTTGGCGAGACGGGTATTTCGAAATTTAACCTTAGATATCGCTTCGAATATCTCAAACTTTGATTTTAATTTCGCAAACAGTATGAGACATAAAATTTATCTTGAATATAGTAACTGTATCGTATATCCGGGGTATTTTGGGTGTTGGAAATTTCGCAGAAATGAATTAATTCTATTTTGCTCTTTAGAATTTATTTTGCATTCACTTACCGACATAATTTTTAATGATATTTTAAATATTTAGTTAAAGCAAAGAAAGATCATTGAAATACTAGTATTTCGGATAAATTTTGCGAAGTCTACTAACTTTTGTGTATATCTCAGTGTATCTATTTGTTTTGCTCTTATAGGAAGAGGTGTTTAGCAAATGTCATTAATCAATCCATACATGACATAACCAGTCGGGTCTTTTATATCATCTCTTAAAAAACAGTTTCTCCAAAATTGTGACACTACGTGTAATTATAAGAGACGAAGAAACAGGCCCGCAGCAAATGACGTCCAGTGCGAATCGAACTTACAATTTTTTTTTTTTTATTTTTTTTTTTTGTTGATTAACAACATCGAAATAATCCAGTTTCTCTTTGCCCTTTAGCACAATCATTGGTTCAGGGTATTGTTTCAGGAAACAAAATGATAAGAATAGATTTATTACATACCACTTAATACGTATAATTAGTCAGGTACATAATGATCGCCCGGGTTATGATAATTATGGTAGATGGAGCTGAAATACGCGCCTGATTTATTGTTAAGAGACTAAACAGGGCATAAAATTTCACCACCAACGCAGACGGATTTAAACAATTACCGTACTTGTTAAATGACCACTTTATCGCTGGAATAATCACTTAATATGAGCGAGAGAGCATTAAAAACGATATTTTTTTCATCCCATAAAAAAATCGCTGTTGTCTTCATATACTTCTTCCATATTCAATATAGCTCAATATGAAATGACCTCTTTATTGAGAGAATTAATAATCACTTAATTTGAGAGAGAGAGAGAGAGAGAGAGAGAGAGAGAGAGAGAGAGAGAGAGAGTTGGTTAGGGTTAGTTGGTTAGGGTTAGTTAGTTAGTTAAGGCAATCTTTTTTATCGCATAAAAATTAACCATTTGTTGTTGTCTTAATATACTTCTTACATATTTCATATAACTCAGAATTAACAGTGTATGAACCTTTAAGGTCCGTACATTTTTAGTCGAACTCCGAGTAAATATTTTGAAATAGGTAATGTGTAACAAGACTTCTCTTAAGATCCAAAATTATAGACATGATTTAAACTGAATGGCCGTAGACTGTATGTGTGTGGTAAGGCAGATAAAGTGTTGTATTGTTCAGAAATAAGTGGAAACCTGTTAATAGTGTTGAAAAGATCACGGCTGAATTTACACGAGATACCTTGAGGGGGGTTAAACTCCAACACGCCGAGACAGTCAACTTTCACCGTCAGTGAATTTGTGAAAAATAAGATTGACAATTGCAGAAACGAAAAACGTGTCGAATCGTCAGTTCTAGACATGATATAGTCGTAAAACAGTAATGCCCTTGGACACCAATAAACGAAATGTTAGCATCAATTGTCTGCATACCTCTTCAATTTTACTGCTCATGTTAGAGGAGGGATTATAAAACTTCATCTTTACTTTACTTTTCTTTACTTGCACTCAAGGGTATATACATGCATATATATTTGTCTTGATGAGCATTACTACAGTATATATATTTTGTACAACGACCTTGATTGACAAAAATTCATGAGTTTCTTTTTTTCTATTATTTCAAGGGCACAATTTCAGATTTTAGATTCAGCTTCGGTCTTTTCACTGTTATTCATCTCATTTTCCGACTTTCCAGGTCAGGCTTTTAGATTTTGCAAGCGCCAACCTCAGAAAATCATAATCACTCCATTTCAGTCTAGTAAAACAACTACAGAATCAAAGTCGTTTTAATCCTATCATTGTCGCGTTTTGCCCTATTAAAAGGGTATTATAAAAGGAAGAGCTACAACTATTCTGGCTGAAAGTGATGAAGCTCAAAGGATGCGTTTAGTGCACAACGTTGTAAAGATTCCATGACGCATCTATTTCCTGAACTCTGCATTCGCGTACATATAATACTGGACAGCTTATCACAAAGTAATATGACAAGTCAGTATCATATGTATAGTGAAGAAGCTTTTATATCATCGAGTTAGGCATTGAGCTTTCACTATATCTCTAAACGTAACAATGCTTTAATTTGAATCCAAATTCTTCAAACCTAATTTTTGTTTATAAAGGTTAAAAACTGATTGTGAAAGTAAAAGTTGAATTCAGCATGAAAGAAACGGCATTACGGCGGTACTTTCGTTAATGAACCAAATGAACCCTAACCATATTTTTAATTTTGTACCACAGATAAATACTGGTAAGCTTTTTTGTAAACAATAATTCGAAGTTTTAATATATGAACCTTAATTACTTTTAAATACATCCCAACCATGCATTAGTTTCAAGAAAACAATATCTTTCTTCTTTGTCTTGAAAATATTTTAAAGGTATTTTGAATAACGATATATAATATGTGAAATGCTGTATATATTTGTTTTCGTGACATCTATCTTAGAAATAAATTGATAAAGAAATCTGGAACACAAACACAGACTGATTGTTGTAATAAACTTTATATCACCAATGATCCATCAAGCTGATTTTAATAAGGATCTGTTTCAACAAAATTTCGCTTTCAGACTATTTACTCGCTCTCTTTCACGCGCACATTTGCTCCATTTACTAAACCCCACCCTCCACAGAGTGAACAACCCTGGGGGGTGAACAAAGTAAATGTCCCCCACATCTATCCTCGGCAAAGAAGGACATGATGGCAATAAATAAATTAAACAAACACGAGAAAATGTACAGTTATACCAAAATTAAAATCTCAAAACATAACATTATCCATAAATATGCCTGGTGACGAAACAGAGACGATCATTACATCTGTTAGCGACAATAAAAAACAGGTCACAACAATTAGGTCATATAACCAAAATGAGGACAAATATCAACAAGTAGGTCAAGGTTACATTGATCAACAGTAGCAACATGCAGGTGGTTTGTTCACGCAGATGACGTCATTTGATATGTAAATGATTATATTGCGTCATATATTGCATGAAATTATATCATTTAAAAAATTAATATTATATTGTAACATTTTGTAAACTGGCCTGAACACTATTATTACAATTCGGTAGCGCAATTAATACAATTTTATTATTTTCTAGTGAAAATATTATCGAACTACAAGTGATAAAGGATGAATCTGCCTTTTAACTATAAATCTAAAGACGTTTGGGAAATCTTGAATATACCACTAGCCACAGGAAGCTTCTCATATAATGAAGAACAACTGGTGATTGTAACAACTCTTGACAACATATAATTTGCGATTGAAGAGGTTTCAAAACAACTTGGGAATGTGTTGTACATAAATATTTGTCATTGTAATAAATTATATCACAAGTGTATCATGGATATCACCATATGCAGAGCGCATGCGCAAAAACTCGTCTGTCCGTGCGAACTACTGGACTTCTTCCGGTTTCTTTCTCGCAGAAAGAGTTTTTTCACTGAAGGCAAAAACATCGAGCTCACACTTTTTTTTCCCAACAACACTTCAATACATTGCTAAAATGTCGCAAGAAGTTTCGGAAAAACTGGGAAACAGAAAATAATACAAGCCGATTTGACACTTGCAAAATAATAGTGTATCTCACTGGATCAACTTCCCTTTCCGGAAAATTGGAATCGCCTTGAGCTAAGTCTTCTAACGCAGCAACTATGCAGATTTTGCGAAGTTTTCGTACTACCTAAATGGTTTTAACAAGGAAACGGTTTGCATAGAAACTTCAGCACACTTCACTGACACACGCCCCTATATTAGCAATACTGAGTTTTCATATCGCACAGGAAGAAAAGCTATGCCCGTCTTTTTTCCAAGCAAAATTTGATAACAGTAAGATAATCGCTCATAGGATGAGCGAACATGACGTCACATCTACGTTTTTTCAGTTCCGTCAGGTGGCGCGTCCATTGTTCTGACGTCACATACATCATACCATTTCTCATACCAAGTTCCGAGCTTTTTCACAGAGTTTCTAATCTGTTTTTGTCGAGGGTTGAACAAAACGTTTTCCCAAACAGTTTCGTCTTTCAGGAAATACACTTTTTTGTCACTATAAGAAAAATATGCGACATCTAAATCGCTAGGCAAAGGATCCTCTCCTTCCATTGGCGGAAACTCCTCCCATATTTTTCGTTTGCGCACGCAACATCCTTTTGTGTGATCTGCTCCTTTAGGATCATAAACATAAACCTAAAAATGAAGAGCAATTTTTAATTTTAGTGTATGATGCCTTATCTTAAAGTCTTAATTGCTGTACAACCCCCACCCACACACACACCCCTCTTCTCTCTTTCTAATTTGACTTACCGTGTCTCCTTTAAAGAAATACAAATTTCTGTCTCTCATGTCAAAGTAGACTGTATCTATGTTCGCGGGAATACCCTCGGTCTCGTCAGCTTTAGGACCGAAGTCTTCGGTAATTAGACGAGGCCAACCATCATACACACGGTCATTTTCGCTATCGTATTTGTAATAGTGTTCACCTAAAACAAAGACGGAAAGTACTTACTATTATTTCAAATTTGTTACATAAAAAGGTATATATTGAGTGAGCAAATATTATGTAACAGAATTATGTAATACTATTTAGTAATGAAAGAAATTAAATGTTAAATGAACCAAATGAACCCTAGCCATATTTTCATTTGGTACCAAAGATTCATGCTGGTAAGCTTCTTTTAAACAATATTTCAAAGTTTTAATACCTAAATTACTTTAATATACATCCCAAACATACAATAGGTTCAGGAAACAATTATTTTTTTTAAAAACTTTAATTAGATATTTTGTTGTTTCCAGACCTTTGAAGAAGTAGGCTGCATCGGTGATTAGTTTCCCAGAATAGAACCACACATGCGCATAGCCATCAACGTAATTCGGAACTCCTTTCCATTCTAGGGCGACGTACAGAGGGTCGCCATACCTTGTTCTGTTGGCATGGTTCTCATACATCCAGTAATGGTTCTTGCGGAAGATGTACGTATTGTAGATGAATGAACTGTCAGGCCGCTTACGAACCCAGTCAAAAATTGTATTAAACCGCCCTTTGCATACACCTGCAAATAACAATACGCCTCATCAAATGTAAACATTCCAAAACGTTTGTCATAATATTTAGGAAATTAATTATACGTGTCTCTTAGACTTTTTTTTAGTTGAATCGGCCAAAGTTATTCAAAGAATTAATACTCGACTCGGATGAATTGACTAAGGAAGAATCTGTTCTTAGCATGTGGTAGCAATTGGCTTCAATACCTCCCTCGTTCTGTAAGCTTTAGTGAGCCATTGTTTTCAATTGATTGTGTTAATAAAACTGCATTCTTGTGACATGCCTCTTCTTGAAAAGATGCCTGAATCTGCCAAAAGGGCTGAATTCCGTTCATTGATATGTTTTCCTTACAGATGTACGATACCATGCATATACTAGTCAATGGAATTCTTAGATATAAGGCTTTCTGATTGATAAAAGAGGAAGCTACTGGATGAAATCAAGGGAACAGTTCTTGTTCGAACACGCGGAAGAAATAGGCCAGCACCTGTCGTTACACAAGAACATACCATCTTATACATAAACGCTCCCATTTCTGTTTCACCCAGAAATTATTGACGCACAAATTTGTGCACCTATAATACTGTCAAAGGAATACCGTAAATCATTAAAAATAAAACAGGAACGGTGTTTATTTTAGATCTATTCAAGACGCCCCCTGTTTTGATTGAAAAAAATGATGTACAAATAGGTGTGTTAAACTCGTTTTGCATGTATAATACGAGAACATGTTCTGAGAGTCAACTGTTCCAAGGCTCTCTGTGCGTTTTACATCTGAACTTTAAGGTGGTCCCTGTATAACACGATCATAATATGTCTGATTACTAAGCTTGTGAAATAAAACCCGGTTGTAGTCTACATTAAACATATATTCAATAGTATATAAAACATCGGCATCGACTTCCAAAACCCACCATATATCTTCTGTACGGACTTCCGGTCTTCCCATCCAAGTTCGAATCCTGCTTGCGGCACAACATTCTGGTGGTATATGGCGTACATTATGGAATAGCTCTTGTCGGTGTGGGCCAGACCAAGAACATGACCTATCTCATGGACCGCCACACGTAGAAGGTAGATGCCATCCTTGGAAATGGTGTCAATAGATTTATAGTCCTCCTCGTCATCAAAATGAACGTTTCTACCACTCCAGGAATGCGCAATCTCGCCGCCATGGCCGTCAAACTTCCGCCCGCAATTCTGGTGTGAACCTGAAATGGATATTTTTAAAAAAAATGCATTCTAGTAGTACTTGCAAACTATGTTCATGTTTTGTTGTTTTATTCCCTAAAAACGAACTACAAACAGCAGGGAAAGAGCTAATAATATGACAGATTATAATCTTAATCAAAAATGATATTCTTTTATTGCAGAATATAACGATAAAAAAAACCCACGACGCTTTTAAACAGGCAAATTGCAGAGTGCCAACGAATTGCTGTGCTTGAATTAGCACCTAGATTAAATGCTGTATTTTGACGGTGCAATTCGGTGGAAGGGCATGGGATATTATGAGGCAGTCGCTCGTTAAATGTGCTGATATGATTATATCAAAATGTACACATAATCTGCCGCGATTGTCGAAGTATGTTAATTTTATTAAGAGAACTAACCCACTGACCCAGTGAAGCAAGTAAGGAGCTCTGCTCAAGTCATATACGTAACCTTCGATCTTCAAAGTACAATAGATATAATGGATCTGTGGTGACAAAATAAAGGGTCTTATACAGATTTGAATGAGGGCATACTCATCTCCAATCATATTTTCTACGCTACATGTTTAATAATTTTAGCAATGTATTTGTTATGGCGTTCCTAGTCCACCCTTTCAGCGCGAAGACACGTTTAGAAAACATAGTCAGGATTAAGCTATAACGAACGGAGAAAGCTTTGACATTTTATCAATCATATCAATTTACGACAATTGTTCCAGATTACGGCATTGCTTCCGGACAACTTATCTAGTGGAAGCATCTATTAGATGAACACAACGATCAAGGTTCTAGAGATGACAAAATGGATATAAAAGTAAACCGAATACACATCTGACATTTTCATTATTTATTAGGTTTTAGTTTTCGGGCTAATTTTAGTGTCTTTTAATGTAGGGCCTTTTTGATTTGATAAGTTTGCGTAGATATAAAACATCGATATACGCTGTACACGACAACTAAAAAAAAAACCAAAGCTATTTATACATAAAAAATATCAATAATCGAAGCTGCTTTCATAAGACTACAGTGAATGCTGAGAGAGAAAAAATTCCCACTTACGGGAGGGATTGAGAAGTTGGAGCATACAAATAATGGGGGATAAAAGGATTGTTGAAAGACAGACGACAATTTCAACACGATTTCTCTTAACAATAAAGAGTTGTAAACAGGAACCTCGGCTGAATAGTTTGTGTTAACTCCTTACATCTTATATTAATGAGTTTCTCTGTTGCATTTACGATCACATGCAATTAGTAAAGAGACTTGAAGAGAGAGGGGTGTAGTCTGCAACCTTCACACACTGAGAAAAAGGCGTTTATCTGCCGTGCACTCTGACCGATATCTATCTCATTTGATAAATAAAAAAGCATAATAGGACCATTATCCCACGAATACAAAGATGACTGTCGTGGAAAATGCCTTTTATACCCTAGACCTAAAGCGAAGAGTTGTGTTGAAGAAGGTGCCCTACAAACGTCATATTATGTAATGATTGCCCCTGGGGTGCGCTAATTTGACGTATAAAATGGGCCCTTCTTGCTCATTTTCCCATGTGATCCACAAACAAGCATGTGAAAAAATCTAACAATTATGAATGAGAAGGTTTTGTCACTTTTGTGACTTTGGCGTTACTCTCATAAAGGATACAGAAGGGTAAAACGTCTACGTTTCGGCACGATGTATACTATGATCTTTTTCTTGGCTCATTTTGATATCTGTTCAGCAAAACGATAAATATTACGCCACAAACCGCAATTATAACATTATAGCTCCAATGGGGCGGGTATCGCCATCTTGTGGTAGAGTTAAGGGCGGAACATGGTTTCCACATCAAAGAGTTCCAATCTAGATCTTGATCACAGAGACACTTAATTGGCAGGGGAATCTGCATGTCGGTATTAAGATCCCTGGTGCATCAATTTGCATCAAACAAATGTGCTTGTTAATTCGAATTTATGTTATGCACTCTAGGAAATTGCTTTATCACTTTACTTACATTTGAGTTAATGTATAAGCCTCACGCATGTAATATTGAAAAATTTATCGAGAGTTTACGAACTAATGAAATAATATTGAATAATTCTGCGAGCCAGTCTGGAAATCAAAGAGATCGGAAATGTAAAGAGTCTGTATTGAAAGTTGTAACAATTTATTTGAAATAAAACGATTGTGCATACTAAAATTGCAGCCTTCTAGCTATCAAGCATATGCAGAAAGGCTTCGGAAAATAAAAAAAATATCCCTATGTTGGTTTTGAATAAAAGTGCGGTATATCGATGAGCGTGTAAATCACTAGGCATTTTGTACTAGGTAAACCACAGACGGATTATTCCTGGGCAATCTCCCAGCGAGGAAGGATTTCGTTCGGACAAAACGGTCTTAACAATAATGTAATATAACCCTGAACGGCAAAACTTTTTTTTATTTATTATAAGAAAAAAAATGGAAAAGTAGCAAAATTTCAGTGCAAAGACTTAATCAAATTTGATTTCGTTTCATCAATTATCGAACTCACAAAACGAAAATAGATGTGATCACGCAATTTATTTCAGCAAATATGTATACCAAAACGGCGAGTTATACATGCCATACAGTGACATTGAAATATCGTCTAGATTTGAAAGGTATTCGGATTTTCAACAATTTCGTCTTGTTAACCGCATTTTACTTTAGAGTGCGTTCCGCCATCCACCAAAAAATTAAATTAATGAGTTTTTATCTATTCCTGTATACTTAGTGTTAGTAAGTTTTGGTACGGTGTGGAATATACTCTCAAGCTAGCACACGGGACAGCTGGTGCATGATTTGGAATATACACTTTGTAGGGATCATTTCATTTCCGTATACGGACCACCGACCGCTAAAAATTCTAAAAAAAATTTGGTTGAGACAAAACAAACACTTTTTTCCTGGTAAAACCTCAAAATGTCAAATGAAACGAGTGGTAAATTATACAAAAACAAATCATAATTTAAATAAAAAAAACCAAACAGTCTAATTAATACTTGCATGCATGTTTTTGCAAAACATGTTTGTTGCAGCAGTTATCGTGTTGTAGTTTCGGAGGAATTTTTAAAACGGAAATAATTTTTTTCTTTTTTAGAAATCCCATTTACATATAGGAAGAGAAACTATTGATGCTGCCATAGTGTATGTGAATGACCCTGCTCCGTGCTTTTTATTGCCCTCATGAAGAGACTAGCAAAATTCATGATATAAAAAAAGTGGGATTGGATAGGGTAAGGGGTGTGGAGACGTAAAAGTTATTTATACGTTCTCTTTTCAATATATGAAAAATATAGTACCTCTTCCAAAGGCAATCTCTATGTCTACCCGGTTGATATCGCCCGTAACATCCTCCTCAAATATGATAGGAATCACCTCGCTCCACATCCTGAACGCCAGGCGGAGGCTAGCTCTCTGTTCCTCCACGGGAATCCGCGTACTAAAACCGTCCCGCAGCATCCGCCACCGAATATAGTCCTTGGTAAATTTCTGTCCGTCCCAGACGGGTTCGCCCGAAAAGGAATTATTTTTTACCACAACATTAGCTATGATGGAGCGTTTTTGTCGCTCTTCTGGAGTATACGGTTTTAACAGCTCGTGTTTGTATTTCTCGGCATATTTTTTGATATATTTCGTCCGTCTCAATATATTTTGATTTTTGACAGAATCACTAGTAAGCACATTTATTAACTTTGTCTTGCTGGCGTCTCTTCGCCAACGCCGTCTATTGACGGGATCAGCGTCAGAGTTTTTGGAATTAGAATTATATAAGTTATCATTGCTCTCCTCCATCACTTCCGGTACAGCGTGATCGGCTATAGCGTCTTTGTCAGCGTTTCCACATCGTGACGTACTCATAAATTTCCTCGTGACGTCATCTAAGATTCCCGTGACCGGAAGTTTGTATTTGATTTGATAGTCTCTAATGGCGGTGTTGACTTGAGATGCACTGCACATTGGAAGATCCGCCTCCACTTCTTTGTCGGTAAGCGGATGAATACCCTCCATCACTTCCATTAAGGCTGACCGCCGCCTTCTCTGAACCCGACATTTTAAGTAGCCATATTTTTCAAGCTGAATCTAAAAAAAGAAGTGAGAGGTATATAAAAAAAAGAACACTGACCGAAAAATGTCGCTTGGTGTAAAAATATCTTGCGTGTAAGCAAACTGATATGCTTTATAAACTTATACATTAGGGCAACATTAGGCTACGGGTTTTGGATGTCGCATTTCTTATCCTGAAAGCAAATGCCTAACGCGCATCAAAGTTGACCCGATTCGTATACTTTTACATGACATTCCTTTTGCATAGAACGTATCAAATAACCTTAATGGCTCTATTTAATCGGACTCGATTTTCTGGTAGGAAGCTATCGACCCGGGATTGGGGAGGTCAATGGTCAAAGCCCGTGTTCACCCAGACACCGACGTAATATCTGTTTACGAGGATGGGTTCGCTGACAATGAGACGGGTAAAACTCCCACAGTAGAGGTTTATCTCCTTTAAATTAATACCTGGCCACCGTCAATGGCGCTTTGTAGGACACTCTATACATATCTCGCTAATTCACGCAGAGGTGAAGGGGCTGGAGATTTAATGATTATTGTTACCGACTTGAGTCATCCTATTTTTTTTTTTACAGATTTCCTTTTCATTAGAGAAGGTTTTCTATTTTTTTGATGGTTTGTATCTTCGGCGCGACTCATCTTTTTCAGCCCTGACGATGTAGACAATCAGCGGGACCTCTTTTTACCCCTTCCATCGCCAAAAGAGAAAGTGTTTCATTACGAATCGTACGGCAGCTTATTTTATACATTATGTTTAGGCTTCCGTCGTTCATGAACCTGGCACTAAAAGTATATTACTTTTTTTTTACCAACATCTTTGTGTTCAGACGCTTTCTCACGTCGACAGATTTCTATCGTGTTCCAGATAAAAACATATTCTCAGGCCATAATACCCGATCTCTACTATATTTAGTCTTTTAGTATAATGCTTGATTTATTAGGTACACATTTCTTCTCAAATTTTTGTCTAAAATTAGCGAAAAGCTTTACAATATCACCTTTTGTTCGCTTGCGTGTGTGACATACTTTAACAAAAGGGAGAAAAAAATTATATCAATCTCATCTGAGAAAGTGAATTTCGATCACACTATGTCTGATGCTTGAAATTCTTCAAACCCTTTCGTGTATACGATGCACACGACATGTGGAATGACTTTAAAGACTCTGAGGTGAGAAAGGCCAAGCACTCCTGGCGAGAAACAGCGTCCGATGTCTGTATGCTACTGGTGTGTTCTTGTGAAAAGAACATATCACGGCGCAATAACTATCTCCTTGATGTCTCTCATCTTTCTTTCACTCTCTTTCGTCCCTTCCCCTTTCCTTTCCTCCTTACCCATCTCCCCCCCCCCTTCTGAATTTCTCTCTTTTCTCCCTTCACCATCTCTCTCTCTCTCTCTCTCTCTCTCTCTCTCTCTCTCTCTCTCTCTCTCTCTCTCTCTCTCTCTCTCTCCCAACAAAAATTTTATGTTCAAATATTACATGTAAACTCTACCCGCATCAGATGAAGAGAAAAAAATTCAATTTTTTTTGCACGCAAATGCCTTGTAACATAGGCCTCACAACATTGTTATGTAACAATTTAGACGGATCGACCTTAGGAGAAGGTGTTAGGTTTTTCCTCTCTGGTGTCTGAATTCAAAAGAACGTCTAGCTCCAAAAACTCTCTGTAAACTGAATATTTCACTGGTTTCTTCTTCATACGTGAAATCAGATGAGCGCTAATCGTCTGTACCTTGCGCCATAAAATCTTAACTCAATTCTTCAAGTCATAACATTATCGTAAATTTTTCACTATCGCATTATTTTTTACTATCTTTTAATTCACTTATTCGTGTGTGCGACTTTCAAACAGGCATTTAAACTTAAAGATCAGCAATATCATTTCATGATCATTCAAAGAATATACATGTACATTTTGATATATCAACACGCACCGTGAATGGAGGTATTGTCGCTAATAAATGAAAGATTTGACAATGAAAACAAATTACAACCTTTAAACGATGAGATCAAGGTTTATCAAAGCTTACCTCTGCTTCTCGTCTGTTATGAATTATTGTCAAGTGTTGATCAAGAAGGTATTTATTTTGATCCGAATGGTCGCGTAACTGGAAAAATCGCTCTCCGGGCGCCGGAGGTAAGAAAGACAGTATCTGCATCACTGATAACCAAAAGACCAATAGTTTGGCCATGTTCTAACAGCAGTACATATAATGATTGAAGCCAGGTTTTTGATTTGATTTTCTTTTATAAACAATTTTTTGTGGTAAATCGTGGATTCCGTTTTATCACCTGTCGTGTCTAATGTTTTCTTGAAATTGACGACGTGTGTAGTCCTTCATTTTCTGCAAGTTGTCATGTATCCCGAAATATCCCAGAATTCACTTTTTGAAAAAAAAAATCACACAAGCAGTAGTAAATCCAAGGTATTTTGACACTGGTCACATTTAACAATTCCGAGAGTCACTGAATTTTCGTAGCACTGCCATCGGCTGAAAATCAGAATAGAAAATGTCATGTCGATGAGAACTAGCACTTGATTAAAGAACGGATTTTTTTATCCAGACACTTATTTGTCTCAATGACTGATATTACACCAAGGTGGTATAGTCTAGAATGTTTACACAACTACAATAGCTTAGAACCAAGTCTTCTGATCCTAATATATGTCTAATAGTAATACCCAGTTGTCAATATCGGCGCGTGTGAATTGGTTTTTGTAACCCCCTTTTTCATCCTCCCCTGTTTTCAACTGGCCGCGCGCTGGTATCTAGTTTCTTTGCTACGGGTCAATAGAAATATTCATACATAACTTTAGTTTGATACTACTTCGTAGTATAAAAGGGGGCAGAAATGTTGATAAGATTACCTCAAGGATGATTTTAATAGGGAGGGTTGGAATTGACTGACAGCCGCTGACGTCTGCACTAGATACACGTGCCGAGTAATTCGTCGCGAGCAGATTGTTACCTCCCAGCTTAAATGACTCTAGAATTTCAAACCCAATCGAGTTCTCTCTGATATTATATGTACTGGCTGTGTGTATGTGTTGTTTATCTTTTTTCCTATTTTAAAAAAATTCCCATTGGCTTATACAGATCACAGAGAGGACGTATTGTTTACAATGTTTGTAGACAAAATATGTAAACAATTTGGACGCATGGAATATCGTGGTTTAATCACCGACAGCCCGTAAGTTATATTATTCTTTTGATAAAAAGATATCAAATAAAGTTACTTTGATATTATTTTTTCACAGACCTTTGATAGCTGATTTTGAATCATTCTTTTCTTCGATGATAAAACTTTATTTCTCTCTGACATGCAAACGCGTGCACGTTATCCTATTGGGTTGGTGACAACAAAAAGTAGCCGTGCACGGGACATGAAGACCTCTGCTTTAAGACATTAATTAACGTCATGATTAATTACTTTAAATCTTAAATTACATAAATTTGAAACAACGGCGAACCATCGTACAAATTGATAAAATATATCAAAATAATTTAACAATGAGGAGTCTAAAATTACAGTCAGTGCGACAGATCGTTGTTAATTAAACAAAGTCATACCTTTTTTGGCAGGTGGGGGAATTTCTGGCCGAGGTGAACCACGAAGGGCTTGTATTTTTTTCTTATGAATGGAAGAAAATTTGTTTACGTGCGTTTAAAAAGGCCAGCATGGGAGTTCGCGTAAAATTGTGTGTCATTTGATGGACATTGTCCGTCGTTTGTACGCCAAGAGGTCGTGAGATTAAAAGAAAGTGGAATCCAGTTTTTTCTCTTTTCTTTTTCTAATTCATATGAACAGGCCACTGCCTTAAGGAGAGGTTAGGACACAATTGGTGCTTGTTCCTGAATGGTACTGTCCAGAATTTCATTCAGAACCAACCCTTTCATAGTGTTAAATCTATTGCTTATCTTATTAGTCACATACAAGAGTTTCTCAGCGTACTTCAGTGAATTGGATGAGGAAGAAAATAAACTTGATTAAAAAAAACACTTCAGAATTATTGAAGGGAGGTAAATAAGACACTTACCAAACTTGAAAAGTTATGGTTCCTGCTTTTCGCTATCACCATGGAGACAATCATCTTTCGCAGCAATTAAACTAACACTGACATAGTTAAGTAGAAGGTTGGGCGACGAGGCATCTACAATATTGACAAAATGACGCACTTTTAAAAACAAGAAAGAGTTATCACTTCGTGAATGCTCAACTCTTAACACCTTTACTATCATTTGTCAAATAAAATAAAATGGTGGTCATGGGAGACGGTAAAGTGGGTTCCATTGAAGAAACAGGGCGGTGCCGGAATGGTTTTAACACGTTCTAGCCACTTCAAAGCCAGGTTTGAAGTGGTCGTACTAGACCTGTATATTGAGAGCTCTGACCTTTCCAATCAAGATTTGTCTGTGTAAACGACTTGATCGTTAGAGCGATTCGTCAACGCTTCATCGCGACGATCTAAAACAGAGTCCAAAATTATCTTATCTCTTTGATATATGTTTGAAACAGTATGTAAGGTATATTACGGAATGTGTAAAACAAAACAAAACCAGAAGAAGAAAAAATCGCATCGCGAATGAATACATATATACATTTCGTTAGGGTTATGCTTTTGATAGGTTTTCTTTGGAATACATCAGTATATATACGAGTGCCAGGAGAAAAAACACAATGGAGATCAAAATTTGTCACATTCCTCGTAGCTGGTCTAAACACATTACTGGAGGCTCGCCTCAATATTGGGTGTCTGCTGTGGCCGTTATGACTACTAATCAACCATCCTGCATCTGTACATAATTAACAAGAAACGCCAAGCCTTTTTTTTCACTCTCTCCGACTCTTGACCAAATATGCCTGGTATTTTCTGTGAGTAGCGTAACGTACACTTGGTGAAAATTACACAATTTGCGCATATCGCAAAACAACACTCGAAAACGACTTTGGATGTCGTAAAAGTTCCCACATGTTGTAAACAGGTCTTAATTTCTATCTTATTTTAAGCGTTGTTTCTCTAGAAGTTAATCACTGCCATTTGATTTATGAAAGAAATTATATGACAGAGATGATCTCATACCTGCGAAAGAAAAATTGTCACATCTTACAGGAAAATAAATTAATTTAAAAAAAAAAAAAGCTACATACTTTCTTTTTGTAATGTAAACACTCTACTTCAAAACCTGTATTCAAATAATACTACCTGCAAAAAATAACTTATCATGCAAATGTTATGCTTAGATATCCATTTGATTTGAGACTCATAAAGGCAACAAAGACACCATCCCTATGAATTAAAAAAATTTCGGTGGGATCAGCTTGCGATCATAAGATGTGTGTTTTATCAGCCCTTGTTATACACGGTGAATAAACCAGACTTGATAAATTCTCCTACACGTTTAAAATCCATTTAGAGAAGAAGTTTCATTGAGAATTATATGCAGAGACATATACACACAGTGTTTACGGGTAGTCAAGCCCTTTGGCTTATGAGAGAGAGAGAGAGAGAGAGAGAGAGAGAGAGAGAGAGAGAGAGAAATGTTAGGGGTCGTTATATTGATTTAAAAATATTCTTTAAAAAAATATATTGATTTATCCATCAATCTAAAATAAACTTTTAGTTTTGAATTTGAAAAAGAGAAAAAAAATTACTCTGAGCAAATTTGCTGAAATACTTGATGTTTCACAAAACATAATTTCGATGCTTAATAATAAAGTTCGGTAGACAAATGAGAAAGTTTGTATTGAAAAACTTTAATTTTAAAAGGTTTGCTTCTTTGGTTAAGTCTATATGAATATACATATAAACGTTTCTGAGTAGTATTCGAGATCAAATGAAAACTGCAAATCACCCTTCCATTAGTTTTGTGTAAATTGCACTGTAGAGCCATACCTAAAGAAATCGCTTTGAAACATTTTGCATTATGTCGAGTTTCAAGACAATTGTACCCTTGCACTCATAGGCAGACTAAACATAAAATATCGGGCGCGTAGTTTTTTATACCACTGAACAATGAAGGTTCTAAGTCTTCGCAGACGATAGAAAAGCAAATACACGGCGATATTTTTTTTTTTACTATTTTACCTACCTCTTAAGTAAACCATCCTGCTAATCCATAACTTGAGACACACTTTATTATAAAAAAAAAATCTAGTCATTTAAACTGTGTAGTGCTCAACAGACTTCAAAATCACTAGCCATCACAGAGTATTAGCAAGTATAACACCAAGAGACAACATCCTACACGAGTCGATAGGGTCACATACACAGCAATGTCAAACGGGGCACTCCACAAGCGACAGCGCGACAAGACACACCGGTGGTGGATAAGATAATCCTGCCCCCCGGAATTTACAGGCAGTACGATACGTTTCCTCGCAGACTCAGTGCATTCAAAGTGGACAAATGCCAGCGATTTGTCTCCAGTTCTCAACAGCCAACTCTATATCAGCCTGCGTCTAGCTAAAGGCTGGAGATATGGCATCTAAAGCATCAATAACACCTCCATGTTCGCTTTCTGCTAATCCTCCAGATTAACGATAATCTGTACGCGACTCGTCATCATCACAAATTTCAACTCTGATCCCTGGCAGGGCTAACAATACACACACTCACATAAACACATGCAGCGGAACCTACCGGAGTAACGTATTTCACCAAAGTTCATTCCCAGAAGGTTTTGCTATACTATGCCGTTTTTACTACGCCGTTTTATATCAACCGGATTCTTGATAATTCCCAGGAATTATACATAATTTTTTTTTTCAAATCGTTTATCTCTCGCTCGCTCCACAACCGTCCTTTCTGTAATAATCCCTTTAATACACGGTATCAAACTTTCGTTTTTACGCCATCATCAATGAACTTAACAGGTGTACGTAGTTCTGTACCAGTCAAAACAAACCTAAACCCACACACCCCCCTTTTCCACTCTTTTGCCGACGACATAAAAATTAACAATGTAATATTTTTTTTACACTCCGTCTTTTATTTTTTTATTTTTCTTTCAAAGGGTATAAGCTTCTCTTTCAATCACGTCCATGCCCATTTTATGATTCATCTAGACGTACGGAGCATCAAATTCGTCACAATATGACGGATTACCACAGCGCTAAAACGCATTTAATGAAATGCATTACAGTTTTTCTTAACAACAAAATATGTACTTGTACAACTGTTTTCTTGTTTATACCGGCATAAATTATGTGGTTATTTAAGCGGGGCACCTGTTCTATACATTGTTTACGAGCACAAAGTCTTTGATTTAGAACTAAAAACTTCAAAACCGCATTTATTGGAAGAATGGATGGAATTTATGTATAAATGTATTACGATTCAGAGTGTCTCTTAACGGATCATCGACTTAACTAGGGGTTTTTTTTTCCATTATACCTTAATTAGTCCATCTTATTCATTATGGAAATTAGGAAGCAAACCTCGTAAATATTCATAACAAAACATGACCTTTGATGACCCACTGACCTGATATGTCCAAGTAAAAGTAAAGCAGCCTAGTGCAGTTTAACTTTAAACAATTACCATTCTTAATTTAAAAATCCCCAGGTATTAAAAATGATTTCAAAAACGTATCCATTGTAGAAAAAGAAAATAAATCTACTTTATTGACAATAGACATGTATGTATACACGAGACTTCAGGTCGTAAGAAATTCTGTGTTTGTATATGAAAAGAAAACAAACTTCAAGCATGAACGTTTCCCTTGTATCACGAGGCGAAAGAAATGGGGTTTTTTTTGTTTCATGGAGCGCAAACCGTCTGCCAATTGTTTCAAGAAAACATTGACCTCAAGCCTGGAGTTTTCGGGAAGACTTTGTCGAGAAACCCGTCTGATGAGTGCAAAAAGTTCGGACATCATAAATACATGTAATTTCATTTTGGCCTCCGAATGTCGTCCTCGGGGAAAATATCTTTAGATATAATAATATAAGTATAATATATAACCATGTACATGTATATCAATATTAAAATTTAATCCTATATTATCAAACTAGATTTCATTTTATAGGTGTATGTTGAATTTTTTGATGAATTATGCAGTTTTATAAGGAGGGGGTATGAGAATTCAACATTATAATTTACCAGAAAATGAACTTCTAATTTTTATTTTCTGTTTGTTTTGACCATACTTTTTCATTGTGGTGATTATAATAGATTCAAAGCAATTAGTATTACCATATCTCGTCATTAACATATGTTTTACCATTGTATACTTAGAGACGGAATTTATGGTGTATATAGGTATCTATATAATAATATTTGTGTATACAGATGAGCATTATAGGGTGGAGAACACGTCAGATAGCGACAGGTAAAACAGCTAGGTAGATAACTATTACCTATATACACCTGAACGGATCGTAAACGCTGGATTTCCCACGTAGTCGAAGAGAACCGAAAAGTCTGTGTACTTTATATTCCTGTACAAAGCTAACCTTGAGAACACACATATACCCTTTTCACACCAGGGGTGTATTAGATAATACCCTGGGATTCTATTGTCTCTCCGTGAGTCACCGCCTTATGTTCGAACCCACCCAAAAACTTCAAATTAAACGGAGATAAAAAAAAAAAGAGAGAGAGAGAAAGAGAGAAATAAAACCCAAAGAGCTTAAACCGTTCCTTCTATTCTATGCCTGGGCGCCCTACCAGGATTTTATTTCAAAGGCATATACAAGAACTTTCATCACACATTCGACTTTGTTGTTGATGTTTCTGTTCATATCTATGAATCGATCGAACAGTTACAATGTACGTCTGAGTTTAATTCTATTTTTAATTGTGATTGGTGCTTCTATTAAAATAAAGTCCATTGAATTTTTTTTATGTAGTAACATGAATTATACTTGACGTAAACATGACGCAAAGCAAATGCAATAGACGAATTTTCCAAAACATTGTTTTAAGTCAAATAAGGAAAAAGAATTGAAAGAAATAGACGTCCTTTTGCAGACAATGAAAGCTTAATACCCGTTCTTTGCACATTTCACCATCATAAGGTATAATGCACATAATTTATTGGTTGTCAAGACAAAATCAACATTGTTTAAGTGCAGTAAAAATATATGTACAGTTGACCTCCTTTAGACTGAAGTATATCCCGGATTTAATAGAGCCGGACAACGAAGAAGGTCGCAAGCGGAGACAATTACCAATCCTAATTATATAAGTACAACTAGAGGAACCTTTGGATAAAGACCGAACAACCAAAAGCGGGGAGGTCAAGTGTCAAAGTAGGCGCTGGCACGATAAAAAATACCTTGTCCCTGCGCATCAAGATTCGAGAGAAATAGTCTCGATTACGACGTAAAACAACATGGAAATCAATCGATCTTATATATAGTTCAATTGATACCTGACAGATGCAATTCTAAAGAAGTCACCGTGAATCACTTTACGTAATTAACGTAATTGTTTTTAGATATGATAATCTGTAGATTGTAATATATCATGCAAAGAGTCTTTCTCGCCACATGGCGGAACTGCATCTGGTTCATTCTACATATTTCTATCCGTTTGAAGCTTTTTTTCCAGCACCGATACTTTATGAGGGAGACTGATTTCTGTTGACAACAGAAAGAAATGAGAAATCTGCACACTTCTTGGCGATGAAGATAATGTTTCTCTGCGGTTGATCACACACCTAGTCGTATTTCCTAACGATGTTATAAAACCGACTTAACAACGACTGAGTGATCTTTAACTCCTGCGACGCCCCCGTTTTCAAGGCAAGACATCATTGAACAAAAAATCCAACCCAGCCTGTCTTGTCAAATATCGGAAACCGCGAAGATAAGTTGTAACTTTTACTGATTCTCACTAAAAAAAGATAAATGTAACCATTTCCTCTGACATAATAAATCGGCTGTAACATCTTCATTATGTGATTGCTGTGCTGTAGATTAACATTAGCGATCCCCTATCGCATCCATCTTCACTGAACGCGCCGAGGTAGGTAGAAAACCTGAAGGGTGTGTTCAGTTTGCTTAAGACATATGTACGAACAATCTTCTTTACAATGTTTGGAGGTGATTTTATATCTCGAAGAACAAAGATGTAAACCGAAAAAGTTGTTTAATTATCTAGTTGTCTAATATATAGAGATCCCGATGTAAATGCGAAAAACATACATGTAGAGTATAGTACAAAGCAAAACAAAAACGCAACATTTACGTTTATTTTGTAAGTTTTTGAAACGATGTAATGGAGACATATATGTGTACAAAATCTGTTAAAGGCGTTGGCAAAGTTTTACATAAAAACAGTTGTCACCAATTCATTTTGAATTTTAAAATTAAAAATTTTAATAAAATATTTTAAAAGTGTCAAACAATTGACTGGAATTTTTAATGATGTAATGTGACATTGAACCAAGCTTGACCTTGACCTTAAGTAACAGTTTGCATTGATTTATTCTTCTTCGTCTGTTTGCACAATATTTTTAAAACAAATTTTTTAGATAACAATTTTGCAATATTCAGGTCCAATTTCTTTAGCACGCCGATATAGAACTTTCTTTCTGTTATTCCAAAAATTACGCGTGCTTACAAGCAAATGCATAAAACTAAATTAAATGCATAAACCATAAATATCTTATCTTCAGGGTATAAACTGAGCCAAGTCTCAATATAAATGGAGAATTTTCGCTAAGAGACAGTATTAAATTTTTCTCTGATTTATCCTATCGCATATAAGACCCGTTTTTTTAATGAAAGCCAATCAAATGCAATTTACTGTATAACAATAAATTAATGACACAATTTATGGTAGCCTTGAAGGATGTGTCAGTGTCGCTCTTGTCATTATTTCTGATGCCTAAGTGTACGAGCAAACTAAATTTGAATCTTGAATTTGACTTGTTTTTAATCTTGGTGGGTGGTTATAAAATGTTTTGAGAGAGAATATTACGTAGTATTCTCATTCACACGAAAGTTGGTCACGATTATACCACTAATATTTGAAATATTCTTTTTTCATTTTTTCTAAACAAGGATTCTTAGAATTTTTTCTTATAGTTATATTATTTACTTAGTAATAGCATGGATAATAAATACGCAAAATAATATTATTTAATTACAATTGAACTTCGATATCTCGAACACAATCGAATAAAAAGGATAGGTCAAAGTGATTTGTAAGTCCGACCACTTATTTTTTAAGTATTTTACCCTCGATATTTCGAATACTCGGATATCTCGAAGTTTTTAAACAGCCCGATTTAGTTCGAGATAACGAAGTTTGACTGTAGTTTAGATAGGGTGACTTTGCATTAAAATCCCTGTGAAATAAAACAAGAGAATTACATAAAATTTTACATAAAAGCGCAGTTTAACCTTGACATCTGCAAAGTGAATATCGTTCGTGACAAATTTTGTTAGACAGACGAATAAGGAGTATCAAACTTTATTAATAATGCTTTTTTCCACTTATGATCATAATTATTGCGAAAGACGTTTATGTCTAGTTATTTCGTTTAGAGGACAATATCAATTAACCTTTCGTTTGTTGTCTGTTAATGCTCCATTGCAAAAGAGTGGTAAAAATCACAGAGGGGGGAATAAAAATTGACGGAATACTTCAGAATACTTAAACAGGTTGTAGTTGAAATCGTTAATTATCTTAAGCGTTTGTCTGCACTTTCAGCAGCCTTCCACTGTTTTCAAATAATTAACCTTGCGCGGAAACAGTGTACTTTTTGGCCGAGATCGCTTTGCTTTCGCTGCAGGGTGTGCATTAAAGATCATTAGGCCTCTTTTGAACTCCCGTCAAAATATTTATTTGACAAAAGTGAACCCGCAACGCCGAGTTAAGTTCTTTCTAGCTCGATAGGTGCTTCATAGACACTCGTATTAATTAGATCTATGAGTTTCAAATGAAGGAAGTAAATTTGGCAATTTTCAAACCAGCGGTAGACACTTTCACTTCAGAAAATATTATACGCAACACACTTTTGTTAATTTTTATAAGAAAATGAAAGAATGAAAAACCTCCAGCAACTGATACAATGTGAATCAATTCTGTTTCAAGCCGATTTGCTCCAGTTTGCCTCAATCATCCAGGTTCGATAAATAGCATATCCCCTCTCGCTTTTTTATGTTTTTTATAAAGTTTTATCGAAATCATCTCTTTAAGCTTCAAACCACCATCAAGTGTATGGAAATGAAGATGTTATTGAGTTTAATGCACGATGCCATCAGAGGGATTAAAACCCATAGCTATTAGATTTATATCCATATTTTATGCATGCATTAAACGATTGCAGTAAACACAATATTCAACCCACAGGCTTCAGTACGATAGGGTTTTTTTCTTCTGCTACGTGTGTCTCGGTTCAATTCGCTCTCTCCCTCTGTCTCTAAATCAATCAAAAATGTCCGAGCGGTATACGACGGAGGTTTAACATATACATGTTCCAAAAATAGGCCGCTTACAACATTTTTACCCATGGAACACAATTAATAAAGCACGTGGATTGCTGTTTTGGGTCCTTTTTTGCATCAGAAGCAGGTGTAGAGGATTTTGGGTCAAGGGCGACAAATGCGACAAATCGACTTTTATTTTTTTTTTTTTGTTGAGGGGGGAGGGGGGGGGGGGTGGTAAATAAGTTCTACGTTCGGTAGTACTGAAATGCTTGACATCGGGGTATTTTGCAGGATAGAGAAATGTTGTAACGCTCTCGGAGCATAAAATCATTATCCATTGAAGATTACAAGCATAATAATGCTACAAAGGAAAATTTATCTTCTTTTTCCATGAATACTACTCGTGTTAACACCAGAGAAAAATAAAGAATCAAACAGCGAAAAAACCTTTAGATCGATTCTTTATTACTTAATTCATAATTTAGAAATCATTTGATAGTTTAAGAGTTATTTCTTAACAGGTGCTTGTACCTTTCTAAAAGCCTGTGATTTTACATAACCTTTCTTAGGAGTCTATGTCGAATTCAACTTTTGATCTACGAGCTTAGCACAGGTGTGCGAATTTTTATAACTTTTAAAGAGACCTAACGAATTTGATTTCATGAATAACAGCTTTTTATGCGGTTAATACCTGTCTATATTTTCATTCAGAAATTCGAACAGAGTGCGCATTTCTTTATATCTTTGTGTAAGACTTTAAAGATATACACGTAGATATTATAACTATATCAGTTTGATACGAAGGAAGTGATGTTGTTATCATTTTTTTTTCAATTGTACTATATTTTAATTCATTTCCAATATTGGTGGGGGATAGATGGTAAAATCGAACTTTTTGGGAAATTTCATTCTTTCCCTGTCCAAATTTCGGTAGCTTATATTTACATGTACAATCTCTGTATTTGTGATATCCCCCTCCCTGTTGGTATATTTGTTTTCAAATATACATCGTATCCATGCCATTTATAATTGTTGTTTTATATGATCTCCCAGATTATCCAAGTGTAAACAAAAGAGAGGTGGATTATAAAGCAATCTTTTGGTAAGTGTCCTAGTAGAAATTGCTATCAAACTTTATACTTTTTAAGTCCTTGTCTAAGCACACGCATTTATTATTTTTCAGGAATATGAATGAATCTTCGCCGATCAAAAAATAAGCAAATCATGTAAACAAAAAATCCGAGGATCCAATAGGATGTAAAATGACCTCCGAAAAGTGAAATGAACTTTTTCGGCAAATATCTGATTTTTGCAGTAAACTATAATTCGATCATAGCAAATCAAGTGTTGGGTGTTTAGCACTTAAGGTCGAATAAAGGATTTTTAAAAATAATTCTATATCACATGCACTGAAGATTGTAAGCATTTATACAGCGCATAAGAAGGACACAAGGAAACGAATCAAATATATAAACATGTACATCAAGCATGCTGTTAAATTGCTACTGTCATATATACATGTACTAGTAAAAGCTAGTCAACAATACATTCATTTAGAAAAAAAATCACATAGACTCTGAACACTGAATTCGTAATATAAAATGCCAACGTTTGTAAAATAGGATAAGGTGCAATGGTAGACCGCAGACAGAAAATGATATACATAACTTACCTTTTGTACGCTATGTGTGTGTGGAACTATTAATTCCCATATATAGAATCACTCGTACATCTGACAACCGTGTTCACACGAGTCCGGTATGGTTATAGACCGATTTTATAGGTATACATAACTAAAACATCACATCGATTTCTTAATTAGCAATTTAAATACGTCCCGGGGATTTTTTTATTTTTGTATTTATTTTAATTTTCACTCAATCCTAAATTTAGAACTTTCATTCATGTTTCTGCCCCTTTTCTATTTTGATAGCTTGTCCTTTGAGGGGAAAAAGAACACTCATGCGATATTTTGGTTATTTTTTCGCTGGACACGAAAGCACGGAATCTAAAATAGCTAATGCTTTTTAACGTTGGAGGAAGGAAAGGGCTTATTAAGGTCTTTCTCTGGATATTAAATCAATACCTAGCAAATGATTCCAGATCGGTACGGTCGTTTTCTTTCGTTGTCCAGAGCTTTTCTCCCCTCCCCGGTTTTCGGAGAGCCCTGGGAACTAATTGAAAATGAACGTTCGTCAATAGGCCATTGACCTAAGAGGTCAACCCCGGACTCAGTGCTGTCTAGACGCAATCCCAATCGTCAGATATTAATAAACACCAATTTTTGTTTACTAATGAAATTTGACTGCGACTGCTATTTTGCTGTCATGGATAAAACACCTACCCGACATCTTCACGAAAATGTTTTAAGAAATGATTTACGTTAAGAATGACTTTTACGTTAAACCTCTTTATGGTGAATTATGACGTCATTACGGTTTTATGTTTGTTAGGAGAGGTTATTGAAAGACGATGATTCACACTCAACTTGATAAATTTCTCTGTCTACTATCAAGACACTGCTTTTGTCATTTTAAAAGTTGTCCATGTTGATGTGCATCTAATGGTTTGACGTACATTGCGGTAATGGCGTCTCAATAATTTTCATTGATAAATTTGTTGTTTATTGCACTTTTGCACTTAGTTCCAATGTTAAAAGATAAAGATATCCAGATCCATACTCGAAAAAGGGCAAAAGTCTATCTTGGATATACCACGCTTGTGGTGTTAATAAGGGGTAACCCGGATATTCTTTGATGACATTGACATCTCAGATTGTAATGGAGGTACATGTATGGAACTCCTCGATGTTGTGACGTACTCTTTCGACGTTCATTAACATTGAAAATTTAACCATTTCTTTAAATTGTCTCTTTCACAGAGAGTCATCCATTAATCTACATTTCATGAGTTCGAAACTAGATGGGGGTTTTAAAATTTGTACATTTTAAAGAATTTGGGGGGAGGGGAATTATGGTCAAATATTGTACAATTTTACAATTGGGATTACATTTCGAATTTGATGTTCATGTACTTTTATCCATGTCGATATCAATGGTTAAAAATGTTTCTCCTCAATGCTCATAAGGTTCGTGGGACTAAATGTATTGTAAGGACGCTCGATGGTCAAGAAATTTCCCATAAGATCTACCTAAACTTTTTAGACTTGATTTATTTACATATAAACTATTATTTTGTCAAGAAAAAAAATCTATAAATTTCACCTTTAAATTTTAGTATTTTCCTCAATTTTATTATTATAGCGCTCTTCTTCTAAAGGAGATCAATACAGTCTAAAAAATAATGGCCACGACCATCGAGCCATCTTAATATGCAAACGCAATATGATGGACATTGATCAGTATACTAGGTAAACTGAAAAGTACTTTTGTTGGTCCTTATTAATCTAAATAAGAAAATATTTAAGGGAAACTTCTCAATGTATATTACAAAGTGACAAAGAGTCGCTTTCCAGAGAAATGCAGGTGTTTTTTTTCTAAAAGACTTGCGTTTATCAACTTCATGATTAGAGGGGTACCAAATTTACATTTCTGTCTCATTTTACCAAATATTTTCGGGTATATTGTTTTCATTCAAAAGGAAAATCTTTTTTTGAATATGATTAAAAAGGCAATAACCTATTAGTCAGTACAAAGAAGCCAAATAAGACACAATAATTTACTACACTAATTACAGTCCTTTCATATCGAAATCATCTTATATATTTTTCAGTAAATTTGTTAACAGAAAGATCTTTCGGCATGCATAAATTCATGAAAGAATTAATATATGTATAAAAATGGCACACGAGAGACAAAAAATTCGATTTTCGTTTTTATAGTTATGTCGGTCTTTAAGTATTGAAAATCGTTTTGCTTAAAAATTTTCAAAACATCTTAATATTTTTGCACCTTATTAACGCTGAAATTCTCATAGTTTTAGCTAACTCAGCATAATGTACTTGGGACTTTTTTTTTACTGTCACATGACATTATCACGTGAAACATATTTGTCGTCTGAAATGGCTTCAATGCTCTCAAAGGGGGAATAAAGTAAAATTAACGTATCAGATTAAGAACCATTTTAACAAGACCTTGGACTTTCGCTAGGACGTAATTATCTATTTCTTGCATAAAAACAAGTAAAAAATACCGCCAGTTTCGAGTGAAATATGCATGAATTGCGTAGTTTTAGCTCAAAAGCCAGACAAATTTTGTTGATTTCAAAGAGCCATGGCTGAATGGCCAACAATGAAATAGACAGTTCTTCGTCATTGCTGTTTGGCACAATTACCCAAAGTCCAAGCTCTTGATAAAATGGTTCTAAAAATCGAAGTGGTTTCGTTTTGTTAGCTATACAAGGAGGGGAGGGGGGGGGGGGGTGACATTCAGGTCGTAATGGGAGCCATAATGAAGGAACACTTGTGCTAAAATTTCTCAAACGTCGACGTTTATAGAGTTGTACACAGCCAGTCACAGCTACAGACCTTGAACGATGAGCAAGGATGATGCGGGAAAGGGGAGGAAGATTAAGGTTTCTCTCCGACAGTAATAGCATAAAAATGTAGTTCAATGTTATACAACATCTTAATTTACGATCAACATGCACTAGTTGCATTGCATTGCAATAGTCATAATATACCCAGATATGAAAGGAATTTCGTTCGTGAGGTATGAAAAGCCATACTCGGTACATTGTGTTTTTAGGTTGTGTTCCAAAACCCAATCAGATTTTGCACAGGTGTTTCGGCCTATATATTCAACCTTATCAATATATCTGATCTATATAGATATACATTTAAATTGGTTTTGACGTCAATTAATATTCAGTCATTATTGTAAGAATGACAAAACAATATACACTTAGAGAGTACTCGTTCACACTGGGAAAATGTCTCGATTAATGGACGACTGGATTAATGGGGCTTTAAAAATAATTTGAAATGACAGAATGAATGTAGTGCTTTGTTTTGTAAACTGTTCTACATCGTTTTTCAGCAGTATATGCTGTATACACTAATATCTCAAACTTAATCAGATTTCTATAA
Source organism: Magallana nippona (assembly GCA_033439105.1). NCBI lineage: Eukaryota > Metazoa > Mollusca > Bivalvia > Ostreida > Ostreidae > Magallana > Magallana nippona. The sequence continues at coordinate 18,430,486 of CM065920.1, read as the reverse complement.
TCTACCCCTCCCCCTCCAATAGACCTTTTTCATTAACATTCCATCCGGAATGGTTTTGACGTTTAGTTTTTACAGATCCACGTGATACCCGACACCAGCTGAAAAAAAATTCGTCTTTGTTGTAATGATTAGCTTAAATGTTACCTCATTAATAATATTTGATTAAATTCGAGTTTTCGGACAAAATATGAAAAAAGCTTTTGTTACAATTTAGGTTCTTCATTTGCCAAAACTTGTATTAGTGGTCATAATTGAAAGCAACATTGACGACCGATTTTATCGGGGTCATAGCTCGAAGTCTCGTATCAAGATTTTTTCCCGCGCGCGTTGAAAATGACGTCATGAGACGAGATGACAAATTATTGGTACTTTATTATCTTTTTTTTTGGCAGAAAAAATTGCATATTAAACACTAAATCATGCACCTAGCTTAAACCTCTAAAGGTTAGTACGTGATTTGGCAAAACAAGAGAGATATCGATTCTAAAAAGTCTGATTTATTTCGACATCTGACTATAGTTTACTGACACCGTCAATGGAATGTCGGTGTCCATTTTCTCCATCTGTGGTCACACAATGCGTTTCTTCTGTTCCGTGGCACGTGGGTGGGTGCACGGATTTTTGGTCACCCATCTGGAAGATATCGAGTGGTGTACCCCCTGTACCCTGATTTGTTTGTTCGTGACATGAATTGGTTTAGATATGAAACTCACTGAGCTATATCTCCATTCATTAGCAAATAGGCTTTATCTTATGAAATCAAAATATTACCAAATTTTTATATTACATTAATATTGTCATTTATATACGAAACTTCTAAGACATACCGGTATTACGTTTAAAAGCGTTTGATGGTTTCTACCCCCTGGTAAGAATAGTCCTGAAAAACACCTAATTAAGAAGAAATCTAGATTTTTGGGGGCATTCTTCGGATGAATTAAATAAATAAGTTAAATAATAACTTAAGTATTTCATTATAAAGCTTTTCAACCAATTCCATTTTCTTGCTAAATCCCTTCTAATATTACAACACGTGCGTGATTTTCAAAGTCACCAAAATTGCCCCCAAAAGCGATTTTTACCATGTATGAGGGAAAGCAAAAAAAAATGATAACAATTACGTACGTATTTAAACAGTTAATGAACTGTTTTTTATTGCTCATAAATGGTCGACTTCTTATATTGTTACCAGTCTGTTCTTCTTGTTCTCTGGAGATGTCTGTACGGTTTGAACTGGGTGAGAAATTCCGATGTAACAGGATACTGTATGTTTACCCACAATGCTTTTCACGTTTAATGTTATTTGACGTCTGCGTAGACAGGAATGTCTTTATGACGGACGGTGACTTCGTTCAATCCGTGCAAATATTCCATAAGGTCACCAAACACTCGGCGATATTTCATTAAAAATGACAATGGTCGTGTACAGAAAAGCTAGCATTTTGTACTACATAGTTAATTTCGTATTTCACATATGTAAATAACTTTTAACTATAGTTTTATTTTCCCCTACCTCGAATTTCTCGGATTATACATGCAACTGGGGTAGGCTTACACATTTACCGTTAACAATATCCATTAACATTTACCCCCTAGGTACAAAATTACTTTCGTTTAAGATGACATAGATGTTGAATGGGTGTTTAGAATTCTTTTAAAAGCGAGTAATAACTTCTGCATAATTCATCGCGATTAAATTACAAAACGCACACTTAGAGGTCAAGCAACGTTAATGGAGTTAATACTTATCATTCTTATATTACCAAAAATCTACATCCTTGATTTTAATGAAGTGGTTACCGGTAAGGAGGTCTCTTAAGACTTCTTGATATCTGTAAATAAAGCATTGTGAGAGGGAGATATTAAAGGATGTCTGTTGGAGCAAAGAATTGCTTTCTCCATAACATATTCGTGCATGAACGTACTCAACTTGTGATGACGCCAAATTTCCCACGACACTTCTTAATGGGATTTTAACTTTGCATTTAATATGTAAAAGAGAAAAATAATGAAAGATATCGGGTGACATAAAAATAAATCTTATTTACAAATTGATTATTAAAGGTTTTGGGTATGTATATACAATTATGACGAGTGATTTTTCTTATAGAATATATATACAAGTTTAATCTAACATCATTGCGTTGTGTAATGTACAGTTGATGTTTGTTGTCATATTCACAAAACAACATTTTGCTTTTATGGTTAAATTCTTCAAAAATAAATATAAAATATATTACATGTTGTTGAAATGCATGCAATTTAACAAACCTCGCGGGTCACAACTTGACAGAAATCGCCCACTTTACTAAAAAGCAATAGATTAGTCATTAATTCCAGCGAGGGTTGTCTCTCGTATCAGACCGTCAATGTACCTTAAGTTTATATTTCATTGTGTTCAGTTTTCACGACTAGTAGTCCATATAAGTAGCGTCAGAGTCACGGACGGTTACGGAATACATTTGAGGTTCTTCATCCGCTTGTCGGAAAGAACCGAGAAGTTCCGATTGGTATGAAGCGGCAACACGGAACAAAATAATCAATGGTATTATCAATTGATGTTAACTTGGAAGTCTAGTCAATTAAGAGGACAGACCTTGCACTATTAAAATATAAGCTATCCATTACTTTATCGGTGCAATTTATAAAAATAACAGAAAGTTCTTAATTAATTGATTTAAACTGTGTACAATTAACCAAAGTAATTAGTTCTCTAGTTGTTTACACCGGACAACCTCACGGCGTGCCATACTGTGCTGTGGGGGAGAGGTATCGCGGACTGACACAAATCGGTCTCCCGCTTCACGTGTTCGCGCGGACCAACTGTCAGCTGTGACCAGTTTAGATCCTGTTAAAACTCAGAATAAATCAAGCACTGTGCAATAAATTAAAACTTCAAAAGAATTAAAAAAACTAAAAAAATATTCTTATTTTAGGAGTTCCGCTTGACAGCGACGACGGAAAAAAATCTGTTTTTATGTTTTGTGTTCGTAAGCTTGCTGAAGTCATTGTGTCGGACGATTAGTTCAAATCAAAGTCAGGAAAGTTCAGATTAGTCGAGTTTTGCTGCCGGGTCTGTTCAAAGCCAATACACCAGAATGTGTTTATGAACAAAATGCCGATAAAAAGAATACACTGTCAAACTTAAAATGATATAAAAGCTGTGTTTTTGGTTACGTTGATTACGTGGAGATGGCATAGAATTACCATGTTCTTGAATGCATTTACTTATTTTCCATAATTGCAATCTCTAACTGTATGATTTTATTATATAATAAGAACCGAAATAAAACGAAAACACGTTATATCTTGAAGAATCAATTTTTGGTATAAAGCGTACACTCAAAATATAACATATTTACAAGATTCTTAAGAATGAAAGCTTCAATCGTTCAAAATTAATTCTTTATCTTTAGCACCGAGAGCCAAACGTAGCGCTTTGTGAAGCATTTCTGATCTTAAATCGATTCCAACTCAGCTCCACCTATGTACATGTAAATTTCGTTTTTCGACCATTTGGGCACGGGGCATGAAAAACCTCATCTTGAAACTTAGGGCTTTTTGAGATCCAATGCATATGGTCACGACATCTTTTAGCGTTGTTCCCCTTTAGATTAATAAGAGTTTAATAAATCGTAATAGGCTATATTTACTTCTTAAGACGAAGAGTCCAAATTCATAAAGGTATAGGTAAATGATCGAATTTCAGAGCTAAAAATATTGGGATCCAAAAGTTTCATATATTAAAGTTTAAGGCAGATCTAAAAGTTAAATTGTTGACCACCCGGTCTCCTTAAAAAATATAATCACAAGCTTCAGACATATTCGTTTTAATTTGCTAGTATATTGATATTTCAAAAATGGTAATTGAAACTAGTCGTTTTTTTATACTCTCTTATAATACTCTTTCTTGCTTAGCAGAGTTCCGCTGTACTGGAACTTGGAAGAATCGTGATAGATATCAATAAATGTAAAACATTAGTGATTCGTCATCGCAATAAGGAACATAAATATGGCAGATGACTTTAATGTTTTGAATTTTGCCACCAGATAGCGGTTAGTAAGCTAATGGTCTATTGGGCAACCTTGAGAAGGAGTTCGTATATTATACAGAAAAATTTTATTCCTCAGAATGCTTTATAATCACAATTCATTTCATTTTTAACTAAATCGTCATGTACTTTTTGTAATTGATGTTAACCTTGCACTGTATTTTTTCACCCACTCTGTGTAATCTTTTTGTCGTAAAAGGCGCATATCCGTACTAATTTAAATGTATTAAATGCATTAAAACTTACTGATTTTTTATAATACAACATAAATGTAGTTTGAAAACTATAAATACTAGTTATGAGAAATTCCGTCAACATTTAAACGTTAGATTTTTTTTTAGTTTCAGAACTAGACCCGTCATTTACATGATGTATGTAAAACAAGACAATTGATGTCTGAAAAGCGGAAGCGATTTGACTTTAACGCATTGACATTGATGATCACGAGGCTTCTAATTCAGCTCCCATTTGCCAGTATCCATTTGTCCTCTACTTATGCATTAAGGAACAATGGTCCCAATATATCATTTCTTTTGATGAATTCGATGCCATATTAACGTATCGAAAACTGTTGTTTTTCATAATAATAGAAAAAATTCGAAACGACTGTTTCCAATGTCCCAAATGGACCTCAAGGAAATGTTGAGGATGGACTGTTACGAATGTTGTGTTATCAACCGATGGTCGGTGAGTCAGGAATGGCCAGTGAGGAATTCATTCTGAATGAGGGTCGACGACCTAGGGATGTTTTCAAATTATGATCGCATAAACCGAGACTCCATGATCCTAAAGAACGGGGAAAACCCTCGCTGTCAGAGGGGTTCCGAACGAAGGTCAATTATCGCACAAACTGACACAAGTCGGGCGACATTTATGTCGTTATTTATCATGAATCTAGACCTTTATATATATATAGATCCTTTATTTTTCCCTGGAAAACAAAAATAAAAAATTGCGCTGAAGTGTTGCACATCAAAATTGGCAAATGTTATTTTTGCACTATGGCCTGCAGATTTGTTTGACGAGACGACATAGCATTACAATGGGTGTGTTCAATTATCTGTCAATGACAGAGATAATTCGGGATATTGCACTCAAATCGAACTTACCAACAAGTGACCAATATAATTATAAGCTCATATTTTCGAATAATTGAAGACACGGTTCTGTTTTCAGGGTCTTGGCTCGCTTGACTTTTCTGAACTAGATGTGGGTTTTCTGCGTGCTCGATATTCTGCTATTTCATATACCCGGAAGGTTGCGGATTTCTATAACAAACAACTATTTATACTTTTTTGTCAAATATAAACGAAATTGAAGTTCGGAATTTATGCAATATAAAGCAAATCTTTATAAAATCAGATACGAACAAGTAAAAAAAAAACAAAACAACCTCCTCAGTATCACGACGACGGGCTTTAAAATCATCAGAATTTATTTAGAGACGATTTAGGAGCACTGATAAATCTAAAGATATCTTATATATTAGATAGAGCAGTAGAGCAAGCAAGCATAGAACCACATTATATATGTAAGAATGACTGGACAGCCAGGGAACTACACATATAGATACCTGGTATATTTTTTTGGACAAAATTGAGGAAACTGTACAGTATTGTTTTGCTTGCTTCTCTCTCTCTCTCTCTCTCTCTCTCTCTCTCTCTCTCTCTCTCTCTCTCGTATATTATATTAATTGCATTCGTATATTTTGTTACAAAAGTCAAGGTCAGATGAAGCAAAAACTACAACAGAGCTAAGTGACGAGGTACATACATGTATCATCTTGTAAATTGCGGTATTGATTCTTCAATCAAAATCGAACTGAAATAACCTTATTTTTTTTTAATTTCACGTGCAATAGGTATAACAATATGAATGATAGCGAGAGGATTTCTTTGTTTTTGTAAACCTTCAAAAATTCACATTTCAGGTGCAACATGTTTTCTAACAAAGACTGTTTGTCTGCAATTGATTGGGGGAAATTTTGAGCAAAATTATGTCCGCCCATACCGTGGAACCTGTCAGAGAATTTAATAAATCCCGCTGTTAGTTTTTGCAATAACATGATCTGTTAAGAGAGAGAGAGAGAGAGAGAGAGAGAGAGAGAGAGAGAGAGAGAGAGAGAGAGAGAGAGAGAGAGAGAGAGAGAGAGAGAAATGAGGTGAGGGGATCATCTACTTTTTTATTGTAGCGAAAGCTCTGTTCACTTCTGGTGCATTGAGGTTATCAAGCAGTATCATCAGTGTGAAATTATTAAAGTCTGTTGTAAATCATATCACCGTTTAATTTTTATCTTATCGCAAATGATTGGCCAACCAGTGAGATATGTTCCAGAGTTGTAATATATATACCGGCATTCTGATTTTAATCTGCTATACACATAACCTTTACAAAAATTCTAATTTACAATATAGCTTCCGTGCATAAGTCTACTCGTATTATTTATCATGACGAGAAATATTGATATATATTAAAATTGAAAAGTACATTGCACAATATTTTGTTAAATGTTTATAACAAAAACGGACTTGTATATTATTTCAAATACTGAAAACATATTACTATTTTGATTTTAGCGCAATAGCGGACAGGAATAAGCACGAAATGCGCTAAAATTTATATACTGCTAAATTAAGAAAATTTACAGAATTATATATTTATTTGTATTAGCTATAAATTTAAAAGGTGCTTAAAAACATCAGTAAATTTAACAATTATCCCATCTCTTCGAAAAAAAGTATAGATGGTGTTCTAACTAAAAGATTTGGAGTGCTTGAAAAAGTTCTTGTGGTTTTCAAATTATTGATTTAAGGCGACTTAATTATCATCTACGTACTTTGATTGCAGCAATGTGAACCACGCCAATTTGGCGAAAAAAAACCCTGCAAGTCATGAATTATTAAATTGTAACATATCATTATATTTCATAAAAAAATATATTAATATTAGCTGTAAGGACTGAACTTGTTTTTTTCTTCTTTAAATTTATAATACTAAGAATACTATAATATTTTCATCATAATATTTCAGTCTGTTTTAATTTATTGAATAGAAACTTTCAAGATTCCCTATCGTTAATCTTTACACGGCGGCTTTGTACATGTATGTATTAGGTTTGCATTTATTTGACTCTATAATTTTCTAATAATCCAAGTAATTCTAGTGATCTTAACTCCATTTTTGGATACATTTTAATATCGTGATGTGTGTTCTGAAGAAGTAATTTAAAAAATAAAAAGGAACCTGTTATCTTTATCGCTACTTGCTAATTTATAAAATATAAATCGAACATTTCTTCATGTTGTGAGTTTTTTTTTTTTTTTTTTTTTTTTACTTTTAATCATGTTTATGTATAAATGCACCTCGTTAGTACTAGAAAATCTACTTACGTTGATTTCTAGCGGTAACGATTTTGAACTTGAAACTTGAATGGTATACTTGAATGTTACTTTTATAATTATTCTTCCGTCAAAGTGTAATATACAAAGGTTTAATATTAATAAAATGCACTTGGTAAATACACAATCATTAGTTTAAAAAAGCGTTTGGTGTACAATAAAAAATCATGTGCATGTGAAAGCAAACGTAACCGTAATTAATCATACAAAAAGTTTGACGACAAGGTGTCATTTTCTTTTCTTTTTTTTGGCTATGAATGAAACCAAAGGCTCATAATGATTCATTAAAACATCCTCTTATCGTTATGTTTCTTTGACAATACGCCGATAATTTAGTACAATGAAAACCAGAAAACCACGATGTTCTCTCGACTTTGGTTTTTGCTGCATTTATATGCACGGATCGCGTATTAAACGATTCATTCTATAGAGTATTAGGCATAGGTTTGATTACATAAAAAATGAATTTACAATCCACAGATTAAAAACCGAATATCTTAAACTTGAAAGAAAAAAGATAAAAGTTCAGAGAAAAAGGTGCAACTTTGAAGTACAGTTCGCGTGAATCAACGCGGATTTGGGAGAAGACATGCATGAGCGATATGCTAATATCGGTGACATGGGAAGTAAATAGTTAATTAGAAATTAAACCTATGATCATGACCCTCACATCACGTAACGGCGGTAACGATTGAAGACTGGCACATTATCATTGTAAATCCATTTTTAAGGTATGTTTCTCTTTATATTCGACAGTTTTAAAGAACAGAGTGGTTAAACACGTGATCAACATCAATAAACAACAAAATAACACAAATGTGTGGATCAAACACTCGCATGTTTTTGATTTACGAGCCAAAGCTGCCGGATTTGAAATAAAATTAGTTTTTATTTCTTTAATGTTCATACTTTACCTGAATATAATAAATAAAAATTACTTGCGGGAAATAAAAGTATTAAATGCATGTTTCGACTTGCTTCGTTTGAATCATACATAATTCAACTAAAAAACATTTTGATGAATTATGAAACAAGAGATATTATATAATGCGATGATTTATCTCTACGTTTTATATGCTATTAATTATTCTGTCTTCAAAGAAAATGAAACATAATAAATGCTCTCTTCCTGGAAACAGTCATCGACCCAATATTACGGTCAATCAAAATGCTTATTCCGTTTGCGAAAGGTGCAAACTTTTGTCATAACAAACCAAAGATACAAAATTGCATCACTAGCCTGATCCGTTTCCTATTTTGAATTTTAAAATTTGGGCCTTGTTAGGGCTGGGTTTGGGTAGACAATAAGCCAAGCACGAGTCTTGTGGTAGCCATAGGCGAAGTTCACATAGTTTGTGCTAAAGAATATGTCCTTGGTTTCAGATTTAATATAAAATCGAACGGATAAGAACTAAATCAATTATCCGTATAATTCTGTTTTATTGCTGTTGTACCTTAAATTCCTATCTAATGTTAACATTTCAAAAGACAATGATAATTTTCCCACCTTGCAGGGGGTATATAAAAAAACTATTTCCGCCGTTTCATTGTGTAAAAGTGCACTTTTACTTTTCGCATTCCGCTTGAAAAATTATACTACGACAGATGTGTTGCCCTATATATGTAAAACTTTTGTGTTAGTTTCAACATTAGACAGCTGTTGACGTAATCCGTTTTCGAACGGAGAGATTATTTCTTTCTACTTTGGTCCGTGAAGATGTGGGCGGCCCAATCGTGATTCGAATCTAGGATCTTTCGTATCGTAATCTGGACCCTGTCTATCAGCTTCACTGTAGGAATTCAATCTCACAAGAAGAGTTTCGGAACAATAATCCGGGAATTTATTGACGTTGACGTCACATATAACACTCATATGGATCGAAGGCCACTCGGTATCCGGCGTCTTATAGTTATCGAAGTGCTTTATCTCGTTGTTTTCTGTATGATTTAGAGAGAGAGAGAGAGAGAGAGAGAGAGAGAGAGAGAGAGAGAGAGAGAGGGGGGGGGGGGGGGGGAAGAGGGTGAGATTTATAGGTCAGCAATTGATTACTGAGTTTCATAAATCAGAAATTCATACCTCATAATTCGATGCTTTAAATAAACCAACTTATTTAAAAGTTAACGTTTGACATTCAACAAAGACACTGAAATTTATTAATATGAATATCTGCTTAAAAATCTAGTTTTGAAAAGCTGTATTGTTAACTTATCTGATAAGTCTTAAAGGAGGTTTGGTGGTATGGGCTTAATAGAATTGTTCTACCTCCCAACAAACAAGAGTTTGGTAAATTTCATCGAAATACGATTTGGAATAATAGCAAGAATTATGATATAAAAGAATTTAAGAGATTTTTACGGTGTTAAAAACTTGTTTTTGTTAATTAATAATTAAATGAATAAACTACTGATATAATTTAAAAAAACAGAAAAGAAAAAATAAAGCTATAAACCTCATATTAAGAACATATCTTATGCAGCCGATACTGCTACCTTTTTGAACTTAATATGACCAACTTTGCGGTTTATACTCCTACAAAATCTAATTTCTGAACAAATACGACATAAATCGCTTTACTTCGTGAATATGTAGGTCAAAGGGGTAGCACCAGGGAGCAATAAGGATTACATGCAATGGTCGAAAACCTTTAATATGCTTTTAATGTTCTATAGTTATAGACAGATTTATAAAATCGCTGATTTAGTGGGCGGTAAATTACATTTTATCCAGAACTATTAAATTTCTGGATATATATAAATCTTATCATGGCTTTTATATTATATTCTAGTCATGATATCTGATATATTGTAATTAGGCAATGTCAGCACGCATTTCTCAAATATGAAAAATTAACTAGAAGAATAGTACCAAAAAATCGAAATTAAACCATGTTTTTTGGCTCACTGATAAAAAAAGAACACTTATTTAACAAAATTTTGTGTAATGTAAAAAGGTAGGCAAAAGAGACAAATTAAAGAGCAGTATTATTAAAGACGGACAAACAGAGCGATTTGCAAACCACAAAGGAACAGCTGTACAAAGGTTTAAAGGTTAACTAGACCAGCAAATGGATATTATAGCCATACAAACAGACGGATAATTTGTAATCTAAGTTACCAAAAAATACAAAACAGACGGGCAAAGAGATAGTTATAAACAGATCTTGTCAAAAGGATAAAGAGGACAACACAAAAACGGACAAAGGAATATAATTAAACAGACAAACGGATAAAGAGGACAACACAAAAACGGACAAAGAGATATAATTAAACAGACAAACGGATAAAGAGGACAACACAAAAACGGACAAAGGGATATAATTAAACAGACAAACGGATAAAGAGGACAACGCAAAAACGGACAAAGGGATAGAATTAAACAGACAAACGGATAAAGAGGATAAACAGACAAATGGATAGTAAAACAGTTAAACAAATCAAAAGGGAAACGCACACACATACGGACAATGGAATAGTTATACAGACAAACGAAAAGAGAGGACTGCATACAGAGACAGACAAGGAGCCACTTTAACAAAACACAAAAAGACAAACAGAGACAGCCGACATCTTTTCATGGTTTTGAGGTGGTTGCAATCAAGTCCCCGAAGACTGGCTTGAATCTGGCCATTATTATTTTGCTGCTCCAATCACCAGTCTGTTTCATTTACATTTCCAAACTAATCCCGTCTGCCAAATTAAGTTGTATAAGAAAAGTCTGCAAAATGAATATTTAGAGATGATTCACGTTTGTATGTTTTCAGTAAACGTAGAAAGTCTGTATTTTTTTTTTTATCCTTTTTCGAGAAAATCCGTCTTCGATGATTGTACTTGGCTGAGTCATCCTCATCATGCTTATTGGAGCTGCTGTCTTATAAGGCTTTGCATGCGCATTCGTCTGGTCGACGTAGATGAGGTCCCTTGGCAATTTGCACTCTCGAGAAAAAAAAATCCAAACATGCAATAAGGAACTAGAATTATGTAATAATTTTGAATTTTGTGGTGAACAAATTGTAAAACGTATATTTCATCTTTTATGTTTCTGGCTCCTGGCTTTTCTAGAGACAATAAAAAATATTTGTTGGATTTGCTTAAGGACTGCCGAGGTATAATTCGCGTGATACTGAGCTATATTCAATAGAGAACTGACTTTTCCTTTTGATGAATTGATCTGAAGTTTTCTTTAATAATTTCAATCGGCAATCGTATCTTCTCTGCAGTTTTCTATATCTGCTGTCACGGAAATAAATTTAGATGATGCAAATGGCAAAGAATTGCTAAAAAAAAATACAGTTGCGTTGTCGAATAACGCAAGATCATTCCCTATTCAGAAGAATAGAGGCGCCAATTTAAAACATTAATGTCCCAATTTTATTTTTTAACTCCATCTGCTCATCCCTTAATTTTTTTAAATTTTTTTTCTACTTGACGAACTGTTGGAGATTGATTTATTTCATATTTCAAATTAATCATGCTAGTTTTTAGATCATTTACAAGTATTGAATTTTAATGGCAAGAGTATCTGAGAGTACAAAATTTAAATAAAATTATATGTATAGAAAACAAGTACTTTAAAACTGTTGAAAAAATATTGCGTTTGTTACTTGTCTGTCTGTGTTTATAACTTTTTGTCCGTTCGTCTGTCCAATCAATCTATCTATCATCTATCTATCTAAGTATCTAAGTATCTATCTATCTATCTATCTATCTATCTATCTATCTATCTATCTATCTATCTATCTATCTATCTATCTATCTATCTATCTTCGTGTTTTAATCTATCTATCTATCTATCTATCTATCTATCTATCTATCTATCTATCTATCTATCTATCTATCTACAATGTATCTATCTATCTATTATCAAACGTTTATTTTTATCGATCATCGATTAACACTAGCACCAGACCGAACAATAGTACAAAAGTCTCCACCGTTCTCCTCGCTCACGATTTAACGATTATCACTGACCCACTGGCTTACTTCAAAAAGGTTCCATTTAGACTTTACGCAAGATTACTCTTCGTCAAATGCGGTCACGATCAAATATTAATGTTCTCCAAAAAACTCTCCTTTTACGACCCCCAAACACGCATTCTCTTACTAATTTTATCTTGCATACATGTATTTATATTAATTCTGCACCATTTAATCTTATTTTTATCCAGAATTATCATTTCATCTGTATGTGACTTTCGTCTTTCGACAGATGCCGGAGCTTCATAGAATCCAATACAACTTCAGAGAAGAGAGAGGTCTCCATCTAACAGACTCCGAATAGATACTACAACACAGCGAATCTTTCATGACAGGCCAATTCCTCAAGGAAATAAGAGTTTATTTCAAGGTGTATACAGTTTCATACAACACCATTGTTACCTCCCCACGCAAAAGATTTCCTGCATGAACTCTGTGTACATATCTTCCCGTCTTGATGATGAAATACTTATGATAATACGATATATTGGTGGCCTTTTATCGTTTCTTATTTTTAGAATATCTTTAAATCGTGAATTAAGCCTCTAAAATAGATAGATAATTTCTAAAAATAAAAAGAGGGGCGTGAAAAGAAAATATGAACCTATCTTCCCTCATAATTATCATAAACATTGAAAGAATGATATTTTCATGGCAATTTTATTTTTACAATTATATTAACATCAGCTGAATCAAAATCACACACAAATGTCCCAACTGTTACTCTGAGATGAATAAATTCCAATTAAAATAAGCTCGTGAAAATAACATTAACAGAGCTTTTCAAATATTATATCGTATGCTTCTTTATTCAATAAAACAGTTTGCATTGATTACATTGCTCAATACACAAGAAGTAAATCAACAAACAAAATAACAATAAATAAATCGATCATAAACAAAGCTTCTATACACACTGTTGATAACGATATCCATGTCATGTACATAACAAAATAATTACATCAGAAAGAATCTTCAATAAATCTTTATGGACAAAAATGCAGTAAATCGATAGGCAACTTTAGATTTCTGGCACACTGAACTTGATCAAAAAGTTTTTAAGGGACAGAATGATTTTGCAAGGACGAAATAATTTGTGTCGATAATGATATCGACACAGAAAAGGAATAATTATTTTTGAAACCTCATTTTGGATAGTTTCATTGACGTCAGATGCTGTTTAATAATACAGATGGGTGAAACTTTGTGTAAACTAAATGAAAATAACAACTTACGTTGTGCATAATACACACGACTGATAAGAAATTGTTTGTTTTTTTTTTGACAATGTTGCAAAAAATGTTTTGACACTTTTTAAAACAAATCTACTAATTTCCAAAGTCGTGCTCTTCAAAAATATAAATACTACTGTTAAAGTATCCCATACCAATGAAATCGATTTTTGGATCTTATCTACTAAGGTTTTATGAAAATCATTTTGAAAAAATCTTAATTTATGTTAATTCAGATCATTGCACTTAATATAACAAATCACATTCATATGACGATGAAATACAAATCCGATTCTACATTCACTCGACCAATGAAACATGGTTTGACGGCTATCCTTTTGAAAATATGCATCAATCATCCAAAGAAGCATGGGTTATCTTCTATCAATGAAACTAATTAGGAAGTCAGACAATGGTGCACCACACCCAGGCACCAAAAATCATGTAAATTAATAATAAATAATAGTCCAAATAAAAATAACAATTAAAAAGAAGAGAAGGGACACTTTTCGGTCTTAGTCTGCCATGTTTCAGAATGCTATTTAATGTAAATGTAAATCCGGCTATTTTCGCGATAATTCAATTTTCGTTTTTTCGTGATCACTTTCACCACATCGGTTAAAATGTTGCTATTAAAAAAAAATTAATCGCAAAAATAACTTGCACAAATAAAATAGGTTACATACGTGTTATAAGTGCCCTATTTTCACAAATTTTGTCACACGCGAAAAAAAAAAAACCCGGGATACACGGTAAGTTGGTTTTGGGGCAGGGTTACTTCTGTAAACAGTCGATCAGACTCTGGGGGTCGGGGCGTCTGAGGGTGGCGTACACTGGGACGTTATGCTTCTTTAGTTCGCCCTCTGTGGTAGGACCAACCGCCAGGATCTGTAACAAAGAGACAGAACTGCAGCAGATGTTAATATACTATACTGGCCCAATCGGAACATCGCTCGGCCTTTTCCGTCGAGCCGATACAAACTTGACGGACGAGGCCGAGCAAAGTTCCGATTGAAAATGCGTCCAATCCAGAGAACCAGTCTAGAGAAAAGAGCCAGTCTAATGCTGTACTCATTTGACTAGTTCCTCGCGTCTTACGATGACAAACTCCACTGCAACTTTTCAACCGGGAAAAAATAAAAATAAAATAGAAATATTTATAACTTATTTTTGCGTGAACCCTGAGGTCCACGCAGAAACTATATAAGCGAGGTTAAAGCGGATGCTATGGGGGAAAATTCAGCTTGCGCATGAGCTAGCCTGATTCTTGCACGATATTACGGGTAGCTAAGGGAACCAGGCTAGCACACGTTTATATAAATTGGGATCGGGATTCCGTGCTATATGCACATGTTCAAAGGCGCTATAATTGTAAAATTGTCCGTGAACAGTACATAAACAAAGTATTCCTTTTAAAGAAATGATCGGCATGTGATATGAACTGACAGCATCATGGAATACGTTAATGCTATCCCGAAACTACAACATGCATCAAATAGCATAAATCGTGATGTTTTGTTGCTTTCCGAAATAATTTACCTATACTTTTAGTAGACGAGGCTTTACTTGTGTACTTCCCGATTAAAATTTTTACGCATTTAAGCATGAATAAATACTTATGTGACTTTATATAATACATGTTTGAATAATAATTTCACTTCATAAAAGTCTATATTTCAATAGAAATGCACCAAAATATGAAATCAATTTACAGAAGCTGCATATAGTTGACAAAGTAGTGCGAGACATAATGTGTGTGCAGATAGTGAATGTCTGATACTATACATGCAATCTTCTTTATATAGTTCATAAATATTTCAATTCTGGGGTAAAACGTCAGTGCTATACGTGATACGTGATACAATGATTAGTGGTTAATCGCACTAAATCCAACCTTGATTCTATAAGGCCTAAAAAAAAATATTGTGTGTTTAGGGTAACCCTACCTAACCTTCAAAAATGCCCCTATCCTACCATTTTTAGATGTCTGTTTTTATCCATCTGTGATTTTCATATTATTATTTCCATTAAAAAACCGTTTTTAAATATGAAACAAACAAACATTCTTAAGATTTTAAATTTGTATCTGTGCCCTCATGCAGAAAAAAATATGATAAAATAAAAAAAAATCCCTACCTACCTAACCTAATTTTTTCATCAGTGTTACCCTAAACACACAATTTTTTTTTTTTTTTTTAGGTCTAATACATGTATACATCATAACACGTTTGAAATTAGAGGTCTCCTCTGTAGTTGTCTTCAGATGGGGGGCTAGATTCGGTGGAATCTGTGATAATTTTAAGGATTTAACGTTTTTGGTGAGAAACACATGCATATGGTCCACGTATTGCAGTCCTTTTCTAAAGGACAGCAACTTGTTATTACTCGTGTTTATGCGTGGAGCTCAAAAGCTCAGAACCTTAATTCTGTGAATGATTAAAATCTCTTCTTTTTTTTCAAGAAGTGAGATTTGATTCAAAAGTACGCCTATTTTTTTTACCACGAGATACTATCGGAATTATTCCAAAAAATATTTGGAATGATTTCATCAAAGGAAATAAGCATTGAGCGTTATCAAAGAGGATATTTCCGTTGTTACAATAGAATATCATGAACACAGAAATTCGGATCCTGCAACGTTGGCAAAACGTACTTTTGTTTCTTTTTTTTTTAGCATTCTCCGACAATCATTGAAAGATTTCAACGGTTTGTAGAACCACACGGAGGAGTCTGAACGATAGAAAGATAACACAATACGAATGGGGATGGTAGCATATTTTCTTTCTCAGTACGCAAAGGTTTGTTCTCTCTGAATGAATGGTTTCGTTTGTAGAATACTAAATATTTAGTATATATCGTATATTACCGATATATCCTGTATAGATATTCTTCTACAGATCCCCGTTAGTCGTGTGTAAGTCGTGTGTAAATTATGTGTTAGTCGTATGCAAATCTTACCGTGTCCAAAACTTTACCGCTACAGACAATACCAAAGATACAGCATTTACTATCAAATCGTGAAAATAAAGGATATGTTTGATATTTGCGAAAATACAGCACATGACGCCATTGTTTTCATTCCTAGAATAATTAAAGTAAACTATCATTGGTGCTTAATTAAAAAGTTAATTTACATTAAATATTTTTATTTGAATTAAAAAGACCAGAAACATTTACTATATCTACGACTTTCTAAGCATAAGGATACGGTTAGCCTACATCTTGTTAAACAAATGTATTCTAACAATGTTTCACCAAATTAGCGATTAATTAATATTCAGATGACGACAATGCAACGGATATCAGTAAACTAACTGTATAGATAAATCTTTATCTCCCCGGTAATTCCGCGACTGTTTAAGCCTGGTGTCGTCATCAAATCTGCGAACATCGCTAATGTTTGTTTCTTGTGAGGGAGGGGGAATCGGGGAGTCACGCTCAACTAGATCTTGAATCAACTCCACGACTAATTCGAACACAGCCATGACGTCAGCGATCGGAAAACAGAAGTCCTTATCTGATGAAAGGAAATTCGTAAGCCATTCGCGCCAAAATTTTTGGCGCGCATTTTGCTCGGTCGGAAAAAAAATTGTACAAATAACAACCGTGGAATTAAATGCACTTGTATCTATATTGTCTCTTAAAGATACGGATCCATTAACAACTTTTGTCTCACAAATGTGTTAATCTCGTAAATCGTCTATCCGCGAGGCTTCGATCAGCGAACTGTTTTGTATCAGACTTGATATAACATACGCTGTCTTATCTTGGGTTCTCGTATCAGGAAAGTTATCGAATTCAATTGTACAGGGAGGTTTAATACAAAAATCGCTATCTGTCTGCGATGTTGTTGATGCGTTTATTGTGATATTTAGCAGTCCTGTTTAACTTTCTCGTTAATCCCGATTTTTCAAATCACAAGATTAATTCGTTAACGTCCTCCACATTTTGTCTACAGCATTGTAACTTCTGATTAGTGTAGACACTCACGTGACCCCGGCGACAGAAAGATAGAACAAAACGTCAAGAAACTTACCCTTAATACAATATTTTTCAACTGTTTAAATATACTTATATTTCAAAAATAATTAATCAGTGGTTTAGTGTACATGTACGATACCAAACCTCTATGCTTTTATAAAAGTATATAAATCTTTAAAATACCGGTAACTTTTTAACACCTTTCGCGGTAATAAAATGAATATAAACTTGCAGAAAATATAATTAAGTTTCACAAACCAACTTTGTATACATGTGTATACACGCTTCGATAAAATTTACCGCAAAAAGGCGAGACGCTGTTTGTATTAAAGCGACCGCTGGTATTTTACCGAGGCATCATCCCGAGGAGTATTTGGCCGGTGCTATCGGGCTGATGGAGTGCTTTACACCACACAATCCGTCCATCACACGGCTGAACTAGGCCCTGTGAAGTTAAACACGTGCTCGCTTTATGGGGGAAAATTGCGCGATTTATGAAATAATCCATTAAAGATGATGGATAACGTTATTGATAATATTTATACATCTATGACAAATATCTACAGGTGAACGCAGGTGGCGATCCAAAAAAATTAAAACAGATTCGTGACTTCCCAAATCTTTATATTGTTTGTCATAAATATTCTTTTTCCCCTACTTTGAGAGAAGTTAAAAAAGTAATTTGAAAAATTTGGTTAACAAATCTACTTTCGCCTTGACATATATTTTCAACACACGATGATGACAAGATAATTCTATAACATAAAGAATAAAACATTGATCTTTCAAAGACGTACTAATGTGTTCTGAGAATGAGTGATGTAAATCAACGAAACCTGGTAACCTCGAAAAGAAATGTAAAGAACTGTGTGTAATTAGTGGGTATATACATGTATACACTTTTGAACCCCGGGTTTATTTTCATGGGATGATGAACTTTTATAACCATTTTAACAAGACCTTAGACTTTCAGTAGGACGTAACTATCTATTTCTTCATCAAAACGAGTTAAAAATGATGCTGGTTTCGAGTGAAATATGCACAGATTGCGTGGTCTTAGCTCAAAAGCCAGACAAATCTTGTTGATTTCAAAGAGCCATGGCTGAGTGGGCCAGCAATGAAATAGACAGGCCTACGTCACATTGCTGTTTGACACAACTACCCAAAGTCCAAGCTCTTGTTAAAATGGTTCTAATACGCTGTTGTGTTGTTCGACACTTCTCTCATACTGAAAACCAAATTTTATTCGCGAAGACTTTATTTCGCGATTTACCGGAGATTTACTGGTTCGCAGCGACTTATTTTCGCGATCGAGACGTAGATTACATACAATTTTATACACTAGAGACATTAAATTGCTTGTTCGCGGCGAGAAATATTTGCGTCGACAAGGCTCTCGTGAACCTCGCGAAATGTTCTCGCACGCGAAGAAAAGTTGGATAAGAGTATTTCATTAATGTGTGGCTTTGGAGAGAGAGAGAGAGAGAGAGAGAGAGAGAGAGAGAGAGAGAGAGAGAGAGAGAGAGAGAGAGAGAGAGAGAGAGAGAGCAAGTTTAACGGATTTATAGTGGACAGTAAAAATGTGACATGTCAGAGCTGACAAAATGAAATGGAAGCAACGCTTTTTCTATGCTATTTAACTGGAAAGTCACACCGTTTCTCTCTTTAATGGTGACAGTAACCAGAAGAAAATCGTCTGGTACACGGAGAGAATCCCCGTCTAATGAAAACACGATGTTTCTATCTCCTTTACCCAGTTTACAGCGGCAGACGATACATTTGGCAGACGATCAAACTTGCGCGCGCGCGGACGTGTACCGTCTAACCCTGACCCTAAGTGTGTGAATGGAGGAGGGTGGATCTCACAGACAATAACACTGGGAGGGGCGGATTATATCTGCACGAGGTGACGAAATGTGTGTTGTCTAAATAACGCAGATATGTCATCGATTTTCGGTGTGGGGTTGTGTTTACATCAGACGGAGAACTTTTGTCTACCTTTTTTTTTTTGAATTATTTATAAATTGATTGTACTTTTAACATTTTTGTATGGCTAGCTTTTTTATTTTGACGATAACATGAGCCCGACATCAAAGGATGTAAGAGTATTGGATTGTTAAAGAAAACGTGATGGATCGAATTCTCCGATCGGAGGCAAAAAAATCATCTTAAACAGATAAACAAACTATTCTTTAATAAATCTGAGACTGCGGGGTGCCTGGCACTTCTTACAAACCGTCGACATTTTGTCCTTGAAATCTAGAAACCTAAATTGTTCACAAGGTTAGACAACTTTACATTTTTAAAAACTTTTTAAAAGTGATTCGAGTTCCGTTTTTCATAATCCAAGCCAGAACATTCAATACTGGTATGACACAAAAGTGAAAAAGCAATCACTCCCCCTCTCCCTGCTCTTGCGTTTAAAAAAAAAATATTTTTTCACGGTTTTCAGAAATCTTGCGGGACACAGTAAGAAAATAAAACAATAAAAAATTATCTAAAATCAATAAAATAGTTTTAACTCTTATTGAATTTAAATGGATGTTCTTTCTTCACGATATCAACCTTTAGCAATGTTCGATAACTTCTTAAAATATCCGATTGTTAATTTCACAGATTTGGCTTTTATGCAGGAAAATGTGCAGAAATCGTATAGTGTTTTACATAAATGCATGTACATGGTAAGACATGGGTTTGATTCTCTGGAGAGCGGATTCAAATTTTCAAAAAGCAAAAATAGTGAAACGACATGAAATGATCGGTACACCATTTTTAAAAAAAAAAATCTTAAATATACATGTAGTTCACTTACTAACACATCATAATAACAAAATGACTAATTTCTAGTAATAAACTTCGGAGGTGCATTTAGTATTTTAGAATTTCGATGACACGTGTGAAGTACAAGTATGTCCCTGTCGAAACATAGTCTTACAGTAGGGCGATATATGTAGGCAACACCAGCACACTTGTCAAACGGCACCTTACACAACTTTATACCTTTCTAGTCCAGCTTACCAGTTACATGTAGGATTTTCCCTAGTGTGTTTGATACACATCCTTTATATTGTTTGTTGGACAGTCACAAAAATAAACTGCATGTACAAATGTACGGTAATGTTGCCCTCTCCAAATTTATTTTTCTGACATTATTCCACAGCCCCCCTCCCCCACCCCACCCCCAATATTTTGGGAAAGGTAACGTTGTAAGATCTTGTTGGTGGATTTTTTTCCAGGATCTGGAGTTGACAAAGAATAAAATCACTCTACACCCCTCTATCTATTCCCAATTATTCATTAGGCAGATATCTTACTTTGAGTGAGTTGACAGATAACTCTGAGCAATTCTTCAGAGTTTTGGTAGATATCTTACTTTGAGTGAGTTGACAGATAACTGTGGGAAATTCTTCAGAGTTTTGGTAGATATCTTACTTTGAGTGAGTTGACAGATAATTGTGGGAAATTCTTCAGAGTTTTGGTAGATATCTTACTTTAACTGAGTTGACAGATAATTGTGGGAAATTCTTCAGAGTTTTGGTAAGGACTGGCACACCAGAAGGACTAAACATCACCAAGGAATGTACGGGAACCTGGAGGATGAAAAAGCGAAAAAGTTTATACTTAGTAGATAAAGAAAATAACCTTAATTATCAAAAATATTGTGTTATGAAATTTTGTCAAACATCTAGCAGGCATTAACTTTACTGCATTATACAATACCCCCCCCCCCCCCCCCCCCCTCTCTCTCCCAGAGTTTTACGTGCAGCACACAGGGACCTGTGATGTAGCATTACTTTTGGAAAGAGATTTCAAACTATAAACTGAGGGTAAATTATTTTCTTCTTAAATAGAGAAATTATTTTTAAATACTTTGTTAGTTAAAGGCATAAATAAATTTTTTTGATTCAAACCAAGAATCTAGATATTTGGTTCAGAACCATAAACACGATCCAAAAACATGAAATTAGGAATTAAATGCTTGAGATGCATATCAGACAGTTTACATTATTTATTTCTAGTACAACAGTAACCCTATTGTATTTGTACATGTATTGTACTATCTTTAAAATTTCATTCTTCATATTTTTCCAAAGTATGTCACAAAATTGTGGAATCCATTTATTCCCTAAGCCTTTACTTCCTTGATAGAAAAGATATGCAGGCAATGTACGGGTCAGAGTCTGCCCATATATCACTCTGTTCTCCCAACTAACATTGGTTTGATTCCAGGGACACTTTATTAATCAATCAATATTGCTCCACATTAATGATACCTCTAGCCAACAGAAGAGAGAAAATAAAACTTATCAACACATCATAAAGACCCATAAAAGACCTAAACCCATTTCCTGCTTCTGGTAGGGTGTAAAAATAGCAGCGAGACCTGTAATGTGCACTCTCTCTCTCTCTCTCTCTCTCTCTCTCTCTCTCTCTCTCTGGTTTAATCGCAATGACGCGGCATTAAGTAGCACAACTGAATGGAATTGGGTCTAATCTACACGCATCAAGGAATCAACTACAGACCTTGACATTAAATTAAGACCTTTTAGTTTCAATCTTTATCTGTAATGTGGAAAGGGGGGGGGGGGGGGGGGGGGGGGGGGGGGGCATCAGATTTCACTAGAGGCTGTACGGCAAACAAATTACTCATCAAATCTACCTTAAAAATTTTAAATATAATATTTTTGGCCAAAAACTATTATCTTGTAAAAAAAAAATCAAATTTTTAAAATATTTTTCAGAATCTATATCTTGATACAGAACTCTTCATTTCAAGGAGATTAATATACTCTAAATATGGCCATGACTATTCAGCCCTCTTAACTGCCTACAACAGTCTATTGGATATCCCTGATATTCTATGTCCTCAGATCTGGTGTCACTTTGCTTGCTATAAATAGATTTATGTTTCAGAAATTTGATGTGTTAAGGACACGATGTTGCTAAGATAAGCACTGATTAATCATGAACCACCTACTATTTATAGAGAAGTGTGTTGATAACTAAGATAAGATATCAAGACCTATTAGAACTTATACAGAGAGTCCTCAGAGATCAACATTGTCTTTTCAAACATTAATGAAACTTTTATGAGGGACACAAATATGATATATCTTTAAAGATTTTTTTATGAAACTTATTTCTTTATGTCATCATCGATGCATTGATAATATTTCCCCTTGTGCATTAATCAGTTCACAACTGAAAATGCCATGTAAAGAGGAATAACTCTAAAATATTTGTGATCATCTAGCCACAGCGGAAAAAGTTATGTCTGTTAGAAATATTGTATGCAAGAATGGGCCTTGGACTGCCCCTAGGAAAACCCCCCAAAAAAACTTCCAGCAGACCACCCCCCCTTCCCTTTAAATACATTTTATTCCTGGATCAGCACTTTGAATGTACATCTTTTAAAAACCGCAATTCAGGTGCAATTTGATCATCAAAAGTCATGCATATAAAGACCCAAGGAAGTATAAAGTTAACCGTTTTTTTAAAAATACAAAGTTACTTATCATAAATGCCAACTGAACTCAAGGCTTTAAAATAACTTAAAAATCTCATATAGAATATGAATACAAAAATATAAAGTCATTTCAAAAAAGGTGGTTAATATGAGCAAATCCCCCCCTCACCCCCTTGCTGTCCCTTTCCCCAAACTGTTTAAACCATCAAGTACCTATGATTTAATTACCTTGCTTTGTGTGATCATGAAGATCTCATCTGAGATATCATCTTTGACTATCGTTTCATACACCTTTACCTCTGTCACACAAAACCCTAAATGTAGAAGAAAATATCACGATTTTTAAAATGTCAATATCTGAACTATACTGTAAAAGTGGTTATTAATGCTGGTGGTAAAGTACGCCTTTTCTACAGTCAAACAATATGCTTGAGTATTTCAAAAATATACAGTTGCATGATTTACCGCTCTAAAATTTAATTTTGGTAACCATACGCGCTGGAATTTAATACGTGGTTTTAAGCCTACCGCTTAACTACCATAGTGTAAATTTTTCCCACTCATATATTACCACTTTTACAGTATTATATTCTAAAGTTACCATACACCAATACACTAGCTGTGTAGATACAATTTACTGAAATCTTGATTCCAGATTGAGAATAAATTATACTATTAGTAATGTACTGGTTTCCAGCAAAAGTAATACTATTACAGATATCTAAATGGTTGATGTATTCTTGGTTATGTTATTTGAGATACAAAAGATTGATATAATTAACACATTACTCATTAAAAAAAAGAAGAAGAAATTTTTATCTACATCAAATAAGAAAAAATACTTCAAGCTGGTTGATGTAAATTTAGTACCGTATGCATGCAACAGATTATAATCAATAAGTGAAACAAGTTTTTTTTAAAAAGCACTGTGAAGTTTTCTGTTGTTCATCCAATAATTTAAAAATCACAAACAATTAATGTACCACTAATAAGCTGTCCAAAGTTAATTCTACGTTTAATGTTACCCACACATGTAGGTTTAGGAGAAATTGGGTTTTGAAAAAAACAAACAAACCCCTATTCTAATTTGATCTGTTCCAGTTTGATTACACTAAAATACTGCAATCTGTAGAAATTTGAAATGTTTCGAGCACATTAATACATTAATTATGGACTAAAAATATTAAGATACTCAAAGGGTTTATCAGGAAAGATCACTATTAAAGAGGTAACCTTTATGTAGTTTGAATACTCACTGTATTTGTTTTAATGTTAGTGAACATTTGTTTGAAAATTTTGTTTGATGTTTTAATTTTATGGCCCCCCCCCCCCCCCCCCCCCCCCCCGTAGGTTTGATATTTTGAAGTGATGTTAAACGTAGAATTAACTTTGGGTGGCCTAATTATGAATAATTAGGATAACCTGTTATTAGAACCATTTTAAGAAGACCTTGGACTTTCAGTAGGATGTAGCTATCTATTTCTTGCATCAAAACAAGTTAAAAATGATGCGGTTTCAAGCGAAATATGCACCGATTGCGTAGTCTTAGCTCAAAAGCCAGACAAATCTTGTTAATTTCAAAGAGCCATGGCTGAGTGGCCAACAGAGAAATAGACAGGCCTACGTCACATTGCTGTTTGACACAACTACCCAAAGTCCAAGCTCTTGTTAAAATGGTTCTAAAAGTTTCTCAGAAAATTCAAGATAAGAGATATATTAGTGTAGAGAGTACACAGTAGAGTACGAGTAGAGAAAAAGAGGAGGTATACTTTTATACTGACTGTGAGCTTTCAGTGTTTCACATAACACATCCCTACACAGGTTACCACAGGGAAACAGCACCTCCCGATTCTTTGCCTGCTCACTGTCTACAAAAACAAAGACCAGGAACCACATCAGATCAGCTAGACTCACCAATAAACCGAAGGTCTTCAGTCATCACTGTGAAGATATTCTGGGAAGAACAGTGCTAATCTTTATATTTCAAATGCTGTGGTTTCATTAAATATTCATGGGTGTTAATTTTCATGAATTAGGTAAAATTTTAAGTTTCATGGATATGTTAATTCTTGGACAATGGTCAAATTAATGGAACCTGATATCCAGTATCTTTCATTCAATTTGAATTAAATGTGTTTTAAAGTTCAGCATTCTTAAGTTAATTGTACACTTTCAAATTGATTTTATTAATAATAATGTGTTTTACCCATAATATATCAAATCTTAAAATTTATCTCAGTTTATCCCTCAATTTTGTTCTCAATCCCATAAGTCCCATAAGATAACAAGGTTTGAATGCAATTTAAAAAAAATAAGTTTCTTCATTTTCAATCCTTTATATTACCGTGCTTACAATAAATACTGGCTCAATTACCTTCCACAATAAACTGTGACAAGAGCTCAGCGTTCCCAGTAGTTTCCCCAGACGTCTGGAAGCCCAATTTTTGAGCTGAAATAAAACAAAAATTGCAAAACTGGAGTTGGAGTTTTTAATCAAAATTTACAAAGTATACAAATTCTGAATTTAAACCCTACAATCAAATACATTTTACATGAATTCAATACATGGTTAATAATTTTTGCTTCAGTTTGATTTATCAAAATCTGGCAGGTAGGTAACTGCAACAATAAATGTTGAATGTTACATAATACAAGTGAACTATTTTGCCATGGGGTTGTAAATAAAAGGAATCAATATTGTTATTCAATATTACTGTTTGGGTATTCATTAATATATAGTGCAATTCCTACCACTGTTGTAACACTATCATTTCAATATCATTTAGTGCATACGTAAGGGTTATTTTCGCCCCTAGCCAGTGTTATTTTCGCCCTTGTACACTTGCAAACGGTTTTGCCTCGCCTTGAATTCGCTCAAACAATGTTGTGTTAATAGAGAGATAATTTGAGACATAGGAGTTTGCTCAGTCTTAAATTCTCTCACTGACAAACAGCCGGGGCGAATTATTTCCCTGTATACAGTATTTGTTTTGAGCATGATTTGTTTACAGTACCTGCTAAGGCTGTGGCCTTTCCTACAGTGTAACATTTTACACTCTGTATCAATGACAATGGAGTGTCTGAAAAGAGAGTCAAAAAATTTAAATTTAATTATGATCAAAAAATTACAGTCAAATAATACATAATAAACAACTACATACAAAAGCATATTAAGATCAGTTTTAAAAAGTTTTGATTACAGAGAAACCCATTTGTAAGTGATTAACATTTCCATAAAATCTTGAAAATAAGCAACAAGTTAAAATTTGAAAATGCTGATATCTTTCAGCCACTGGGAGTAAATCTATATGATACAAAATCAAGGTAATCATCAACCAAATGATATATAAGTCTAATGAAAAAGTCTCCAGAAAATAAAACATGTTGGGGGGAAACCTATTTAACAAGTTTGAATTTTTCAGGACGTATGGTCGGAACTACCCCTCCCTCCTTCCCCCTTTTTTTCATAAGGCTTGTGTTTTTTTACCAGTTAGCCTTGCCATTATTAAAAGAGATCCTATACCTGGATAGTCACAAATAGATTGGGTAATTTACATATTACCTAATAGCATGTAGTATGTTTTAACAAAACATTTCCTTATACAGCTAGTTTACTTGTGTGTTTTTCTTAATGCTATATATGGTAAGAATCTGTCTAGTTTTCACAATAAATGACACCTTTTGATCTGATTAAATGCGCATCTAATAATTTTATACTGGAATTATTATTCATGCATGGTCTCATCTTTTCAACGTACACAGTTAAAACTGACTTAAGTCTTTGCTCACAAACGAAAGGTTAACGGTTTTTTAGGAGAAGAATTTGTGGTGGCTCATTTTTTGTTGGTACCTTACACCCACAAATTAACATCCCAAACAAATTACAGTAAGTAGCACATACATTCTTCACTAAGTACAAGCAAATCCACCAACTTGAACATTCCATAATCACCTTTAAAAACTTGAAAATCCATGAAAATTGGCCCACCTCGAATTGAATATTTCCACAGCATAAACTCATCTACTTTGACTTATATACGAAATGCACACAATTTTAGCATACTGTTCACAAATTTTTTTTTTAACCAGATATCAACTCTTAACCCATTAAATGTCATTTATAGTCCAGGTGTGAGTATTCTCCCTTGTCAGAGGGTCCTTGAGCCTTAACTCACCCCTTTATTATATTAAGACTGACCTGTCGAGTTGAGAGCCAGTTGTGTGGCCTGCACGGCCCGTGGACTAGTGAACACTATGGCCAGGTACTGGTCTAATTTCCTAAGCAGCTGGGTGTACAGGTCAAGGTTAATGAAGTGAAAGTCAAGGATGGGTATGCAGTGGCCATGGTAACCATGACTCTCTAGAGCCTGCAATCAACAAAACAATGACCTTTACCTTTATAAATGATAAATAATGACAACTCAAAGGCATAAAACATTTTGAAAGACTCTTCTATAATCTTAATCTAGCTCTTACAAAAGCATAGATCAATGGACATAATTGATCCAAAAAGCACTCTGTAAATGTAGTATAAGGCAAAAAAAAAAAGGCCAAGGATCAAGATAAAGAAAACTAGGGTCCAGACAGGGGAGAGAGTATTGCTTAACACATACAAAAATATCTTATATATGTATCACAAAACATAATTTAATTTTCAATTTATTCCATTAAATCAATATTTTTATGGATATCAGAACTTATTTTTCTTTCATAGGAAAACAAAATAAGGTATGGTAATGATTTTTTCAATGCATTACATCACCGTATCGTCAAATGACAGAGATAAACAGACTAATTAATATATGTCACAAATAATTCAAAACAAGAATGTAAATATTTTAAAAGTAATAAATACACACCTTGTACATAACAAAGGTGAACTAGTTTATGGACATAGCTGTCAAACTTTTAATCATAATGCCAAACCTTTAAGTAAGGATCATTATCATCTGTTGTTCCAGATTTGAATAGAACAACCAGATTGGAATCCTGGATTTCCATATAAATATATGTGACTATAACACAAAACTGCACTTTTTTGCGACTTAAGTTCTACCATCCATGCTTTTTCTCATTTGAATGGCTCTGGAAAACTGAAATGAAAAAAAAAATCATTGAATATGCACTGTATCTAGATCTAATAAACTGACACATCCATCATGTTCAACTTAAAAAAGCATAATTCTACGTATTCTATTAAAATTGGGTTAATTGTGTTATCTTATGTAATTGTATGCTCCTAAGATCAATGAAATCAAAACCCAAAAAACATTTTAAAATGCTGCTTGAAAGAACTAATCTCAGTCTGTCAATGCATTGTTCTTTCAAATTTAAATTGAACTTGAATGTATAAATAAAACAAATAAATTTAAAGGAAATTATGTTCATTTTTGGGGTGATTTCTAAAGTTTTTTTTGGTCATGGATATACATGTATTACTGTATGACTCTGGTTATTTTTCAACACATGGTAATTTTGATTTTGGAAAACTGACAATTTGCCTATTTGTCATTGAAATTTCTAGTTTAATACCGTCCTTTTTATCATACAGTATCATTTTAACAAGATTTTAACAATTTCCATACTTTTCCCTCTTTTCAGTAATAACATAAACAGTCAATCCTTGTTATCTCGAACTAGATGGGACTGGTTAAAAACTTCGAGATAGCCGAGTATTTGAGATATCAAGGGTAAAATACAAAAAATATAAGTGGTTGGGACTTTCAAATCACTTCGACATATCCATTGTATTCGAGATACCAAAGTTCAACTGAACAGAGTTCCATTTGTAGAATTATTGATAGAAGCAGATAAAACTCAAAGAATGATAAGAAAAATAGACTAATTAACTAAAAGAAATGTGTAAAATATGAATGCCCCAACTCAAATAGTACATGTAATATATAAAAATTATGTATAATGAAATATGAAAAGCAATGTACTTTATTAAAATATATCAAAATTTGCTTAATTTATGTAGAATGTTCACAATCCAATAAGATGAGAGAAGAAATAATCTAGGAACCCTTTTACTACAATGTACATATTGAAATGCAAAGTGAAATAATTAAAGTTTGGTTGAAAAAATATGGACTGATCGAGTTTCCTAGACAAGAAAATAAGGTGTATAAAACTGTGAGGTCAAGGTCAAAATACTATGACACAAATCTATTTCTCACTGCCACACCAATTGAATTAATCTTAATAAAAATAATATTTTTGATAGTTTCTTTGAAACATATAAACTAAAAATTGAGGAATAGTCATGATGTTTGTGTCAGCTAAAAAAGGTCATGGTCAGAAAATTTGACAAGTTCAATTGCTCTCACAATTATGTACCGTATATTTGAATGACATTTGATAAAAATAACTTATTTAATTAGCAGTTTATTTGACACTGAGGTAAAAGCAAAAAAAAAAAAATGTCAAGGTCAAAGGAAAGGTCAAAGTCAATAAATCTTAACAAAGGTTAATTGCTCTCACCAATATGCATCTTCCTGAGTCAAAGGTTTCTGCTCTGCTCTCCCCAAAGCGGAGCAGATCAGAAACCCTGGAATAGGGAAGATGTTCAAATCTGGTCAGAACAGATGATGATGATCGACCCTTACTTAAAAGTACATAGTATTATGGTTAAATTTTATGATTGACAGGTCTGCCTGTTTGTGAAGAACAGAGTGTATCTGAACTCTTGACTTGGGAAGATGACCATAAGTATCTACCTTTATATGAAGTTTGATAGAAACATTCTTGAAAAATTTCTTTGAAAGTGTTCTTAAAAAGAACAAAGTTATATGCGGTGTGCTGAACATACAGAAGGAAAGAAGGATGGAAGACAGCCTCTGACATGTACATGTCATTATGTTTGTGAATGAACTCATTCAATAAAACATATATATAATATCAGAGAAAAAGTTTTAAAAACACTGTTTGTAATACTGTGAAAATCTATTGACTAAGTAAACAAGATGTCATGCTGGCCAATATGGAGGTTTACGGAGAAGGATCGAGGAATTATTAGGCTTATATCCAAAATTGCATTGGGAATGAATTTTAAAGGGCTTATTAATAAGCTTACTTGTACAGAACCTCATTAAAGACACCACTAAATATACGTGTATAAGGACCCTACTGCAATGTATCAGTGTCAGTCTTTAATGATACAGATTTCAAATAGATCATCACTTAACATGGAGCAGACACATGCCGTACACAGGTATAAATCATGAGGTGCCCATGAGGAACATGCAGATTAGTCCATTATGCAGCAAAAGGATTACGAAGCATCAGTTTTTTAAGAATAAAATTAAAATGCTGACTACACTAAATTATCTTAATGTAAATGGTTTAATTAAAGAACCTTTTTTGATTTTCATGATTTATATTCTGAGTGATGAAAAATATATGTAATGAAAACTTAACTTACGTGTAAATTATGAATTTTGTAACATGTTTGATTGAAATTTTCATTGGTCATTTTCAGTTATTTTGCATTGAGAAAGCAGTCCAAAAATGGATTGAGTCCAATACACTATAAATCAAATTCATGTAAAAGAGGTTGACTCTGCTGGCATTCGAATTGTTATTGTCATTATTAATGTGATTTAGCCAGGTTTAGTTTACATAGATTTACCTGACCTTAGAATTGTTATGGTAATTGGATAATTTAGATGAATATCAGCTGAGTGTTTAAAATCTTATAAGTTCAATGCATGACCTCATTTAATCTGTTGAAAATCATAATCGATTAATCGGCAGAATCCATTGACCCTTACCAACTGATTATCGGCCAATAATCGAATCGGAAACAAATTGTATTAAATTCATTAAAATGGGGCCCTTCATTTTATGCTATGGTTTAATTAAAAATATATAAGTGCTATTTGAACTTATACTTATTAATTTATAAGAGTTATGTTTTGTTGTTATTAATAAAAGAGTTACACATCTTTTAAGATTGAAAAAAACCCAAGTTTGCAACACTTTGTATTTCATTAAATTCAGAATAATAAACAAACCAATTATAATCGATTATAAATTCTCAAATCGATTATCATAAATTGACAACCTTTCCAACTGATCTTTGATTAAAAATTGATCACCGTGACAACACTGTTCTTCCAATAACAGGTCATGGATAACTAGGCCAATGTAGAAGACTAAATTTAGACCCCGCAACATTATTTAATACATAATAATTCTGATTTACAATTCTGGATATGATTTTTATTATAAAACATTGTGGGTTTTTAATTTCAAAACACACATATGATTTTAATCCAATACCTTATGGCTAGTACTTTATAATTTCTAAATGCCGTGTGTTTTTCTGTGGTTAAAGACAATTTTCAGGTTATCCTCATTTTTTTTTATGTGCAGTGGCTGTTTTAAGGGATGAAGCATGTCTCTATAAGGACTGACCATGCAGTGGTGTCTAACAACTAACATGAACAATATACCATTATTATCAGTATGGTCTTTAAAATTGTTGTTCATCGGTACTTATCAATGTTACATTGTCAAATATATATAACTCTGTAAAGTCAAAAATTAATTTTTAACACTTAATTATGTATAAAAAAAAAATACACATATTCCCTCGATCAATCAAAAACAAATATATTTGTTCTAAACAAAAAGTAAAACGTGGAAAAAAAATGGCATTACTCTTACCGACAAGGAGATTGTTTATGAAAATCTGTAAGTCACGCCTTATCTCATAAATTCGGTGTTGTTGACCTTTCTTCACTCTTTTCAACTGTCAATCCGTCACACAACATGCAGTGATGCACGTAGTTTATATTACGTTGACGTCTGATCTACTGATCAGTGATAAGCATTCCGATTCCGATGTTAAAAGAAAAATCTAAACAGCAAAAATAGTCTGTTGTGATTTTAATGTAATGATAAAATTAACAGAATATCAATGGATGTATAACAGGTGATATAGATATTTTGAATTGTTTCGTTATAACAAATGATAAAAAATTATTTAAATGTCGGGTTCAAAACACAAATAAAATCGCGGAGTAAACAAAGCGACATCTAGCGGAAGCGACACAAGAACGTTGTGAAAAACCATGCTTTTTGATTTATGAAATTATTACTTATATTGAAAATTAGCAAAGAAGAAAAGAAATAGACAACTATGGCTGGTGCAGCGGCCAGAGCGTTGCAGTATGAATACAAAGCGGTAGGTGTCAATTTCGTGATAACTGAAAGTAATTGTAAACACTAAGCCGGTATAGCGCACTTTTGTTTATTGTATGACCGCTTAGATTTGAATTTTACATAAATAGACATACAAATCATCCATTGATTTCATATAACATTAAAAATTTGACACATTTGCTACATGGAATTTATATAACATTAAAATTTGCCATATTTGCTACTTCGATACCTGATGATCTTGAAAACAATTTTCATTTCAGAATTCTAACCTTGTATTGCAAGCAGATCGTTCGCTCATTGAAAAAAGAGCTCGCGATGAACCCACGGGAGAAGTTACCTCCCTTGTTGGAAAGATTGTGGGTACCAGAATGGGTGACAAAGCCATGAGATCCAAACCTCCTCAGATGGAAGAGCGAAAAGTCAAGTAAGTTTTATCATAATAGTTGATAATCTTAGAATCTTTTGGTTCTTGAAATCTTAAGGTCCTGTCTTGAAGAATGATAAGAAATTTTTATTCTTAGTAGTGATCATTGGGTAATCCTTGACACAACTTGTTTTATAATATGTAAACGGTGTAACCGTTGGACCGAGTGCAGATTAAACACAGTGCAGTTTGATTTTTTTTGTAAAACAAAATTTATTTGAAACGTAAACAGTTAGGATCCGCCTGTCTACTCAAATCATAAGCCAAAGTTAAACTAAACATTGCTTGCTCAGTCTTCATTATGACGTCATGTTTCATACGTAAAATGTAATAGTTTTGTCTTAGGAAATAGCCGAAGAAAAGTTTTTGATTCCGAGAATTTTTTATTTCTTCTTTCAATGCTTATAATTTTCCCAAGTTGATTAATTGAATTTTTTAAATTTTATTAAGTCTCTAACAGATCGGTTCCTGGATGTTTATGATTTTATTTGCTATCTAATAATTTGATAAGACATATGTGAAACTAGTCGTATTTCTTGTTTAAAGCACTTTTAAAAGTTGTATAGTTTGCACAGTCAATTTTTTTCTTCTTAATTACTTTCAATTAAACACTAGAAAGCTTTTGATCGAGTCTCGGCGCAAAGAACGTTGACAGGCGGCAGTCATTTAATGATTGACTTAACTTTTTTTCAACAAAATGGCGGCCAATATGGCGGCACCCAGGGCGGGAAGAAATTTTTTTGGTCCTTAGTACCCCGCTTCAACTCTCATTTTTCACTGATTTTCTTATATATACGTGTTACCATTAAGCCTCGCTTAATTAACTTCATAATTTTGAAAATGATCATTTTAAAAATACTGAAGAGATAATTACACAAAACAACACTATTATAGCACCTTTACAAAATAAAAACATGGGCACCTGAAGTTATAAATTTTTCTCATAATAAAAACAAATACCCTATATCTAATAATAAACAAGGGTGTATTATTAGATAGGCCTATAGGGTATTCATTTTTATTATGAGAAAAATTTATAACATCAGGTGCCTGTGCCTGATAACGAAACAATGACTTATTGCCAAGGTGAATTAATCATTTAATTATGGTTGACAGTAGTTTGATACAGTTTCATGTTCCATCTACGTATTTACCTTTTTAGAGATGAAAGAATTTTGTTGTGCTCGGGTATATAAATTCTTCAATGATAAAATAGCTCATCCGCTGCTCACCTTCTATATAGACCAATTAATGTCTCAATTTCTTTAATTGTTTAAAACACAATGTGAATCAATAAAAAAGCATCCAGACATTTATATCTATAATTAACGGCTTTAAAATCTAACAATTAGATCAATTACATCTTTTGGAAGAAATGAAATCATAAAATGTACGAACAATTTATAAAAGTAAAAATATTTTATCATTCAAAAAGATAAAATTAAATGAAATAAAGATAATTAACTTAAAATGATAGGGTTTATTAACAACAAGGAGCGAACAAGGTTTAGGGTGAATGATAATTAGAGCGAACGGCAGTTAGAGCGAACGGACCTAAGGCGAATGGACTCAAGCGAACAGGTAGATAGGGCGAACGAACCCGATACCTTTACAAATGTACTGCCGATTAACCCGAAAACAGCTACAAAGTAATCAAAGTAATGCATCTGAAATTTTTGAATTAATAAACATTAAGTATATAATAATTTCCTCAAATTTTAGGAGAACAAAGCGTGATGAAGCACAAAGGGATATGATGAAAATGAAAGGAGCTACATTATTGTCTGAAGGCATTGATGATTTTGTTGGAATTATATACAGACCTAAAACCCAGGAGACCCGACAGACTTATGAAGTTATTCTTAGCTTTATCCAAGCTGCCTTAGGGGATCAGGTGAGCTTAACAACCAATTGAAAGCCCTTTTTTTCTATTAGTGAATATTGTGAAATAATTGTTGAAGGCACATATATATGATAAAGGGATTCAGGGGGCATAACCTCTGTTAAATGTTAGGTAGCAAATTAAAACCAGAGGGCCTTAGGGGTCATTTCTAGACCTTTATCAAGGTCAAAAGACTTTTTTTGACTACAGTGAACAGTGTTTTTTTGGGCCTGATTTGGGGCCGAAATTCGGCCCCAGTCCCAATCAGAAATTTCCTAATATTTTCCCAATTTCTGACCCAAAGTTCCTATTTGTAAATTTAAAAAAAAATCTTTGTACAAGTTGTCAAAATTTTCAAGAAAGACTGAACAGAATAATAAATAATTTCAAGAACTCTAGAAAAAGCAGCATTTGTGCTTCAATTAGTATTTGAATAAATGATAGAAATCATTAGATTTCATTATAATCAATAAAAACTAATTTTCCCAATTTTCATGTTTTGTTGCTATTTTTCCCAACTGAAAGGGCCCCAGTTCCCAGTCCCAAATTGGTGAGAAAAACACTGGTGAATAATAAAAGGAATTTCCACATTCTAGATGGAAAAGATACCGTAGCCTTTAGTAGTGGACTGGTAAAAACACCCTCACTAAATCCCCATTTGTGCATATTAATTTGATTTGCCAAATGATGAAGAGCTATATTAGATTTAAATAGAAGGAGAGTCATTTTATTTCACAAAATATTTTTCAGCCTCGTGATGTCTTATGTGGTGCTGCAGATGAGGTCCTACAAGTGATGAAGAATGACAGATTGAAGGACAAAGAGAGAAAGAAGGAAGTAGAAGAGTTACTGGGAGGACTGGCAGAGGAGAGGTTTGCTGTACTTGTCAACCTTGGCAAGAAAATCACTGACTGGGGTCAGGAAGAGAAGATGCAGACAGGTAAGGCCTGTTAAAGTGTCCGTTTGGTAAAAAGGCTTGTGAGATACTGGTATCCCATTTAAAAGAAATGAGCTTGTGAGGGTTGTGAACATTTATATTTGCTGTGTGTATTTGGGTTGTAGCTACAGAGGGTTCCACTTAATCTGATAGCGGTTAATCGAATAATTCGGTTAATCTGATATAATATCAAAACACCGATCCATTTACTATATAAGCCTTTATAATTTTTCCTGATAATCTGATAGGAAAAAATCGTAATTTCGGTTAATCTGATAGGATTTCTGTCGGCCGATACATTATCAATTGACGTTTTCACACCTCTTTCACACCTCGTGTATAACCTCTCACTGTGTAAACAGCTTGGCACGTGCCTAAAACTTGCAAATAACGGTGCTTCAGGGGATTAGTCACAGCTCAACGCACACAGACGGTCAGCTGGTCGATGGATGAAAGATACCGACATCGATAGTTCAGCAAGTCCACATTCCAGACGAGACTTACTTGGGGATAATTTTGATTAAAAGAAATTGAGAATAAATAGTGTTGCTTGTTTTTGATTATCTATTCACGCATACAAACCATTTGTTGAGCAATTATGGCAATTAGTTTCGCGCGTGTGTGTATGTGCACTCGCACTTAGGGTGTTCGGCTTTGAACTGGTGTCGCTTAATGTGTAACAATTAAACAATTTTAGTTAATAAACTAAGGTACGATGGGCTTTGAACTGATGTCACTTAATCTGTAACAATTAAACAATTATAGTTAATAAACTCAAAAATAAAAAATTGATGTTTCCGACGGCATGGCGAGAGAAGAGTTCAACGAGTACATCGAGTACATCGACCACGGCGAGGACCTGGAGTGTCATAGACTTCCTACAGATGAAGACCTGTGTGCAAAATTCATGGAAGACGAGTCCAGGGATCAAGATGAGAGAAGCGAGGACGAGGCCGAGACCAGTAATAACGATGAACTTCCAACAAGCGTAAATGGTGCCAACAAGTGCATGGAGTATATGCGTAGGTTCTTGGAAGAAAATGGCTGTGACGATTTCAGTGACTACTATGGACTTCAAGAGAAATGCGAAATCATCGCCCTCAAGAAGAAAAAACAGTCCATGATCACGGAGTTCATCGATTGGATTCCGTGAAAATTTAACCGGTAACCAAGTGGAAGTCAATTGTGATTATGTGTGTTACTGCGATCAAGTGTTCGTGTGACTGACAATCATATATTGCTTATTTTTTAAATTTGTTTTTTATTTATGTAGTGTAGTGTAGTGCTCATAGGAAATGTTTGTAGTTTTAGTGCTGAATAATAAATTCATAAAAAATAAAGTTGTTTTTCTTTCCGGAAAGATTTAGATTATACAGGATCATTCTATCTATATACGCACTTCCGGTTTAAGATGGCGTCCAATACATCGTATGATTATGGATAAGAGCAATCACATGCAAGAAAATAATAATTAAATCTGTAAAACCGGTAAATTTTATTGCATAGCGATTAAAAAATCCAATAAAAATACCTGGTAGTTATTTTATTATGATATTTATTATATTAAATCGTTAAAATAGAAGTGTGGTTGAAAATAATGCACATATAGGTTGTTTATATTTCATGATTTCCTTTATGAAATGCTAAACTGGTTTATCTGATAATCGGTTAATCTGATAATTTTTGCCTGACAAACAGACTATCAGATTAAGCGGAACCCTCTGTATTGTGAAATTTTGAAAAAAAAAGAAAAATAACATGATATACAATAAAACATGAGTCTGATGATGATTGATTTACATGTAGCTGCTAAAGGTTGATTTCCTGTTTCCAGATGACAACATTGATGAGACCTATGGAGTAAATGTGCAGTTTGAAGAATCAGAGGATGAAGTAATTTATTTATAAAACAATCTCTCTCTTCCTTTCTCTCTTATTCTTCTTTCACTGCTATTAACTTAAATTTCGGTTAAAAAAATGAATAATGTTGGTGATAAGATGTACATGTACATGCAAAAGAATTTGAATTAATGTGCTGTTGACATAGTTTCAGGATGATGGAGACGTGTATGGTGAAATTAAAGAAGGCGAGGAAGAGGAAGATGAAGAGGAAGGAGTGGAAGCTGAGTATAACGACACCCTACACACTAATGTAAGTCATTGTCTACACTAATGTAAGTCATTGCCTTACACTAATGTAAGTCATTGTCTACAC
The DNA here is from genome assembly GCA_033439105.1 of Magallana nippona. Lineage (NCBI taxonomy): Eukaryota > Metazoa > Mollusca > Bivalvia > Ostreida > Ostreidae > Magallana > Magallana nippona. The sequence continues at coordinate 18,392,753 of CM065920.1, read as the reverse complement.
CAATCTATGTCAGTATCATACACTAATTTGTCCTTGTCTACAGTAATGTAACTCATTGTCTACACCAATGTAAATCAGTGTCTTACACTAATGTAAGTCAGTGTCTTACACTAATGTAAGTCAGTGTCTACACTAATGTAAGTCATTGTCTACAATAATATAAGTCATTGTCTACACCAATTTAAATCAGTGTCTTACAAAAATTTAAGTCAGTGTCTACACTAATGTAAGTCATTGTCTACTCCAATGTAAGTCAGCGTCTTACACTAATTTAAGTCAATGCCTACAAGTTAAACAATGTAAGTCAGTGTCTTCACCAAAGTAAGTCAGTGTCTACACCTATGTAAGTCAGTGTCTACACCAGTGTACACAAATGTACATTTTAAGTCTGTGTCTACAATAATGTAAGTCACTCCTACACAATTGAGTACAGACAACAGCTTATGTTAAGCTCTAACAATAGTTTTATTTTATTACATTGTATTATGCTTTCAGTTGGCGGGAGAAGATGGGGGTAACAAGTCAGACTCTGGCCTCCACCCCAGGGACATTGACGCCTTCTGGCTCCAGAGAAAGCTGAGCAAACACTACCCAGACGACCCGACAATGGCCCAGACAAAGGCTGGAGAAGTTCTACAGACTCTCAAGGTATGAAACAAACTGGACCATTGGTTGTAATTAAACCCAATGGGTCAGTTTTGAATGACTTAAACTTGACTTAAGTGGGATATAAGTATTTGAATTAAACCCAATGGGTCAGTTTTGAATGACTTAAACTTGATTTTAGTGGAATATAAGTATTGTATTAATTATTAATTAAACAGGAAAATAAAAACCTTTGCAAGTCTTTTTTTGTAATGATTATGGAACACAAGGCTTTCAATAAGGGGAGGCAGGGACAATATTTCACTGTATCAATGATCATGATTGGTCACTTTCAATATTTTATTTGCAATTTAATCGTAATAATTCTGTAAAAAGACATTGAAATGAGCAATTCACTTCCTCGCTACAAAATTATTGATAACCTTGGAAACACACTGCAGAATTACATGTAAATGAATTATTAAAGATGACATCTGGTTTTGTTAGGTGATTATTGTACAGTGTCCTCAGTCATCTTAATATTCCTGTTACAGTCTGCTAGTGATGACAGAGAAGCAGAAAACCAGCTGGTCATGCTGCTGGGATTCGACATGTTTGATTTCATCAAGGTCCTTCGACAGCACAGGCAGATGAGTAAGTTCACAGAAAGCACTTTCATATTTTTGTTAACCTTAATATAATGTGTTTTTTTCTCAATGGAAGAACTTGTCACTGTTCCCATGAGTACATTGTTGATGTTATTATTGATGAAAGTTGTTTTAATGCTGTATTGTTGTTTAAATTCTGCCTTTACTTCTGTATTGTACTGTTCTAAAATGTCCTGAATATTTGAATTTTAGTCCTGTACTGTACCATGTTGGCCCAAGCTCAGACTGATGAAGAGAAGAAGAATATTGAAGAGAAGATGTCTGCAGACAATGAGTTGTCAGGGTACCTCAAGGCCCTGGGGGCGACAGACAAGGAGGACCTTGTGTCTGAGGAGAGGGCCAGGCGCCAACAAGCCAGGCAGAGCAGGGTGGCCGCAGACATTGAGGCGATGGACGTAGACCAAAGCCAGGTATGGTAAAAGAGTCTGACAGATTGTTGTTGACTGAAATGGAGGCAATGCTGGGTATGATGGAAGATTCAGAGTGAGTGTTGTAAAGTAATATTGAGGTGATGAATGTCGACCAAAGCTAGGTATGATGGGTGTTTAAGGAGTTTAAGAATAATGTTAAGACAGGTTGGGTTTGATTGGAAATTTTTAGTGAATGTTATAGATTTACAAACCTTAAGATTCTGAATCTGTCAAATGGTTTTAAGGGTATTTATCTTATACATGTATGTACATCTATAATAAAATTAGTGATCCTTTTTTTTTCTCTATGCTTATTGTTTGGGTTTTGTGGATGCTTGAACCACAACTAATTCTTGGACAAGATGTAACTGAACTCTTTAAGTTTTTTTTACATTGTACTGTTTTCATATTTCTCATATTTGTATTGTTTGATGTCTGTTTAATTAAACTAACAAAGAATCAGGATTATAACTACTATGAACTTCTTTCAGCAAAAACTTGGAGAGGTGAATCTGGTTGACATTGAGGATCTGACCTTCAGTCAGGGCAGTCGTCTGATGGCCAACAAGAGGTGTCAGCTGCCAGATGGCTCATACAGGAAGCAGAGGAAAGGTACGACCAGGCTTATATTGTGTGTGGTTAAATAAAGCTTGTACAGACAGGCTTATACTGTGTATGGTTAAATAAAGCTTGTACAGACAGGCTTATACTGTGTGTGGTTAAACAAAGCTTGTACAGCCAGGCTTATACTGTGTGTTGTTAAATAAAGCTTGTACAGCCAGGCTTATACTGTGTGTTGTTAAATAAAGCTTGTACAGACAGGCTTATACTGTGTGTGGTTAAATAAAGTTTGTACTGACAGTATGATGTGATATAAAAGCAGAAAAGAACTAAAAATATGCGAATATTCATTTATAATCAGTATAGCAGTATACATGTACATCTATATGCTAACTTTTAAAAAGTTAGACTTTTAATGATTTTCTTTGAATTATTAGATATTAATTGAAATTCAATTATTTTTAATTGAAATTTAAGGTTATGAAGAAGTGCATGTACCAGAATTGAAGCCAAAAACGTTTGAAACAGATGAGGTAAGTTTTGTTGTAAATTAATATGCTTTACATGGTTGTACCTGTGGTAATACTCAGATGTAGTGAGATCAAATTGTAACCATGTGGGTTTTGCTGTTTGTATGCATTCTGGAGTGTACAAAATGCAAATTAGAATTGCGAGCAAGAATTGAAAAATTAATTTTTGACCTTTCTATAATGTTGAATAAAACCAATTTTAAGAGTGTGTGTACTTAATTTATTTTTATTTTCACAGAAAACATACTTCGAAAAAAATATGTCAATTGAGAACTACATATACTTATGTCATGATATTTACCTGTATGTGATGGTAATCTCTAATTTTGCAGACCTTGCTGCCTATAGATAGACTACCAAAGTACGCCCAGTCAGCGTTCGAGGGCTTCAAGTGTCTAAACCGTATACAGAGCCGGCTCTGGAAGTCCTGTATGGAGTCGGACCAGAATCTCCTGCTGTGTGCCCCTACGGTGGGTGTCCAAAAAAAGTCTTAGACAAGCATTTCTACAGGGTGTTGCTTAATGTGCTTGTAACTGTTTTTGATGTACTGGAAAAAAATATGAAAATATGCAAATATATACCGTAATCCGGTGAATATAATACGCAGTAGTGTACAATACGCACCCCCCACTTTGGGCCTGAAAGTGGTGGAAAAAAGCTAGTTCGGGTGTATAATACGCATCAAAAATATTGACCAAACGGTAATGCTGAGTATATCAACAAAGCAGTTATACTTTGTGTACACGCTCAATTTCATCGCGGAAATACACTACCGGAAATAAGAAAAACAGTAAATTTTTAGATACGGATTTATTGTAACTAATACATCGCGGTAATATCTTTATTTCATAATCAATGTTTTAAATAGACCTAGTATTAAATAGTCTACCGTTAATAAAATCAACTACTTTTAACAAGCGTTATATAATTGTTTTGTCATCACATAACCCCAGTGTATTGTCATCACATAACCCCAGTGTAGTGAAAAACGGTGTACAGGTATAGGAGATAACGGACCTAATTAAATTCTTAAATGATGCCGATCAAAGTGATCAATTAGAGGCCTGGAACATAATAAAATATGTGCACAAATAGTTGTGTTGTGTATAGTACACATAGCCTAAGGGGAGTGTCTGAGATAACCAAGGTGTCAAGCGTTAGCGGTCCGGTGGGGAGCACAACAATGGCTTCTATTAACGGAATAGGTTATAGAATTATTTATAGTCATAATTATTTGCAATAAATCAATTATCATTACATGAAAATGGTTAAAAATGAGCCAAATGATGTTTAAGCTGTTTTCAAAGATCGGTTACAAATAGCACGTGGCCACCCAAGTCCACATTCTATAATTAACAGCTGTAATGGCGGCGTACACGGAGAAAAAGAATAGGCAGTTCAAATTCATTTTTAAAGGCCATTTTGAAACAGTTTATTGATAAACAGACTTTAAGTATACATTTTCTTTAATAACATGCTATAACAAGGATTTATTAATATATATGTGATAATGAAGTAATGTTACGATGTATAGAGGGGTATCGGGTAATTCTGTCTGTGGCCAGCATAGATAATACGTCAGTATGATACCCCGTGCTTCACCTAGGGAAAAAATATGTCAAAATCCTATAGGGATGTATAATACGCACCCCTTTTTCACGGTAAGAAATCCTGGAAAAAAAGTGCGTATTATATTCACCGTTTTACGGTACTCATTTGATTATAATTTAATCTTAAAGTTTATTATATAAGTGAAGACATTCAGGAATGTTACATAAAAAGAATGTCAAACAATGTATTTAGTTATGCATATAATTCCATGATTCTTTGAAAATCGAACATAAAGGATTTAAATACAACAATCAAGTGTTGAGCATGTTGAGGGTAGTATGTATATATAGTTGTTACATTTTACAGGGAGCTGGTAAGACTAACGTAGCTTTGCTGTGTATGCTGAGGGAGATTGGGAAACACATCAACGCCGATGGCACGATCAATACGGATGAGTTCAAGATCATCTATGTCGCTCCGATGAGGTCACTCGTACAGGAGATGGTGGGCAGCTTTGGAGAGGTGAGGGATTGATACAGAAAATGTACATACATGTAGACATGAACATGTTCACTGTATATGTAATATGTAACTGAAAACAATAAAAAAGTTACAACAGATTACATTTAAATTGTTAGTTTGCCATCTGATTTATATACATGTATATGAAGGTTGATGCTGGATGGCATTGTTGTGTAACAGAGACTGAAGTCAGGATCAGGGTGGAAAACAATGCCTATACATAGTTACAACCATTGAATATTAGCTCAATATCTGATATCAATATTTATTTTGATGTTGTGTTAACAGATAATGAAATTCGGATGGGATAAGGGTGGACTAGATTATACTACATACATGTAGTTGAAATTGAATTGTAACAATATCTGATATCAATATCTGATATCGATATCTGTGTTGATTAACAGAGACTGAAGTCTTACGGTATCCGGGTGGACGAGTTGACGGGGGACCACCAGCTGACCAAAGAACAAATCACCAACACCCAGATCATTGTCTGTACCCCCGAGAAATGGGATATCATCACCAGGAAGGGTGGCGAACGCACCTACACTCAGCTCGTCAGGCTCATGATATTCGTGAGTTCATGGCAGATTATTGATTTTTTAAACTCTTTCAATTCTTTAGTTTTGTTTTGCATAATTCAACCAATCATCCTGAAACTCTAAATTATAAGATGCACAGTACTTGTTACAAACTAACATAACAAAAAAAAAAAATTAAATAAACATATAATATAATTAATTTACACAAAAATGATAACAAAACAACAAAACGATATTGAAACATTATTATCGTTGTATGTATGGACTAGTGTAATTACATTCCAGACTTTTCCATAAATGTACAAACTTGTACTTGATAATAGATTTCTTTTCTTAGAGCACCAAATCTAAGATTGAATTGCATAGATTAGCAAAAAAGATGTTCTTGATTGCCTTCGTTCAATGTAACAAGATGTCATTGTAAAATGTCTGTTTTGTAAATTCCAGGATGAGATTCATCTTCTCCATGATGACAGAGGACCAGTTTTGGAGGCTCTAGTGGCTAGGTAGGGAACTTTTAATTATTTCTAATTCTTTACGCAAATTCTTAAAAAAAGCATAGCTTATATACATGTATATAGTTTGGTTTCATTGGTTGAACTGTAGTTGCATGAATTGCATATTGAGTAACGAGACCCATGTAAAGTAGGTGTTCAGGGCAGCGATTTTCAAAACAACTTAGTCATAAATTATTTCGTAAAGCGCAGCCCTGTATTTTGAAAGAGCAATATACATGTACATGTAGATGTAATTTTTGGAAGTTCTTCTTATAAAAATGCATGTTGAAGATGTGTTTCAGAAGTTTTATTGCATTGTTTCTCGAAAAGATTTGGTGATTCCATTAACCTGTCTGCCAAACAGAACCATCATAAACATGAAATTGTTACACTAAAAGATATGACAACTCTATGAACTTGCCTGTCTGATGGAACATCTAAAACATTTTATTGTTACACTAAAAGATTTGATGATTCTATATTATATGAACCTATCTCTCTAACAGAACCATTAGAAACATAGAGACCACCCAGGAAGATGTGCGACTTGTGGGGCTCAGTGCCACCCTCCCCAACTACGAGGATGTGGCTACCTTCCTCCGTGTGGACCCCGCCCAGGGGCTCTACTTCTTTGACAACAGCTTCCGCCCTGTGCCTCTGGAACAGCAGTTCATCGGAATCACTGAAAAGAAGGCCGTCAAGCGGTTTCAGATCATGAATGAGATCGTGTACGAAAAAGTGATGGAGCATGCTGGGAAGAATCAGGTGAGGATTAGGCTCTTAATTCAATGAGGGATTACATGTGGTAGGGATATAAAATAAACTGGATAGAAGGCATGATATTCGTTTGAAGTAAGGCTATCTGGTTGAAGAAATGTTTGCTAGTTGAGCATGGGTATTTTATCTTATTAAGTGATTCAAACGTCATGAAACATTTACATTGTATAATCAATGCAGATTTGGTAAATACAATGTACATATGTACAAGTATCTAAAAATAAAAACAAAAAGGTTACATTTTATATTGTTATTAATTATTAATTAAATGATCTACATGTACATCAGTCTTCATACACTGCTGTCTTATTTTGAAATGCTAAATTTTGTTTTTATCAAACCCACTAAAAATGACAATTAGAGAAATGGTTGATAGAGTTGTGTACTTCACATTTCACCGTTCTGTTTGCAGGTTTTGGTGTTTGTACACTCCAGAAAGGAGACTGGTAAAACAGCTCGAGCTATCCGAGATATGTGTCTAGAGAAGGACTCACTAGGATTGTTCCTTAAGGAGGGGTCTGTGTCCACTGAGGTTCTCAGGACAGAGGCTGAACAGGTCAAGGTAAGGTCACAGAAATGTAGGTCACTGAGAAGTAGGTCAAATAGGGTTCATAAAAAATGGCCGTAAAACCTAAAGAAATTATATCTCAGTCAAAAAATGTTATTATTGTACTATAAGTATTAGCTGTTAGTGCATTGTTGAATTAGCACCATTTTAACAAGACCTTGGACTTTCAGTAGGACATAACTAACTATTTCTTGCATCAAAACAAGTTAAAAAATGATACTGATTTTGAGTGAAATATGCAAAGATTGCAAAGTCTTAGCTCAAAAGCCAAACAAATCTTGTTGAATTGAAAGAGCCATGGCTGAGAGGCCAGCAATGAAATAGACAGGCCTCTTCACATTGCCTTTTAACACAACTACCCGAAGTTAAAGCTCTTCTTAAAATGGTTCTAATGAAAAATTCTAATGTATTGAAAAAAAATAATTAGTAGATGCATTACATGTAGAACTTGAACGTAAAGCAATGTTATTTATTTTGTCATTGTTTTATTGTAGAATCTGGAGCTGAAAGACTTGCTACCCTATGGATTTGGAATCCATCATGCTGGAATGGCCAAGTAAGAAAAGCATTTCAAATTATTGATTTAAGTTACTCACTGTCCTCTTAAATCACACACTAAGCTAGCTTGTAAGGATGAGGACAGTAGTGTATTAAATTTTGCTTTACTTACAATCCATTCTGTAAAACAGATCAATGTGGTGTATAAAATAAGAAACAATATGCATATGTGTTGTCAGACTAGATGTGCACATGAAACAGGGTCACATGTATAAATAAACAAAGTGCACTGCTGGGTTCGTTCGCTGATTTATTCCATGATTAAATAATCATAAAGAAGAAAACAGGTTCTAAAAATAAATATAAGCAATACTAAATATTTGGCAATAATCCGTGTATAAATTATTTAATCGATTTACAATATATGCATATAATTAGCTAATAAATTAATTGGAGATTTAAATCAATAAAATCTAAACTACACTTATTTTATAATTTTACACACTTCAATCTCAATCAAATAATGTAAAAATAATCATAGAAACATAAATACCCATTTGTGAAATGATAACCCGCAGTCAGTGATCAGAATGAATTTCAATGAAAGATGCAAGTAACAAAAAATATGGACACTCGCTGCTGTGAACACTATACCAAAAAATGGAGCAAAAATACAAACAATGAACTGGTTTGACCAGGTGTAATTTCTGGGTAAATACGTAATCTATTATTTAAATCACGTGATCGGAAAACTCCTTATATTTTTAGATATTGATCTACAGGAACTCAATAATCAAAGAGAGATAACTCTTTTGGAAAACAGTAAAAATTGAAATGGAAGTAATTACAATTTTAGGTATTTGACAAAATAAATATATATGAAAATATGACCCCTATTACACACATTCATTTGAATCTTTCAGAATTCACTTGCAGGTGAATTAAGCTTTGTGTGGGCTGTACATTGTATTTATTTCAATGTACATGTATTAAGACATGTAAACTGTGATCTGTACCTTTTAGAGTGGATCGTATCCTGGTAGAGGATCTGTTTGCTGACCGGCACATTCAGGTGCTGGTGTCCACCTCCACCCTTGCCTGGGGGGTCAACCTACCCGCTCACACGGTCATCATCAAGGGGACACAGATCTATAACCCAGAGAAGGGGCGCTGGGTGGAGCTCAGTGCTCTTGATGTCATGCAGGTCAGAAATTTATAATGTAAAAAATCTTAACTTCATTAAAGTAGTACAAGAGTAAAAAAGAAATGTGTTGTCGATTCTTGAAATATTTTTTGCTTTTACTGTAACCAAGTGATTCTGTGAAGTTTTTTGTAAAGTTTAACTTATTCATTTGTGTGTTATATTTGTTGTGAGTTTTAAAGACTTCTTTTGTACACAATAATTGTAATAAAAAAAATTTCTATTACTTGCAGATGTTTGGAAGAGCTGGCCGACCTCAATACGACACAAAGGGGGAGGGTATTATGATAACCAATCACAGCGAGCTACAGTACTACCTGTCACTGATGAACCAGCAGGTAGGTCACATGACAATCACATGACAGTCACATGATCTCCTAATAATTCATTTTCATCTCTTTATTCCTGAACACAAAATTAGTTACATTCAACAACAGTCATTAAAAAAAAATATATTCTCATTAGAGAATAGTAAGCCTTTATGAAGTGTCATCTGTTTTCAGTTACCAATTGAGAGTCAGTTTGTCAGTCGGACTTCGGATTGCTTGAATGCCGAGTGTGTTCTGGGAACTGTACAGTCTGTGAAAGAAGCAGTAGACTGGCTGGGTAAGGAGGCCGGAGGTTGATCTCTAAACTGGCAACTAGAAATCTAGTCATTTACATATTGAATGTCTTGAAACATGTTGAAATATGTAATGCAGATAATTGTTAACTTCACTCATTATAAATAAATAAATATAAAGGTGACTAGGAATAAATAATTTTACAATCATAATGACAGAAGAAAGTTCCATCAATGTTTTCATAACTGTGCATTGTATTTTATGATATGTGAAATAGAAATCATTTTGGTGCTTGTTATTGAATATTTGCATGTCTGTTATTTTGTCCTTGCAGGATACACATATTTGTACATCAGAATGTTACGAGCACCATCATTATACGGTGTGGGCCATGACATGCTAAAGGACGACCCACTTCTACAGCAGCGACGTAAAGACCTGATCCACACTGCAGCCTTGACCTTGGACAAAAATAACCTGATCAAATACGACAAAAAGACCGGTCAGATCCAGAGCACCGAGCTCGGGCGAATCGCCAGTCACTACTACTGCACTAATGAGACCATCGCAACCTACAACCAGCTGCTGAAGCCTACGCTCAGTGAGATTGAGCTGTTCCGAGTGTTCTCGCTGTCATCTGAGTTCAAGCACTTAACAGTCAGAGAGGTGAGACATTTAATATGTACCATTTACATACAGGAGTGAGTCACTTCACCCAATATATTGTGATGCAGACATAATATATTTGTGTCCCAATTAGTGAAATCCAACACAGGAATTGAAAAGCTTTTCTTTTGAATGAGATGTGTCCTTCTGTCTGTTTGTCTGTCCCACTTGGTCATTGGCTCTTTCAGTCTTAATTCTTTTGAAAATTAAAACAGAAACTTGTTGTGGAACCAAGTAACAAAAATATGTACATCAAATTTGTCAACAGTCATCTACACCAACCAAATTGACTGAAAGATGAAATGTACTGTACTTGGTCCATACTGATAGGGGAATATGTAAAACTAATGTTGTCGTCAAGAGGAATTGATGTTCTGTAATAGGTATTTATTGTACAAGTATGATTATACATGTTCATGTTTTTTGCAGGAGGAGAAGCTGGAGTTGTTGAAGTTACTTGAGAGGGTACCTATCCCGATCAAAGAGAGCATTGAGGAGCCCAGTGCCAAGGTACGCAGAAATCGGGATTTCAGAAAATGTCTAGTCAGACTGAAATTTAAATGTTCCCTCTCAAAACTTCTAACTTTTATCACTGAAAGAGAATTGTTCTCAACAGCTTCGTAGTGCAAAATCCTAATGTGCAATCGTAAAGCTATCAGCAGAACATGAAATTAAATGTATAATACATGTAGGTGTTGCTAGTCATAAGTGGCAAGGGTTTTTTTTCTTTTGAAAAACACAATCTCATTTACATGAACCTGACTATACTTTCTCTATTACATGTATGTTATTTATATGGTTTTCTGTATGTGCCCTAGTTCTTACTTATTCAATGCCATCAGGAACGTGTATATATATATATATATATATATGCTATATATGCCCCTGATGCTACTCTTACATGTACTTGGGCAAGGTCAATATTCTAACTCTTTCATTGCTATTAAAAAAGCACAGAATTATCGAGAAAACATAAAAAATAAATTGAAAAAGTTTAAAAAATATGAATGATGTCTGATTTTAACATTTTTAAAATGTTTTCAACTGAAAACAACCCTTGTTGTGTTGAAGGTAAGGCCTTCATTGTGTTTAAATGTGATATCTTTGTTTCAGGTGAACGTGCTGCTACAGGCCTACATCTCCCAGCTGAAGCTGGAGGGATTCGCCCTGATGTCCGACATGGTGTTCGTGACTCAGTCTGCAGGGCGACTGATGAGGGCCATATTTGAGATCGTCCTACACAGAGGCTGGGCCCAGCTGGCTGATAAGGCCCTCGCCCTCTGTAAGATGGTCAACAAGCGCATGTAAGTCATTTTATGATTGGAGCAGAACTGTCGGATATGGATCTTTTGTAGAAATAGGTTCTGTTAAATTCTTGACAAGCATGTCTTGAAAGATTTTAAAGATTTTTCTTCCTAATTTTCTTTTGTATCAGAGATTATTTGTATTTTTAATTAGTACATGTTTGTAAATGCAGAACTTTTAAAAAATTCAGGTTGAGGTTGGCTAAAGAGCTTAGTGGGTTTACAAATTTCATGGCAAAAACCATTTAAGACTGCAACTTTTTAATGTAATATACAGTGTACCCTGAATTCTAGTACTTCTTACATGTATACATAACACATCGTCAATTTTGCAATATGAAAGTACCCACTTGCAGAGACGTGATCATTTTATTCAGTTTATTTATTTCATTTATATTATTTAAATGCTAGAACTTGATTACTCTCTTATTGTTCATCAAAGCTTAATGTCATTGTGTTGAACTTTGTGCCTTTTTCCAGGTGGCAGAGTATGTGTCCACTGAGGCAGTTCAAGGACAAGAAGATGCCCATCGAGGTCATCAAGAAAATCGAGAAGAAAAACTTCCCCTTTGAGCGCCTCTATGACCTTGATCCTCTGGAAATCGGAGAGTTCATCCGAGTACCAAAGAGTGGAAAAACTATCCATAAATATGTGCATCTGTTTCCCAAACTAGAACTGTCTGTGCATGTCCAGCCAATCACGAGGGCTACATTAAGAGTTGAACTGACCATCACACCCGACTTCCAGTGGAGCGAGGAAGTACATGGAACCTCCGAGGTTAGAGATTTTATTTCAGTTAAAAGTCTTAATAAATAGACAATTCCCATCTTTAAATACAGAGGGTTCCGCTTAATCTGATAGACAATTTGTCAGGGAAAAATTATCAGATTAACCGAAAATCAGAATAACCGATTTAGCGGTTTTGTGGTCTTTGATTTTGGTATAGAATTAAGTATAAATTGTTTCAAGACATAATTTATCAATGAAAGGATATAATTTGTATGTCAACAGTTTGAAATGAAATAATTTACCTTGCAATAGCAATGAAATAGCATGAAAGTCTTTATTTTGTTTGTAAATGCCCAAAAGAAAATGTTTTTCTACATTACGATGGTTTTAAAGTGGCCGCCATTTTGACAGGAAGTAATAAGAGGAAATGGCTGTCTGAACAGTACCTCTTTTCAATTGAAGTATTTATTTTAATTTTTTTTCTGTTATAAAATGCTCTTAACTAATTAATTATGCATGATAAAAAAATATTTGATTTTATTTATAAGTTTTCTACCACGATGTAAAATTGAAAGTAGTCAGAATTTCCTCGGTGTCACATGTTCCAAAGCCTGTCATTTTTGATTCAGAAATTACGTTTAAATACTTCTTAATGGTGCAAGCCCAGCATGAAATTAACACATGCGATTGGTAAGTAAACAAACAATTAAAATTGTACACAGGTAAGGACAGTCCTGTATGCAGTCATCCGAAACAATTACCGATGTCGGTAGCTTTCATCTTGCGAAGAAAGGAGCCCCTTGTGTGCGTTGAAGTGTAACTAATGCCATGGAAAGAATTACTGTGTACACAAGAGGGGTGTCAACCAAAAAACCATAGGTGTATACAGGTGTAAAAGGGTGGGGAATCAATATTACACTGTCACAATCCTATCAGATTAACCGAAAATGACATTTTTTCCTATCAGATTATCAGGAAAAAATATAAAGGGATATATAAGAAATGGTTTGGTGTTTTGATATTATATCAGATTAACCGAATTATCAGATTAACCGCTATCAGATTAAGTGGAACCCTCTGTGCTTGAATTTTCTTCAAGTATCAAGACCAGAACTTTTCAATCATATGATGGTCTCTTAGAAATTTTTATACAGAAAATAATATTTGGCATGTTATGTATTGATATACATTTTGTGGAAATATTTGCAGGGAAATGTTGTCCCCTGTTTATATGACGCTACATGTTAATGAAGGTTTTGAGTTTTGCATATAGTATACCGTACTAATAAAATTGAAAGTAGGAAATGTTGAAAAATCAAAATGAAAGTAGGCTCATTACGCTACTGTTACGCTACATTGTTGTCTGATTTATACAGGCGTTCTGGATCCTGGTGGAGGATGTGGACAGTGAGGTCATTCTGCATCACGAGTACTTCCTGCTCAAAAGGTACGAATTACAGTGTCCATAACTCAGTGTTTATCATTTTATTCATTCATGAATGTTTTCTTGACACAGTTTTATTCATTCCGAGTGTCTCTATGTATAAATGCATTTAAAAGAATCAAACTCGAAATGCACTAAAAATAAAAAAAATTATGTGTATGGTAGTTTGGAATAAACAAAATAGAAAAGTAATTACAAAAAGAAAAATCGAACTCGAAATGCACTTAAAGTTAAAAAAAAATATGTGTATGGTAGTTTGGAATAAACAAATAAGAAAAGTAATTACATATCAATTATTTGTCATCTATGAATGACAGTTGTGTGTCATTTTCTATATGTATAAAGTCTGATTATTTGAAATTTCTACCGTAGTTTTTACATTCCAGCAAATTTGCCCAGGATGAGCATGTTGTCAAGTTCTTTGTGCCTGTGTTTGAGCCCCTCCCTCCCCAGTACTTCATCAGGGTTGTGTCTGACCGCTGGATAGGTAAGTCCTTTTTATAATGTAAATTTAATACATGTTACGCATACTTTGTGTACAGTTATTACTTTATGCTTGTTCTACATACATTTAAGTGTAAAATGCACATACAGTTTACAGTATTAGTGTTGTCACGATGATCGATTTTTAGTCAATGATCAGTTGGAAAGGTCATCGATTTACGACAATCGATTTGAGATTTTATAATCGAATATAATCGGTTTATTACATTAGTACCATACTTATCATTTTGTTAATTATTCTGTATTTTATAAAATTAAAAGTTGAAAACTGTTACATGTTCATGTGTATCTCAGTTCGGCTAGTGTTTTCGTCAGCCATTGTGAAACACTAAATTCTTGTTTGTTACGGTAGAAGGATATTGTTTCTGATCAGAACAATGCTAGAATTTCAAGCAAAATAAACAATGAAATTTAATAACATCAAGATCTTTAATTTTCGATATAAATTAAAACAATTGTCAGTTATTATTTTGATAGAAACTCCTGTTTTATCTATTACGGAATTATGCAGACACAGTTTCACGTTTTAAAAACAAAATGGCCAATATTGAAAACACACATGTACCAACACTCTACGATCATCCAGGCACAAAAACAAAGTCTGTGGAAACACTTTGGATTCTTGAAGAAAATAGATGCAATGGGGCCACCGACCTCTTATAATCTTTAATCAGTAAATGTAAATAGCACTTGAATATTTAAAAATAAACAACAGCTTAATATTAAGTGCCCCATTTTAATGAATTTAATACAAATTATTACCGATTCGATTATTGGCCGATCATCAGTTGGTTAGAGTTAACCGATTCTACCAATTAATCGATTATGATTTTCAACCGATTTGACAACACTATAGTTTATATATAGACAATAGTACCTGCATCGGACAGTTTACAAAAGTAGGACAAAATACTGTGGAATCGTTACAATTCATTGGGGCTCAATTTTTGTGGATTTTTTGGGTGCTTGTTTGCCATAAATTAACATCCCAACCGATTATGGAATACAGTCTTAATTCATTATACATACAAAGGAATCCATGATATTACATAATTTGAACCCTTAAGAAATTGACAATCCACGATAATTGGCTCCAAAGCAAGTTTAAATGATTCCACAGTGCTTTTTTTTTGCATAAAATAACTTCATATCTACTCTTTCTCGTTTTCAGGGGCTGAGACCCAACTTCCTGTCTCGTTCCGTCATCTGATCCTCCCGGAAAAGTACCCCCCACCCACCGAGCTTCTGGATCTGCAGCCCCTTCCTGTTTCCGCCCTCAGGAGCCCAGCCTTTGAGAGCCTCTACAGCGACAAGTTCCCCTTCTTCAACCCCATCCAGACCCAGGGTAGGTTACAAGACATCTTAATGGGATAGCATCTACTCTTAATTATTTGAAATTTATGAAATCTAATTTGAAGTCCATTGAATTAATCTTTGGTTTCTCCAAATAATTTGAAGTATGATGTATTCAACAAAGAGTAGACCATTTAAATTAATTGTCAACTTATTTTCATTGGAGGTTCACTGTGATTATGCATGAAGGGTACTTTGCATGTACAAATGACTTAACAGAATTTTTTGGAATGGTTAATGGTGTAAATGTGATATACACATACACTGTGGTTCAGTTGTATTTAATTGACATATTTTATGTTTCAGTGTTCAATGCTGTGTACCACACCGATGAGAATGTGTTTATTGGGGCCCCCACAGGGAGTGGAAAGACAATCTGTGGCGAGTTTGCCATTCTAAGGATGTTCTCTCAGAACCCAGACGGGCGCTGTGTGTATGTCACCCCACTAGAGCCTCTGGCACAACAGGTAAAAAAACCCAGAAAGTCATGTAATCTTAAAATTTGTACAGGGAGAAACATACCGAATTGGTATGGCTGAATTATAATATGTAATAGAAAATTGTGTTAAGCAATCTGGTTGAAATGTGGCCTCGTTTCTTTCCTTTCTTTAAATTAGTGTAGAAAGTTAAGATTTTAATGTGTTCTCTATCCAATGGGCAAATCATTTTACAAGGTACATCCAATTTGTTTCAAATGCATTCAATTTCTTCATCTCTCATTAAACTTGGATGTTATTTTAGGTGTATGCTGAATGGACGGCCAAATTTGGAGGACAGCTGGGGAAAAAAGTGGTTCTTTTGACAGGTGAAACTGGCACTGACCTCAAACTTCTGGCAAAGGTAAGGTCAAGGTCACTGCTGAGATTTCTTTAAATGTTATCAATGTCATACTGTAAAAGTGGACTTTTCAGCAAAAATTTCAAATGAAAAGAAACTGAAGGAAAAGTCTGCAAGAGAACTTTAACTATTACTGTAGATTCCAAATTAATATCCGTGTAAAGTTGCGAGAAGCACATCTCAGTTTTTAAAATCTTGCTTTTATTTATAGGCAGTTTTGAACTATATGAAATTATTACAAAAAATTGGTGCTTGCGATTTAATACTCTTACGATTTGATTGAAAACAGTGGATTTGCGGAGTTAAGTACTCATAAAAAATAAGGAATGTTCATTATACATTTAGTGTAACCTGTCATTACATGATATTGTTTATTCGTGTAACCTTTTACTGTTTGTAATTTCACAGGGTAACATCATCATCAGTACTCCAGAGATCTGGGACGTGCTGTCAAGGCGATGGAAAGTCAGAAAAAATGTGCAGAGTGTCAATCTCTTTGTGGTGGATGAACTCCATCTGATTGGTCAGGAAGTAGGGGTCAGTAGATCAATAGGTCTTGTTTCAATAACCAAAGACATTTGATAATTTTTACACATTTTTAATGACGTAATCACTTTCTATATATTAATTGTAATGTGCCAATTTGACGTTTCATATTATTATTCCTAAACTTAACCAGTGAATACTATATATCTTCTTTCTGTTACATTAAGTCCTCTATCTTTTAATTACAGCCTGTGTTGGAGGTGATCTGTTCCAGGATGCGTTACATGTCGGCCCACTTGGAGCACACGATCCGAGTGGTCGCCCTCAGCTCCTCCATCTCCAACGCCAAGGACGTGTCGCAGTGGCTGGGCTGTACCCCCACAGGGTTCTTCAACTTCCACCCCAATGTCAGACCTGTACCCCTGGAGCTACACATACAGGTTAGTGAGTGGGAAAGGAAGAGAGAGACATAGAGAGCAAAATTCATATACCATATACAATGTACTTATGAGAGAGAGAGAGAGAGAGAGAGAGAGAGAGAGAGAGAGGAGAGGAGAGGAGAGAGAGAGATCTTGCATGATAACAGGATTTGTTTCATAGACCAGAGGTCAAAAACAAATCTTAAATGTGAAGAAAATTTTATCAAACCTTACATGCTTTTATTCAGGGTTTCAACATTAGCCATAATTTGTCCCGAATAATCGCCATGGCCAAGCCCACTTATCAGGCCATCCTGCGTCACTCACCACGTAAACCCGTCATCATCTTCGTGCCGTCACGGAAACAGACACGCTTGACTGCCATTGACATTTTGACCTTCAGTGCTGCTGAGATTCAGGTTGACACAGAGACGCCTAGAAGTAGGTTCCTTCACGTGAAGGAGGAAGATATCCAACCATTCCTGGAGAAAATCACAGACAAGGTAGGATTGTGGGATATTTGTGTCAATAATTCACCAATATTCCTGGGGTTTTTTCAGTTTCATGAAACTTATTACGTGGAAAATTTATGCAGGCTTAGGGAGTTGTCAGATTTTAGATTTTCTGAATTTGAGGATTTCATCACCTTGAATGATATATTGATGTGCTGTAAATGCTTGATTATCTGTTTGTTCAATATACATGTAAGTATAAAGCCACAAAATAACATCTCATTAAATCTGTAAATTTTGGACAGTCAAGAACAATGTGAAGGATGCAGGGAATTCTCAAAATGAAATAAGAAATTTTAATACACTTAAAGCAAGGGAATAAAAGTATGATTGGAGTGTAACAAGAAACAGTGTATTATGGGATTGAAATAATCTCAAACACCTGTTTAAAGTATTGATATCCAAAAATGAATATATCTTATCAAAATATTTACAGAAGTATGTTGATAATTTGTAGACCTTGAAGGAGACGCTCAGTAATGGTGTGGGATACCTCCACGAGGGCCTGAGTGACATAGAGAGGAAGGCGGTTGAGCACCTGTTCTCTAGCGGTGCCGTTCAGGTGTTGGTGGCCTCTCGCAGTCTCTCCTGGGGCATGAGTGTGTCTGCTTACCTGGTGGTTGTCATGGATACCCAGTATTACGATGGAAAAACACACTCGTAAGTGACTGTTTCCAAGATCAGAATTTATCTTGTATGTGACTCCCTGTCGTAGCTATAATTAATTACTGAGGTATACTCAGCTGTTACAGTTTTTTGTATGCAATAAAAGGGATAAAGCTGATTATTTTTTTTCAGGTTTTACTTATAAAATAATATTGCAAGGGAAGATGTCAAAATAGAATTATGAATAACGATGCTCCGAATGTTAAACACATTGTATGTCTGTGTTACAGGTATGAAGATTACCCAGTACCTGACGTCTTACAGATGATTGGTCGAGCCAACCGCCCACTCACCGATCAGGAAGGTAAATAAATATTTGCCCGTACCTATTTAATTGTGTAACATTACTGATAAATATCAGAACGTTCTTTAGAACTGATGCTTACTATACATGTATTGATGTATAACAAGGGATTTACAAGAAAAAGGTTTCAGAGCATGTTTAATGCAATCATGCAAAAAAAATGATCAGCCAATAAATACTTAAATTCTGATTTAAAAACAATTTATGCCTTTTATATTCGAGCATTTTAAACTTTCAGGTAAAGCTTTGATCATGTGTCAAAGTTCAAAGAAAGAATTCTTCAAGAAATTCCTGTATGAACCTCTTCCGGTGGAGGTGAGTTGTATTCACACTACAGTGAACAGCACAAACATTGAGCTAAAACAATAGCTTCTTTAATTTATCATGGTGAACTTTATCATACTCGAAGAACTACAGAATTAGGTTTTTGTCATTTTTTATTGATTGCAGATCTCGTTGTATGTTGTGCATTTGATCTCTGTAATCTGCACATTTCTACCCTCTCTGCACACTCTCTGTAACTAAGTACCTAGTACGTGTACTTTCAGTTTGTACATACATGTACTTTCTGTTTGATCCTACTTTCTGTTTCTGTTTGACAGAGCCATTTGGACCACTGTTTACATGACCACTTCAATGCTGAAGTGGTGACAAAGACCATCGAGAACAAACAGGACGCGGTGGACTACCTGACGTGGACCTTCCTGTACAGAAGGATGACCCAGAACCCAAACTACTACAACCTACAAGGTAACAATTGCACCCTACAAGGTAACAATTACATCCTACAAGGTAACTACCACCGAAAGAACATGTATATTAACCATCTCTAATGCTGCATATGACATGGAAAGTCATGGCAAATCTGCCTTAAGTTTGCAAACTTTGTCGTAATCACTTCCTGTGTCATTGGTCAATATCACTTGACATGGGTCCATATAACCACATATCAACCTACAATGTAGTCCATAATCGAAAAATAATGGGTATGAGATTTGTTGTTTATTACACCGTTTATAGAATTTAACCCTAGATGACATATTTTCCTGTTTGTTGTAGGTGTGACACACAGACATCTGTCGGACCACCTGTCTGAGCTGGTGGAGAACACTGTGTCAGATCTGGAACAGTCAAAGGTCTGTCAATCCTACCCGCTTCATCGTGTTCTTTTGGGAAGCTTATCAGCTGATATTAAACCTGAAAATAAGAAAATAAACCAGACACTTTACTGAGCTTAAAAAGTTGCAAATAAAAGTGGTTTTTTTTCATGAATGGAGTTAATTGATGCTACTCTGTGAAAAGAGAATAATCGCAAGTTTAATAACTGATCTATTTTACAGTGTATCAGTGTGGAGGATGAGATGGACATGACCCCGCTCAATCTGGGCATGATCGCCGCCTACTACTACATCAACTACACCACCATAGGTCAGTAACCACACAGTGTAGTCCTTGAACTGAGAGATTTATTCATAGAATCAAACATTGCATTTAAAGCGTTTTGTGCACTCTATGGATTCATTATTATTTGTGTACAACAATTTTTGTGGTTTAAATAGAGTATTATCATATTTGAGGAGACACAACTTTGTGAATATATGTAAAATCAATAATGAATTCTGTTTACATTGTGGAATGTTTTATTAATTGTATTAATTTCATTGAACATTTAATGTCATGGTTTGATTCAAGAAAAAAATCAGCAAAAATTAGTGTTTGATGAATAATGATGAGAACATTGGTTTCTTTGCTACATGGACTGGAAAAACTAATTCTAAGGGTTGTTTTTTCCTACAGAAACTTTCAGTCTGTCTCTGAACAACAAGACTAAGATTAAAGGTCTCCTGGAGATCATCTCTAATGCCGCCGAGTACGAAGATGTTCCCATCAGACACCACGAGGAGGCCATCTTGAAATCTGTAAGTATAAGCACCTGTATATTTACTTTGCACTTTCAGGTACATGTACTTACATAAACAAAGACGTAGTGAAGGGAAATATTTGATAATTACTAGACTTTGTGATTTGGGCAAATATGTGCTTGAAATTGTTTTTTAAGGGGATCGAGTTAAAGTCATGTGACAAATGAAATCAGATTGCGTTACGTCATTTCAATGTTTTGGATTGGATGTTTAGTTGGATGTTGATTGTGATAGGTTCACTGGGTGGTGGGTGTCCATACTGGTAGTCATATTTCCTGTGAATTTTTTTCCTGCATTAAAAATTAGATGAATTCTTTGAATGGTGATTAACGTAATACTAATAAATCTATTGTTCTTTTACCTCAGCTGGCCAGTCGGCTGCCGAACAAGCTGTCCAACCAGAAGTATAACGACCCTCACGTCAAGACCAACCTCCTGCTGCAGGCTCACCTGTCTCGCATGCAGCTGTCGGCGGAGCTACAGTCCGACACCGAGGAAATACTCAGCAAGGTATACACAGGGGCTTCCCGATTATATTATGTTTTCATTTCTTTTTGGTCGAAAAGTTAATCTAGAGCAAGTGTTCAGATCAATTAGGAAACCATTTTCCATGTTTTTAGTTATTTTTGACGAGATTATTTTTTTTGTGTGAAATTTTCCCAGTGAGTATCTTGAGGGTATTTATGATCACTTTTGTTTTAAGATAAAATAAATGGAAAGGAAATTATTCTGGATCAAATTGAAAATGTTAATGGGAAATAACTTTGAAACTAAGTTTATAAATACATTATTAATATTACTTGTAATATTGAACAAACTCTGTTTGTATCATTGAAATTTCAATCTGCCGGACATTTTTATATTGTTTTGTTTTGATTGACAGGCAATCCGCCTGATCCAGGCCTGTGTGGATGTCCTGAGCAGTAACGGGTGGCTGAGCCCCGCCCTTGCCGCCATGGAGCTTGCTCAGATGGTGACCCAGGCGATGTGGGGCAAGGACTCGTACCTCAAACAGCTCCCCCACTTCTCACTGGACATCATCAAGCGGTGCCAGGAAAAGGTGAGCCATTATAATGGACTTAAGAATTTTTGCTATGTTTTGTTTTGCTTTGTACTTTATTGCTCAAGTTACTCAAACCTCATTTCATTATTTACAAATGGCATGAAAACCATTGATATACTATTTCCATTTTTTGTCAGTTTTGATGACCTTTGACTTTAGCTTTTGAGAGACATTTCATTATCCCTCTTACTGTGTATTTCACAATGCGATGACTTGGTAACATTGTTATTTAAGATTACTATTATTGAATTATTGAAGATAAGTAATTTTTATGGTGAAATGAATAATGGTTGTGGGTTTTTTCCTTCAGAAAATGGAGAGCATCTTTGACATCATGGAGATGGAGGATGATGAAAGGAATGAGCTTCTACAGCTGACGGAGGAACAGATGGCCGACGTGGCTCGCTTCTGTAACAAGTACCCCAACATCGAGATGTCGTTTGATGTCCAAGAGAAAGAGAGCATTCACAGGTAAAGGGAGGCAACTGCTGCTTAGTTGGAATTTTATAATATATCTTTTCAAATTTTGTGTAACATTAAAGTTTATTCCTTCGTTTGTTTGTCTAAAAATTTAGTAGGATTATTACACTATATTTCTGAATTCTTCTAAAATGTGTATTTTAGTAACATGTAAATATCAGACACAATAAACTTATGTTGATGGTGATTTGTGATAAATTAACTGTAATGTGCATAGAATATATTAAAGGAAGTTCAGTTTATTGAAGACACTTTTCATTACAGTGGTTCCCCCGTCAATGTGCTCGTCTCCTTGGAAAGAGAAGATGAATTGGTGGGACCCGTTGTGGCACCTTTCTTTCCTCAGGTATGGAGAGAAAGAGAGAGAGAGAGAGAGAGAGAGAGAGAGAGAGAGAGAGAGAGATGACCTTAAACTTAAGGAATCTAGACATTTTAAATATTTTGAGATAGTGACATATGAAATAGTGATATATGGTATAAGCTATTGTGACTGAGGTGAATTCAAATTGATGCCGAAACTTTGTTAAACACTATAGACATATAAAATACTAATGATTTTAGATACAAAATAGTGACAATGATATGGTGTCTAAATTTTTGTTTTCTTTTTACCCCCAGAAACGAGAGGAAGGCTGGTGGGTGGTTATAGGGGACAACAAGTCCAACTCGTTGCTGTCCATCAGGCGACTGACCTTGCAGCAGAAGGCCAAGGTCAAACTGGACTTTGTGGCCCCTTCTCCCGGTCACTACAACTACACCATCTTTTTCATGAGCGACGCATACATGGGCTGTGACCAGGAGTATAAATTCAGCATCGATGTGAAGGAGGGCGAGAGTGACAGCGAAAGCGACAGTGATTAGATTGTTCACCTTTTTGTTGCATGTGTGTGAAATTGATATTTGCTGATTAATAAGTGGAGTTAAAGTGGAATGATGGTCAAATATTAAATATCAGAGATTCTCTTATTCTATGTTTTGAAGTTGGACATGAAAAATTATGAGAAAAATATAATGACAAAAATATTTGAACTCTTATGTTGGATAAATCTATTGCAAATGTTTCATTATCTGACATTTATGATATAACATTTCAAAGATTATGTTATTCAAAAATGGATTTGCTGGTTAAAAGAATTATGAGTTAATAACATCATTGCTTAGATTGTGAATGTATTGGAATTTTGTTATGAAGTCATTGTGCTGTAACATAGGCAATGTTATATTGCCTGTGTCAAAGATCATACATATATTTTGTATATTTAATGCATTGATAAACACTATTAAGATAGTGTGTTGATAATCATTTGTACAGGAATACTAGATGCAGTCACTCAATATCATGAAAGAAAATGTATCATTCTTATACAATGTAATAAATGATTAACACACAAAATTCAATTTTATAAATTATCATAGCAGAGAAACTATACTGAAAATATCTACCAAGGAGAGTGTTTTAGATATGCAAGTAGTTTATTACTAGTGGTACACTCGTTAAGAGAGCCTTCTGTCATAAGTCTACCTTAAATGACCAAAATTCCTTAGGACATGCAACAATATGTAGAAAATTATTTAAATTCTTCATGCTCCAAGTGGATATGATAATCACAATGTTACTCGAAAAAAAGAGAACATATTTTAAGTATAAATTTATTCATATGTACCTCCCTTTAAATCTCTTAAATTACTGTATTTTACATATATATCTCTGTTGCATTAAAAGCAGAATAAAGAGTTTGTTTAACACATTTTCTGTATTTGGCAAGTTGACATAATGCTGTGATTCCAATGCTATCTGATCAATTCTGCCCCCTTACCCCCCCCCCCCCCCAAAAAAAAAAAATAAAATATGAAGGAAAATTTAACAAATTACTGCCGTAAGTGTATCATGTTGCATTTATGATTTTTATACATGTATGTATGGAACAATTGAAATATAGTTCAAAGAATGCAAAACCATGAGTTGCATTTGAGAATTACAGTACCTGGTCTATTTGATTGAAGGAATCATGAGGACCTTATCATGTTTGTAAAAGGCTCAAGTAAGTCTTTCTTATTAGCATTTTTTGCAATTTTTAGTGAAGAGATTTTGACTTTTAATATTTTAAATTCACTGGAACCATTTGACCAAATTTCAATCAAACATGACACAAAGTATTCTTGTTTTTTTTTCAAGAAAAGCTAAGCATCCTTTTAAAGATTTAAGGGTACTGGTCTTTGGACGGGCTCTAGTGGTGATATATTGCATATGCATTACTTCTTCAGAATCCCTGACATCTAGAGGGCAAACTAATTGCGTGGTCAGGATGAACAAGGGGATGTTTAGCAGTATTGTGAAATTCATGGTCCCATGCTCTAGGTTATTGGTTAGCTGCAGGTCTGTAGCTTCCGGTCGTCCATTCGAATTTTTCAGACCGGAAGCTACAGACCTGCAGCTATGTCATTGATGTTAGGGCGGTGCTCTATTGGTCATACAGTTAACATGCATCAACTCTTTAGAGCTGGGCATCTAGTAGACAAAGTAATTACGTGCCTATGCTTAACAAAAATGTATTTTTAAAATTTTTGAAATTCACGAAACCTACATGAGACATAGTTTGCGCCTGAGCGCGCACGTTGGGATGGGGGGTTAAATATGTATTTATCTTTAAAAAAAAAAACCAAATCTTTTTGCATAATAATGGGCATCTGACAGGAAAACTAAGTGCACTATAGGAATGAGCTATGCATCTACTGAAATTTTGAAGTTAATGACCGCTGGGTTAGTGGTTGAGAGAGAGAGAGAGAGAGAGAGAGAGAGAGAGAGAGAGAGAGAGAGAGATTGGTCATATTGGTAATATACCCAATTTGAATTAAAAAAAATCCACTATTGGGTATCTAGCAGGCAAATAAATATGAGCACATGTTTAGGTTAAAGGGGCATGGTCACAATTTTTTGTCAAAATTCATTCTGAATCTTGCGTATAACTCGACGACTGACACTCAAACGTTGCTTGATCATTAGAAATGCATTACCAAGGCATTGTAAACAATATAAATATTGACGACTGCCGTACATCATGCTCTATCGTGGTGAACTACACTTACTCTGTTTGGTTCCCAGTCTCACAAGGAGTTCGCCAAGGAGGTATACTCTCATCTTTTCTCTACCTTGTGTTCATCAATGACCTGCTCCAAGAAATCCAAAGGCAATGTTCAAATACGGGAATCTACAACATCGTTAGCTCCAACCCCACGCTTGCAGACGATATATCCTGTATCGCACTGACTCCTGTAGCCATCCAAAACATCCTTACCACCGCCTATAAGTACTCCACAAATTGGAGATTCAAATTCAATGCAGATAAATCAAGCGTTCTTAGATTTTCCTCTTCATCAATTCGAAACCAGTCGAATCTCTCATGGATCTGTCATATTATCGGAATCATACAATCACTTAGGAATCCTCCTGCAATCTAAACTGGTCCATACCAAAAAAATTGAAAACGGATGTAGAAAAGGAAGACAAGCGTATTTCGGTATCAAAATAAACGATCATCTCAATATCTCAATCCCGACACTTTATCCCGACTGTATAAAAAAGTTGTTCTTCCATCTATTCTCTACGGATGCGAACTCTGGTGCGACTTTCGGCAACGAGACCTCCAAGCACTCAGCACGCTCCAACACTTCATATGCAAAAACGCTATGGGCCTTCCCAAAACAACAAGATCCGACATTTGTGAATCTCTCTTCGGACTTCTTCCCATATCATCCGAAATTGATAAAAGAAAACTTCTCTTTTTCGGTCGATTATGTGATCTAGACACTAAAACCCTTACCAAACAGATATTTCTACATCGGCTGTTTTCCTACCTACAATCGCCCGAACGCAAACAACTTGGCTTTATTCACGACATCATTGCTCTCATGCTTAAGTACAATCTCCTTCAATACCTCACAGTTTACCTTCAAGTTGGCTACTTTCCACCGAAATTTCTCTGGAAAAAATCCATAAAAGAAGCAGTAACGAACTTTCACATTGACTCAAGACGCCATCGGATGTTTTCTGACCCAGATTTTTACCTTTTCAGTAAGATAAACGTAGGAAGGCCACCTTCTGCTGGAAAATCCCATCCAATGTTTTCGAAATAGAACTCTGTAAATTTATTGTTAAATTATGGACACTTCCTGAAATTTCACCGGAAATTTGTCTTATGTGCAGCAACCACTTTACCAACGTCTTCGAGCACATCTCTACCGTTTGCCCAGGGACGGCTGCATTCCGAGAAGCTTGGTGGGATACAGTCATCGAAAACTTCGACATCTCTCTTAGTGCTAAACTCAGTGGTCTCTGTTCACGTGACATCTACCTCTTTTTGCTCGAGACTTATCTCCAACGCTACAACTAACTTCGATTTACGCACCCTGCACATCCTCAACTTCCGCTTCTTGAGGGACACCGCAGCATGGTACAACCGATACCTGTGTTCCATTCAAAACACGACTTAAAATACCAGTACAATAGTCAAGATATTTTTCTACACTGTGCACATTGTTATAGCTGTGGACCAGGGTATTTGCTGTACCATACAAAGTCAGACAGAACGGTAATGGTGATATTTGTGTGGTTAACAAGACAAGTGATTCTACGTCCGAACTGATGATTCTATCTCCCGCTGGAACCCTGAAAGTTGTCTACCGTGGTCAGAGGCTGGTTAAGAAATGTTTATTTTCTGATGTAGTGTGCGACTCGCGTTCTAACATCATTGTAAGCGATATGGAGAATAGTCAGATTCATCTTCTGGGTCCGGACGGAGCGTTTGTTAAGTATCTACTCACACACGACAAAATAACTCACCCATCTTCTACATGTATTTCCCCTTTTTATTCTACACTGTGGGTAGGAAACAAAAAAGGACTTGTCAAAGTAATGTGTGTCCTCAAAAACAAAACTACCTTCAGGCCTTTCAAATGTTTTACCTTTGTTTTTGAGAGCAATGCCAACTCGGTTTTGAATTTTTTTAACATATGAAAAGAGAAGAAAAAATATGAAAGTGTACCGTTTTTTCTTGTAATATTTATTCATAAGAGACTGATTAAAAATTCTTCATGAATATTTTTCTGCTTCATATCATGCTTTTTTTTTTGAAAAATAATAATTACATATATCTGTGTATGATTGTGTTTTGCGGTTTATAAATGTTATTTTAAGGCAGATCATTTACTGTAAAAAGACATATTACAGTCTGGGAACTACTAGAATACAGTGTACAGTCCAAAAACGGAGAGACCAATCCGCAATTTAACTTCCCAATTTGAAGTCGTACACTGACTTATTGTTTTACGTTATTTGACAGTACGTCACAACATTGAAATTTATTTGCATTGGAAAATTGTTTTATCGACCCAATCATTTCGTACACTTTAAAGCTTCTTGATCAGATCGTATATCATACATGTATAATCCTTTTACGTATACTGTAAAACGATGGTTTTGTTTTGAATTAGTATATGTACAATAAAATACAATGTAGTAGTTTTTCCAATACTTCTTATGAAAAGGAGATGTGCAGAGACTGATTAAAAAAAATTACACAAGATTGTAACGCGTGATTCCGCTTCTTATAAAGATTCGCCTCGATATTTAGACTGGTATGACTGTATTACGAATTTAACATCTGCTAAAAATAATGTTAGCTTTCAAAATATTTTTACAAATCAAAAGTAAATTTGTGCAAATGTTTATACACAAATCTTTCAGAAGTCTGTATGTGCTTTCAATCAAATGTATAATAAGCGGGCTGAATAAAACCAAGTAATTTGGGGGATGAAACCAATTGCAATTAACCTGTTTCCTCTTGTTTAGACGCATGATCTTTTGTGTGTGTTAGCCTACAAAGTATATTTGACTTAAATCTAATATTTCTAATTTGAAAAGAGACCGATTTTGCTATTGTAAATACAAGAAAGTGTGTAACTTTCTGATATAATTGGTTTGTAAGGAAAATAATTTGATATTGTGATATATAGTCAAATAATCGAACCAAACAACTTTAAATCAGATTATATTTATTTTACAACGATTACGAATGAAGATCATATACTTATAATAATAATATCTTTTGTTGGCTATAATGGGATCAATGACACATGTTTATCATCATTCTCTTCTTTGATATATCTAAAGAACTATTTATCGATGGCCTGGCTGTGTTCATTATCATCTACCCGTAAAACAGCTTTACGACATTGCTCGGCAAGTTTTCTAATATTCTAACTGTGCTTATAAAGATTTAAAATACAAATAAATAAACTTTACAAGAAACATATCTACACAAAGTCAAAAGAACGGCCGCAAGCCATTTGTTTTTCTACACAAGTTACTATGATACCTCTAGACCGAATAATTTAAAGAAAAGCACCTGTCATTTTTTTTTCAAACGTTAGTTAACAAATAAAATTGTAATACATATAATTTTAGCCCGTATTTGTATCTTATTCAGAAAATCTAACGATCACCCCTAACTCTGGGCCTATGTTGGGAGGTCAGTACATTACCCTTAGTAGTATAAGGTGTATTGAACCAACCGCCACAACATGATATAATTAAACACCTTTTTGATATTTCATATATTCACATTTAAATCTAATAAGAAAATTACTACAAAAATTGTATTTGTTGACCAGAAATGTTTTCAGAGGACATCAATATAATTATATTGATGTACAACGTTCTTGCAATAACTTACACTATGGAACAATCACTCTTCTGTAATATACATGTTAGGGATTGGGATATAAACAAAGTTATTTTTAATGTTTAGAAATTTTCATACGTACGAAAAATTAATTCCACATTCAAAAGCTGTACCGAATCTCATGTATAGTCTCGATATGGCCGCCAAAATTAAATATACTTTTTTAGTGTAAAAGTTTAAGGTCCATTTGTATAATCCCGCGTTTTGTTTTCTATAGAAAGTGCTCATTGGGTTTCCTATTTCAGTGTTGAAAATGAGAGTTACTCAAAATGTCTAAACTAATCCTAAATTGAAGCAAGTCGTTTTTTAAGTTAATAATATCTCGATAATAGATAATAATTCATAAACTAAACAGATATGAACTAGAAACTCAATTAACGGTTGTCTATATATTTAATTTTGTCAGCGCTACCTGATTGCTTTTAAGAGTTATTTCCTTAACGCAAGATTATATATGTGAAATTATGTTTAAGAACTTTTCAACCGATATGTTAGGTAAATAAGTGTAGAGAATATGAAAAGTAAACGCATTTTAACCAAAAAACAGAATTTATTATTCCAATTCCATTTATTTAATGAATGTAAAGAATATCTATTTCCATAGCGGAAAGTATAAATCATCACGTGGTACTAATAATGCATATTTTGCACCGCGAAATTAAAACGCTCTAGAACAGTATCGCCGGTGCCGAGACTCTTTAACTTTTTTGCACGAATGTTCTTTTTAGTTAATATAGCTGACAGCAAGCAAAGAGTCTTCAGACAAGGCCCAGAAGATTGGTTTTCTGGATATCACAATATTTCATGGGATACGTACGCGGCCAAACTGCAGAATAATGATACGGTCGTCATTTATCTTTTTTCCTTGATTGTGAGTATCTTCTTATATGTGTAAGGTTGTTTCCTATCATTTGCTGTATTCAACTAAACCATCTTTACGTCGTCCTCTTCAGGAGGACACTGATGACCATCTGTCATGGGAGAGTCAACTTCTGCAAGAAGGAGTGAAACGTTCAGCAGAATGGACAAAAATCTATTTGGAAACATAGAAATATGTCTTGCCCATTATGGTGACATCTGCAACCCTAAAAAATGATCAGTAAGAGAATTTAAAATCTTTATGAAGTTCAATTATTCTTGCTTTTTTATAAATTTACTTTTAGATTCCTGTTAATAAAATCAATTTTTGGCCTAAATCGTCATCTTTGTTGTTGTATATTGAGGAAAAGTAAAACTGGTAATCTAAAACATTACGTTTCTTTAGAGAAAACTGTTCATATATAGAAGCGAAGCGTAAATAGGTCGGCATATCTTTGATTTTTGTCTGTTCATAGGTTTTATTTTGAAATTTGTCAGATAAAACAAACTTAATTTTCCGACATAGAAGAGAAATTTGGTCTGATGTATTTCCGTTAGCTCTACAGCAAGAAGAAGCTTACTTATCTTGTGTGGACTGGTTCAAAAAAGATTTAAAGTTTCCACCATTGCTTCGAAATCGTGTTCAGTCCTGTCCGTGTACATTGGACCAATCTTTGCTGGACGGTGTAAGATTTCAGCCTGATTCAAATTGCAACAACCTGGCAACTGTTTATACAGAAAGGATACAAAACATTATGTGTATTTGTTCGGCTTTGGGTGTGTATTTTTTTAATTGCTTTTAATCATAGCTTAATATTCAAACCGAAGTTTTTACTAGTATATTGTGTATATTTCAATGTGAGACAATTTACAATTACATACCAAATGGAATGGACAATATGTGTTGTTACGACAACGATGACAAGCTTATAGATTCTCGTTACGGTGAAGGTGGAACCCTTCAGCGGCCAGGACGTCCAACCTTTCATCCCTAGCTTCGATGTACTTCCTTTCTTATACTGTTGTTGATATTCCAAACATTATTTGCAAGGAATTAAACCCAAGTCTTCAAGGTTTTCGTCCACTTGCCCTCGTTACATAAAAAAAGGACACGTGTGCATTATAAACCACCTAGACCAGGTAAATATAAGGTTGAAGGACCTCTTGCAGTCAATTATCTGTTGTTCTGTGGACGTGTCTTGATGTAACAACAAAGTCGTTTAATGTTACTATGATGGTTTTTGATATTCCAGCTCGAACTTTCGGAGATCCCCATTTAACTCCACTTGATGGTTACGCATACACATTTGATGTTATAGGCGAATTTGTCTACCTGAAAACTAATGACGGCAGTTTCCAAAGCCACTTCCGTGATAGTAATGGTATAAACAACAACATGAAATGTGCTTTTTACCATAAATCAGCCATTAATGATGATCAAATCGAAATACGTTACAAATATTTACATGTATGATACCTCTTTCTTTCAGGAAATCTTAAGGACGCAAGTGTTTGTACATCTTTTGTATACCATCATCTCAATAACTCAGCTGCCGTTGAAGTCCGTCTAGACTCCACAAGTATTGTTTAACTGTTAGTTAATGGTGACGTCTTAGCCTTTGATGAATCACGTGCACTATCTAACCATTTTAAACAGCGACATGCTAAAGGTAAGATCTATTTCAAATATAATCTTTGTAAAAATGTTTAGCCTTAAGTTTTGTTTTTGTGTGCGTGTTGTGTCTTTTTAAAAGTCAAAAATTTACCAATTTTTAATTATTTTTTTTTTTTATTTTTTATATTATTTTTTTTTTGCTGTTTAGGTATCTCTGTGCTCCAAATCACACCAGATATTAATGATTCGGGTACAACAAAAAAGAGTCGTCTCATTTCATTTACAACCATTGGAATAGCATTTCAAACAACAGCAAGTTCCAATGTGCTGAACATAATGCCAGTGGTTGGGAACAGTTCATTAACAGGCAAGTTCTTCAAAACTGATCAAATCTTCTAAGTCTTCATACACACTTAAATGGACAATTAGCTGTAAAATTGATCAAATCTTTAATTTGTTTTTAATACACACTTTAATGGAAAGCTATATTACTGTTTTAGGACATTTTAGAGGACTCTTGGTCGATTTCGATGGTGAACAAAGCAAAGATTTACGAACTCCATTGGATGAAATCTTACAACCAACTTCAACTTCGGAAGAAATCTATCAGAACTTTGGATAACAATGTAATACCACTTTACATTTACATTTTTATTTCACTTTCTCAAAAATAGTTTTTAATCAACATGTCACTGTGTTTTTCAGGGAGGATAACTGAGGAGGCGTCACTGTTCACTTACAAAGATGGAACTGCGTACAGCAATTACCAAAATTCCCACCTTCATTCCTGCCTTTGAGACACTTACTGATCTCCCTGCGGATGCATATATATATATATATATATATATATATATATATATATATATATATATATATATTAAGCTCAAACATTGCAATAACTCTCAAACTGACATATACCTGCCCATAGTGAAGGATATAGATATACATAAAGCACAGGGAATTCACTATATTGGAGCTCCACCTCCGCCCGGCCGTGGCTTGAACTCACGACCTCTGGAACGTTCTTGTATATGTCAGTTTGAGAGTTATTGCAATGTTTGTGCTTATTATAATTATATATGCTTGATTACTGTTCAAATTGGCATCAGTGTAATTTTTTATTAAACTGGTATGTTGCGGCATTGTTTTTGTTTCCCATCAACACTCCCACCCTGTTTTTATTTTATTTATTCTTTAAATTTTAGGTATCCGTATTATAGATTACACACATGCTCGCTTGCACGTGCCATTTAAATACATATACAAATGCAGAGTCCTTCATTTTGACTGCCCCATATAGTTTATATTCAAAAGGTTTGAAAGCATTTTTGAAATTCAATATCTATTTTCAATCTCAATTATCAGAAAAAGTAAAATCAATGGTTAACCAGGACCTATTTCGTACTTTAGAGAATTTTCAGTAACAGAATGCACAAAAAGTGCACGTAGCTTGTTAAATCTATAACACACCTTTTGAATCCTGATCAAATAGAATCAGTCTTATGTAACTGTCTTTAGCAATCATGTACTTATAACTTTACAAAACTAGGTCACTGCTTTGTTCTATTATAACAGAAACACAGCTGTCAGTGTTCCATAATAAAATTGACACAAAAATGTTTGAAGATTGATACAGAGACAATTCAACAAAACTGTCCAACGGAGACAGTGAATGCAAAGGGGTAATCTTTCTACCTGGAGTCTATTATGGATTTAGATGACGTTACCGCTTCTGAGACAGAATACGGCGGTAAAGTGATACAAGTTTTAAAGGCAATCAATGATGATGCATGTTTGGTTGTACCACTGGATTCAAATTGTATTGGAGAAGTTAACAAAAGAAATAAGAAAAAGAAGAAAAAGAACATTATTGTTAATAGTTTGTGTGTAACAGACAGCCGTGATGTGTATGTCACTGACTACAAGAACAAATTAATTGTTCGTCTTTCCCCGTCAGGCTCAATCTCTACAGTATTTAGTACAGATCCACTGGAACCAGGGGGAATATGTCAATCAATTGATAAAGAACTTCTTGTCTCCTTAATAGATGAAAATCCTGAGCCATTGCAACTCAACTCACAAAGCCGACGTCTAGTCAGACACATGAAACTAACCGGTGACGTCATCCGGGAGTACGAGTACCAGGAGGACGGTCAGACCAGGTTGTTTACTCTACCATGGAGAGTCAAACAGAACGGTAACACTGATATCTGTGTGGTGAACTTGACAAGTGATGATATCAGTGAACTGGTAATCCTTTCTTTCTCTGTATCTCTGAAGTCGGTCTACCGTGGAGAGAACCGCAATAAACATTTCACACCATCTGATATAGTGTGCGACACAGGCTATAAAATCATTGTAAGTGACATAGACAACAGCGATATTCATATCCTGAGTCCTGCTGGGGAGTTCTTGAAGTACCTACTGAATAAGAATGAAGTTACACGTCCGTCTGCAATGTCTCTATACAAATCCACACTGTGGGTTGGAAACGAAAGAGGACATATTCATGTTTTTCAGTACAATACATAAGACTGAACACATATTTCCTATTCAGTTTTCGAAATATTTTTCATCTTTCCGGCACCAAAGACAAATGATGTGACATAATAACAATTTTCATGTCTGCTTTTTTTTTTGCATGCATGTATTAAATGCTGAATATGAATGTTCGAAACCTCTTCTCACATACTATAATTTGTGATATTAGTGTCCAAGCATCAAGATGTTTTGTGTGTTTAAATTATTGAACGTATGACATCTCCCAGGCATCAAGAGGGAACCAAGGGGGTTGGGACATATTAACACAAAATTCAAAAGGGAAACTCCTTTGAAATTCGTAAAAATCTGCTTTAAACGTGACCTCAAAGGAAGGTTAAAATTCTACTAAGGCATATCTTTCAGGGGGAAATTATTTACGCAATGCTGCGGATCTCAAAATGTGTCCAAGTTTATTTGATTTTCATCCTTATTTCGATAATGGTACTACCATTTGAGATGTTCAATAATTTCCATAGGAATACTGTACGTGATTTTATAAATATTTGAAAGCATTGCTTTAATTTTCGTTGATCAAATATAAACCAACAATTTCAAAGAACTTTATGAATCGTCTGAATAAATATCCTCAAACATTACCTAAAATGATTGTGTTAAACGTTAGGAACTGTTCATTTATGCTTAAAATGAACATAATCATAGGCAAATCAGCTTGAAAAAGATTTTTACTGGTATATTGAACCGATGTAAACAAAAACAATGCACGTGTCTTGTTTACATCACAAAGAATGTGAGCCCAGTATCTTGCTTATAACTCTACGACTGACTCTCAAATTTCATTTTGTCATTAGAAATGCATTCCCAAAGCATTGTACATGATAGAAACAGAAAAATAGAATTTGCCCAAAATCGTGACCATGCCCCTTTAAAATTTTAGGTATAATTTTTATCGTTATAAACTATTATTTAGTAAAGAAAATATTGAAACATTTTAGCGTTGAATTTTGAATATATTCCTACGGAGTCCTTCTTCCAGATTCCTGCGGATTTTTAAAAATGTCTGATAGGAGACGAAAAGAAAATTTTGATGTGTATCATTACAATATATAAATTAAGTATTTCATGACTAAAACATCTTGATTTTTGGCCATGGAGTTAATAAATAGGTCCAAAATAAATAATATGACGTACCAGCGTATAAAGTGTGTTTCTACGTATATGCAGATCCTGCTAAATATGGGCAAATGAGAAGAAATTACAAACAAATTCGATCCCGTTTTAAAATTGTAATAATAATGAAACATGTAGTGTAATTTTATGTTTGCTTGGTCTTCTTTAAAAACATCAGCAAATCGTTCCTTTTTGGTATATCAGTTATCAGAGAGAGAGAGAGAGAGAGAGAGAGAGAGAGAGAGAGAGAGAGAGTAAAAGATAATTGATACTGCAGTGAATTTGTGGAAGCAATATAATCAAACTTTAGAAAAAAATCTTTGAAGGCGGTAATTAACAATTAGCATAATGAAGGACAAAACGTTTTGGGCATGTATATACATTGTGTAACACAACATTAATGAATTTGAAATTTTGAGGAATGTTTAATTGTTAAAAATTAATGTGTCTTTTCTTACTTAAGTTGGGTGAGGAAGAATAATTTAACATAACATGCAACTTCACGTTCTGATAAACAGAGATTAGGATATACATACAGTCTAATTTTTAAATCCCCCTTACACAATCATGTAATGCTTGAACGAAAACTGAAAATGTTGTCTTTGTGTGCATACTACAGTTGTGTTCGAAAACTTTTCATTTATTCAATTGTTTAGTGCATATTGTATAATCCATGGAAGAATGCAAACAATGAAATATTAAAGTCTGAATATTTTTATGAGGTGTCTAATGAAATCTTAATTACGTAAAGCTACCTTTAGAATGTAATGCAGTACGCAATTGTCATTAAAAAGTGCAACGTGGAAAGAAAATATGCATATTTTTGGTCTAATCGATAGCATACCTTGTAAAGTATAATGTTATTGATTTTTGTATTGCCTCTCTACAGACAAAATTTAGGTCATTGTTCTGCGTTTATTTAAAAGAAAAACATGGCGTCTACCAAACCTAAATGCTTCAACGCATGGGCTCAAGAACATGTACTGATATGCGAAGAACACACTTTACATATTGATATCACATGTGAGGATTGTGAAAAGTTTATTTGTTCTAAATGTGCAAAAACAGACCACAGGGATCACGACTGGAATACCATAGAAACAGCAGCGATTCTTATCAGAAGAGACTTAACAAATCGACTGTGTAAAATTGAAGATGAAGAAATGAAAGAAATTTACGAAGAAATGCAAAAGGTATCAATGCAAATAGATGAAAACCAGATATGTTTTGATTCTGACATTTTAAATCTTAACGAGCATTTTTTTTCGATTTTCTTAAAACTTCATGAAATTAAGAAAGGATATGAAAAATTGTTAAAGGAAAATTTCGAAAGAAAACAAGTAGAAGCAAGGAAGGTAAAATCAAATCTGGAAAGGAAACAAAGAATTGATTGAACTGGTAAACTTCATCGAAGAAAAACATTGTACTATGTCGGATTTGAGCTTGATTGACAACTTAAGAGACTTGACCAAACTGATAAATAACAGAGAAAATAACATTGGTTTGCAGAAGGAAAATCATTTAGTGAGGTACAATTATGGTCACATCAGGGATGACCTATTGAAATCAATGATGGGACATACTTTTTGTTCAGAGAGCATTGCTTTAACCGAGACTGATTCATTTAAACACAGTGATGAATCGATCCTTGGTTGTGGAGTACTCGATGAAGATACATATTTTGTATTGGAATCAAATCATATTGAACATGTAAAAAAAGATGAGAGAGAAAGATTCAATCAAGATGCTACTTGTTTGTGTGTGTCTAACAATGGTGATGTGTATATAACTAATGAAAAAAATAGTTCAATTGTAAAATTATCCACGCCAGGTTTAGTCTCTCCAATGTTTAGTACTGCTCCACTTAAGCCAGAAGGGATTTGTCAGTCAATTCAAGACGGACTATTTATTACATTAATAGATGATGATTCAGAAATCTATCATATAGAATCTCATAGCAGACGTCTGGTCAGACACGTGACAATGTCCGGTGACGTCATCCATGAGTATGAGTACTACGAAGACGGTCATACCAGGTTGTTTACCTTGCCAGTAAAAGTCAAACAGAACGGTAACACAGATATATGTGTACTGAACTGGACAAATGATGATTCAAGCGAACTGGTCATTCTGTCGTCATCAGGATGTCTGAAGTCAGTCTACCAGGGCCAGAACAAATGTTCACTCACTGATGTGGTGTGTGACACGTATTTTAACATTGTTGTTAGTGACATGGAAAATAGCCAAATTCATCTACTGAGTGCTGATGGAGAATTTCTTAAGTACCTATTGAAAGAAAATAAAGTATACCGCCCATTTTCAATGTCCATGTACGATTCAACACTATGGGTTGGCGACAATTACGGGACTTTTAGAGTTTTCCATTACGACACAAAACAATTGCATTCTACTCATTCCTGCAAATAGACTTTCTTTTTGGAGCATTACGATTTACACGCCATTGGATTTGTTATGCTTTACTGATGCAAATTGTAAAAATTGCATTCACTTTTCTCTTTTATAAATGTATGTCTGTTGCATGTTTGCGTAATTATTGATACTAAATTTATGGGTTTCTTTTAAATTCAGACTATATATATATATGTATAAAATTAAGATGGAGAGAAGAAGAGTTTTGTAGAACAAAAAATAAAATAAACAGCTTTATACATAATTTATAGCCAACCTTGACACTTTATGGACAAAGGGCAAATTTTAAATTTTAAATTAAGTTTTTTCTCTTTAAAATGAATTACATATGATATGTACTCAGACATCGCAGGATTTCAAATTGTTTTGGTTATAATGTTAAACAATATTTTTAAAGCTGATCACGACCTGTTGTAGGTCAACTATTTTTTATGCATGTTTAGATATAAAGAATAATGACTTCTATCAATATCAAACGAATCTAACAATATCGCATAAGTACTGACCAATTGCAATCTTTGGTGTTTATAATCATAAATACTACGGCATTTGTAGGAGATTTTAAAGCATCCAGTGTTTTCTCGAACACGAGACAGACGTTGCAACTGTTCAGTATTGTCAATGATATTTGAAGTTTTGTATTTGATATATGCAGAACATTATTTACTTGGCATGAAACAGCCATTGCTTAATTATGTAGAAATCAATATATTATAATTAAGCACGTCCAATCAAGCGAACTGACACTCTTATAGTGGACCCATAGTAAAATGCTGACTTATTCGTGGTTTGAAATATTGTTTTGAGTGCATCCAAGGTGTTCGCACATACTTTCATTTATTACCAAGCCGCAAATGTTATATTAAAAATGTGAATTTGCATGCAGATATTACATAATTAAAAAGTATATTACCCCTCCTGTTGATATAAGATATACAAAAATAAAAATGGTGTATTCCTTGTTCAGCTTTAAGAACGGGTGATTTCCATGTTATTTTTGTTTGTTTGTAGGCTCTATTTATATGATGAATTTTAAATTAATGTTATTGTTCTGATCATTAAAGTTTTAAAATCTGCATTAGATCTTCATTCCAGTTTTTAAACTTCTCTGGCTCAAAACCAAAATAAAATTTTTAAAATGCTTAGATCCTGATATTTGTTAGAATATGTCATTGGTAGTTAACCAATAACCCTTGTTATTGGTTCTTAATTGAATACTGTTTAATTATTCAACACCCAATTTTATTTTACAAGGTCACATTTTGTTGCAAGGCCTATATTAAAGTATGAGTTCAGATGATAGAACATTGAACGAGCAATATTAGAACCCAGATAGCTAGGTTTACTAAGCTTGCCTGTAAAATTTACACATTAAAATATGGAAAATGAAATGTTGCACTAATAGGCTTCTAAAGATATCGATTCACTGTTATATGTATGCTATTTTAATGATAAATTGGAATAATATAACAAATAATATCGGGAGGATTATCGTATAAAGTATTTGATGCTGGTTCATTGTAAAGAAAGCTTACATTTGATGTCACATAAAGATGTTTATGAGTACGAAAACCAGAGTTACCTTATATTGTACATCATTGGGGAGACCAGAGGTTGCATAAGTTATAAGGAGACAACAGGTTTAAAATGTGATGTGTGAAGAATTATAACACAATATACTAAATACAAAAGTTCAGACTTTGATTTTATTGACAAGCAAAAACGGTACTCATTTTCCCCTATTTTTTGTCATCAAAGGATGTTGGGGGAGGGGGGGATGACGATTTGGTCGTCTTCATATATTTATCAGATGCAATTCACAATAAGTCCGTGTTTTGTATGTTCATTTTTTGCAATTTGATTAATTTTTGAATTTGACAAGTAAAAATCTAGGGAAGTTGTGGGGTGAGCGGGGGCAGGGGGAATGGTGAACTCCAACCCTCACCGCCTGAAGACAGCTGGGGAACACCTACTCCGCAATAGTGGTATGATGTATCTTTAGTTAAAACACTGCTGTGATGTCATTCCTTTGTTCCAGTATTCTAAAATTTTACCTGTGACAGTTCAATATTAGTGAGCTTCTTAATATCAGACCGTTACCAGTTGTAACAGTACCGATATCCTTCAAATTCGGACTGTCTCAGGTAAATAAACAATGAAATTCAATGGCAGTATTTTAAGTACGATACATGCAAAAAACAGTTCTGTATGAAAAAATATCAGACAGTTCTCGGCCCTAACAGGCCTCGAAACTCTCTGATATCCTTTCATACAGAACTGTTTTCGGCATATATCCATTACGGAGACCAGAGGTCACCTAATGTAATTTATTACCAAATCATTTTACCATCAACTTAAAGTATCAGTAAAAAGTCTACGGGGACAAGGGGGCAAGATACATCTTCCTACGTATACAGAGTAAGAAGGTCATTTACTTTGATATTTTAATATGGAGGATTTTGTGTTACATTAATAACGTCAACTATAACTTAGCATATCCTTAGGGAGACCACAGGCCACCTAATGTCTATATAACTTATATCATATACCTTAAAAATAACAGTCAGTGTTGGATTCTTTATCCTCTATGGTATAATTCCAATCCTTAGATGGTTATTCTTTAGAAAAATACATTTTCTGTTTGTTGTATTACATTTCTAAAGGCTAAGCAGTGGTAAGAGTTATTTTACTTTCACTTTGCGGTTGCAATGCACTACATTTTGTAGCGGAGTGCACAGATTTGGTAGTTGTGAATGAGCAGGTGACCTGGGGTCCTAGTTGAGTGTAGGTTTTATCCTTCTGCAAACTAGCCTGAGTTTTCTAATTGAAGTCTTCCCCAAGTCATTTTCCTCATAGTATATTAGAATGACATTAGGTGCCGGTGTTATACAGTGCCTTTTCCCCCTAGCCATCTTTCCCCCCGGAAAAATGGCTATATAGCATTTTCCCCCCCGGAAAAATGGCTATATAGCAGTTTTTCCCCCACGGAAAGCTGACTATATAGTGGGTTTTCCCCATTTTTATAGCCAGATTACCTCCACGGAAAACCTACTATATAGTAGATTTTCCCCCTTTTTTACATTCCGGTCATGTTTATGGCGGATCATTCGTGGCAATAATTTGCAATAACTGATATCATATTAATTTCTCATAATAAAGGATAATTATGGCATTTATTAATACATAGAATAAAATACATGGTTTTTTCACCCCTGATATGAACAAAGGCACGGCCTTCATAACATTCCTGTGTCATCATCATTTATTTCACCTTTTGTTATACCTTTTTGGAACACCTTTTACGCGGATTTCGGAATACCTCGAATCTTTTTCATCTAATCGATGCTTATCAACAGTTTTGACTTCGACGTTATGACATTGACATTTTTCACAGAACACGTCAGAATACATTTGAGTGAAAATACGCCGGTTTGGAACTTTAATTTCCCCATGTATTATCATCTATGTATAAGCTCCTCCCAGGAAACTAACTGACTAATCTTGACTTAATTTTGTAGAGGAAGGGAATAAGAAGTGGAAATGTATTACTCCCTTCGTCCAAAAGGCTATTAATTTTAATTTAATACCGTTAGAATTGACGATCTTAGATATAATCATATATTTCTACTTCTAAAAATCAAACGAGAGACAGGGTGCAATGATATGATGAGAGACTGAAATGTTTTACTTCGATTGATGGGGTTCTAAATCACGGGTAAGGGGTATCATAATTTATTATGTATTAAAGGCATGTATAAAGTTTGTATTTACAATTTTGTTTTAAAGTCACGCATATTCATATTTATGTTTTTAAGCACATTTTTTACGAAACGCGAGGTTTTATGATGTAAACATTTTTTTAAAATGAAATGGCTTCACAACCAGAACAAAGTCAGTATCTTTGCTGGTTACTTTGGAAAATGTGAAAATGGAGCTTGAACTAACCTTACGTATATATTATCATTCACTGCGTGCTAATTTTTCCGCTTTTTATTTTGCAACGTGATTTATAAATATACAATTTTGAAAACGATTCCATATAAAACAAGATATACGATTCACTTACCTAAAAATCTCACCATATTATTTATTTCATATTTTTGCAATAAAGATTTACTTTTGTACCATATTATTTCTTCGAACAATGAAACAAGGGTAATTAGAAATAAAAACTAACACATATTTTGTGATGAGCTGATTTATTTTTTTGAAATATAAGCTTGATCTTCTAATCAATTGGCAAGTAAAATAAAGTCGTATATCAAGTGCGCTATTGTTGGTTATTTATTTTTGTTTTTCGGTTGCTACTTTTATGAATAAAAATTTATTGATTTATTTATCTATTTATTTAGTATATCATTAGTCATCTTTTGAATTGATTAAATGTTTTGAAGAATAATGAATTTACCCGCGTACCTTTTTTAAAATATTTGTTCGTAAATTTAAAAAGAAAAGCAGAATTAAACGTAATTTTCAACCATTTTGATAAAGAAATATATGAGTG
The DNA here is from genome assembly GCA_033439105.1 of Magallana nippona. Lineage (NCBI taxonomy): Eukaryota > Metazoa > Mollusca > Bivalvia > Ostreida > Ostreidae > Magallana > Magallana nippona. The sequence goes on along the minus strand of CM065920.1, from coordinate 18,350,771 downwards.
AGTGCGTATTTTTAAATGTTTTTACTTTTAAATGACCGTAAAAATATGGTGATGTGGTCATCTCTAGTTTAGATATGGGGCCCTAAAAAATACACTATTCATTATAATTGGATTTCAAACATCGGGCTCGGAAACATCAAGGGCTCCTACCCTGGGGGCTAAATTTTTCAGGGTCATCTACTAGTGGTAGTGGTAGTGGTTGGTATACCACTACCAATATAAAAATATGGTTAAGTGGTTATCTCTAGAATTTGAGATTCGGGCCCCCACTTAAAGAACACTAATCAATCATTATATTGGGGTTTTAAACATCGGGCCCTGAAACATCGAGAGCCCCTACCCTGAGGGCTGAAATTTTCAGAGTCAACTACAAGTGGTAAACCACTGCCACTGTGAAAATATGGTGATGTGGTCCTTTCTAGTTTATGAGATATGGGACCCTAAAGAATATGCACTATATTCATTAAAATAGGATTTTAAACATCGCGCTCTGAAACATCGGAAACAAAATTTCTCTAAAGCATAGGTTTAGCCTGGATAAAATTTGCACAAACAGACAGACGCACTGATAGATTTATTAAAAAATTCTCAAAACATTTTTCACTTACAAATTCAGAACACAGAATTATGCATATAAGTGTATATCTTGTAAAACTGAGTACTTTTTTCAATTAATTACCTAAATTAAGTTCTCTGTATAATTCCATTACACACATGTTTAATTTTCAGCATTGTCTATTGAAAATAATAAATCGGCAAAACGAAACTTAACCTTTACAGATGAATGCAGATATATGCAACCTGGGAGTGTAGAAACATTGATTTTAATCCTTACTGGGTTTCATAAATATTTTTTATAAAATATGAACCAAAAACGTGAGGGAGAAACCCTACTATGGGGGAAAAGCTACTATATAGTAGGTTTTCCGGGGGGGGGGGGGGGGGGGGGGGGAAGCTACTATGGGGGAAAAGCTGCTATACAACACCGGAACCACTTTTACACGCTTTTAAGCTTCTGCTTTATCTGAAACAATTTCAGGCCACTGTACCCCTGCCACCATAATGAAATCTTTTGCATTTTCAAGTTCAAATAAAGACATCCAGGTTTTAAAATATGCTTCCAATTGAGTGTTTTAGAATTGAGGGCCCCACCAACCACATCTTCTGTTTTTCTACAATAGACAAGCAAAGCATATGTATTGAAATTTTGGTATGCAAATTTATGACTTATAACATGAAGAGTTCCATCTTCCACATTTCTGAATTGTTTCCTCAGAGAAAACTTGCAATGCCAATTCAATGCTCTCCGGTAACTTAAGACGGACCAATGCTTTGGAGAGTTCTGCCGTAAACTGGTATCTTATGAGTGGGGTCTTGTAAAAATGACAAAAAGAGGCCTTTCAGTTAAAGGGCACATACTCAGATATTGTACCCATACCCATATACCAATGGATGAGTGCGCATTGACCAATTTAGTATCATTGTATATATCATGGTTACATGGCCTTATAAATTAGCAAATGAACTTTGAACTTTGGAACATTGCATATTTGTATTGGTTATTGTTATTGTATAATGCATATTGGTATTACATATTTCATATTGGTAATTGTGACGTTTGCATTTGTGACCTAACCCAATGCACAATTTACCCATACACGGGTCGTCAGACTTCGTTTGTACTGTATAATGTATTGGTTTTTCATGGAGGCAGCCCAGTGGTAATCCCCATATCATTACCGCGGCCAGTAGCGCCAAACATAAACAATAAATATAATATCATATATCTATTGTTTTGTTGTTCTTGGGGTCTTTGATAATTATAAAATATTCATTTTCTTCGATGGGAAAAGTTGTTTTTATACCAGATGCCTTCATATCTAGCATTATACTGATCAACTTCTTTTTTAATTTGACTTTATTTTTTTCAATTACATTAAGGATGACGTTTACCCAGAATAAAAAAAAATCCATTGATAATGAATAACCACCTATTGTTTGGTATAGACCTTTGATTGTAGTATTAAAAAAGTAGATCAATGACCTATCATAAGGCGATAACACTCATTTTAGAAAAAAAGGCTGTAAAATATATATTAAGGTCTTCCGCTTTCAACGGAAGACCTTGAACTTATTCTGTTGGTAATTCTTTTTATTCCTTTTTTCTTGTATACGTTTTCTAATACTGAAATATTTCGCTTGTTCGTAGTCCTATAACATTCTAATTATTGGTACTGTTTTTGCCTCGTAACGTTTTAGTTTGAAATATTTTCTGAACACATATAGAACAAAAAAAATTTAAAATATCAAGGGCTTTCATTTTACATCATTGAAAAAGGGTTGGTCCCTTAAATTAGGGGCCTAAAGTCCTTGGAAGTCTTTCTTTTAACTCAAAATCAGCAAATATTTTGATATAGCTGTCGCTGGAAAAGTTGTTCATCAGGATCTTATCAATGTCGTTACAATAGTAATATTAAAGTAAAAGACCTGTGAAAGTATTTACTTTTCTTTAAAATTACTTCCAACTTTTTCATTATCTGTCATACAGTCTTCGGACCCCTTAAGACGGTAGCGTCTACTTTGGCCAAACAAACATAAAAGACAAAGGTCAAGGTCATTTGAAAATCTGTGTATTAATGATTCATAAGTTCTATAGCACCCTTTTGTTTAGGGTGCTATAGAAAAACTTTCTCATGAATGTTGTAGGATTTTTTATGACATTCAAAAAATAACCATTCAACCCCTACATTGAAATAGTTACAGAGTTATTGTCCTTTGAGAAGGTAATGCTACACTCCTCTGAAACCATAAGAGATAGAGACTTGGAATTCTCACAAATGTCTTACGTTCACCTAGAGTGTTCTTCAATCTATTCATACAGAAAGGATCTGAGGCCCCCTTCTAGCAGTCATTGCCCCTTAAAGTATTTAAATTTCCATGTACTTCAACTTTTTCATATTTGTCATAAAGTCTTTGGACCACTTAGGATTGAAGCGTCTATTTGGCCGATCAAAATGACGGAAAGTTCAAAGATCAATGTCAAATAAAATCAAAGTACTGAGAGTACTCGCGGGAGTTGAACATTGTGTAAACTCAATTAGAGGCGATACCACTCGGAGTGGGAAGTTTAGTTTGTTTGTTGATTAAGAATTTTCCACTTATATGGAGACACAACCATTTGCCGGTGAAGACTGCATTTATACCTGTACTCGGCACTAGAACCTTTGAAAAGTGAGGGGATTTTTTTTGGTCTCATCCGAAGGACCGGTCTCTATGATGTCCCGCATGGATTTTTAATCGGCGACGTAAGTGATCAACTACTTAATCTGCAAAACCAAGCAGACGCTCTAACCACTACATCACGCAAAAAGTTTAGTAACTGAACATTATCATTATTACAGTTAGCTGTTGCAGATATTCAAAGTGTTGGACCAAACTTGAGAAATTGTTTAAGAATCATTTTCATATAATGATAGGCACTTGGGCCATAATGCTCGCCTCGTTTTAGTCCCGTATTTGTTTTCCAAATTTTCAAAATATCTTCCTTCATGAAAGAAAAGTAACCATATAAATGTGCATTATCTTTCAACTAATCTATACATTACCCAGCTCTTTGGTTTCACGTGGTGTACATGCATATGTGTTTTCAATATGCAGAATAGGATTAATTAACATGAATAAACTTTTCTTTTGTGCTGATCAGCTAAAGGAATTCACATTGTGCTAATTGGATTATCATTATGATCTTGACCAATATAGGTAAGTATAATACATGTAGTAGCGCTATATTATGAGTCACCGGTATACGAAACAGTTAAGTTTTACTTTCGCTTTCTAAAATGTTATCTCCCTTTGCCAGCATACTGTATCATCATCTTTATTGAAATAAGCTTATCTACAGTTTCTGTCATTTTAATTGCAAAAATTATTTTTTTTTCATTTGTCAGACTTACACTATTGAGTTGACTCCATATTGACCATGTTACATTTTGTATTAAATTTGGGTATTAAATATCATGTTTATACGAGTTATAATAGGGAAGAAGATGAAGGGGTCTTAACCGTTCCCCATCTTCATGATGTGTGGATTAGATATGCATTTCTAGTGAGAATGAAGGCATGCTGCAGCTTTTTTCCCATTAAACCCGTAATAGGAAAAGAGTTAATGACTGTAATTTTCTTTTATTTTGCTTATTCTTTTTTGTCAAGATATTTGTGGTATGTCAAGATTGATGACTCATGAAAATGTGAGCATTTTAATCCAGATTGTTAACATACAGCTATAATTATATATAAAAAAAACATGTGATATTATACTAGGGTTCATGCAATCAGTTGCAGAATTGCAAATCGGTTAGTTATAACTCATTTTGACTGATTAATTTTTAATCATTTTGAAAATATAGACATTTCTAAATACATGTATAACATATCAATATTTTTTGAAAATTGATTTTGTAACTATTAACAACTTATTTAGGGCCTCACTCTGCAGATGCCCTATAATGATTATTCTGTCCAATTCTGCTCATCATGTCAAGATACATTTAAAACAAATTGGCCCCTGTCCCTTGGGTCATCCCCCCCCCCCCAGGAGTTGTTTTTAAACCACCAACCCCCCCCCCCCCCACCTGAAATAGGAAATGATAATACATTTTAATAACTGTTGAGATCCCTACCCCTAAACCGTATTCATTCTTCCTCCTGTGTCATTGCACATCAATTGGTACATGTATATAAGTTATGGCCCCTTTGAGACGCCCAGTGACTTTCCAGAGTTGGAACTAATCAAGTAATCTATCTTATTCATATGTAGTGTAATTCCTGCCCTAGCCCAATGTTGACCCTGCTTTGTTTTTTACAGCAAGGTTTTTGTTGACTGACTATACAATTTCTACAATTACATATAACATTTTGTTTACCTTTAAGATTAAATATTTTTAAAGTATCCTCAAAATCATCGGAATCCCCACTCCTAAACCATATATATTGTTGTTTCTTGAACCATGAACATGTCAGGGCAAATCTTTTTGTGGTATTCATTTAGTAGGTCATTGCCTTTGGGGGTCACCTTAACCCCACCCACCCTCCCAAAATCAGAAATGATGAATTAACTTGAAAAAAATCCTTGTGATCCCCACCCTTAAAGCATATATATTCTTCCTCATTATGCATCTTATGGTACGTTATTTCAATCACAATAGATAAGATGAGGTCCAGGAATTACATGTACGTTTTTATTGGACGGAACATCATTTTACAGATAGTATTGACCCTCAGAATCAAATTTAACATGAGAGGAGTACTCCGAACTAGGTTTTTTTTAGGAGTGATAAACGTAAATTTTCTGCTACTATTTGACTCCCTGGATGAAATTTAAATTTTTAAAACCTTATTGCACACCTATAGGACAGCCCATATCATATCTCAAGAGATGACATAGCTACTGCATAAATTGTAAGAAGAGTTCTGGGAACATTATTTTTTTGCAAATAAAAGTAATTTTTTGATGCCCACAGACCCACGTGACAAAAACAAAAGTTCTGAAACATGATCACACATCAACATGACACCCCGAATCATATTCTAGAAGATCATTTGGCTACTGCTAAAAAAATTGACGTTTTTTGAAACATGACTTTTTGTAAAAAAAAAAAACACGTCATTTTTCAGCCATTTAATGAGCCCCAGGTCAAAATTGAAATTTCCGAAACCTTATTGCGTATCTATAAGACACCCCAAAACATATTCCAAAAGATGATTTGTCTACTGTTGAAAATGTAAAAGGAGTTCGAGGAAGAAGGTTTTTTGTGAAAAAAACGTCATTTTTTTTACCAATTATTTGACCCCCAGGACTACCAGAGAAATTTTGAAACCTTTTTACTAAACAACATGACCGCCCAAATCAAACTGCAAGAGTTCAGTTTGCTGGTTTATAAGATGTAAGAGCAGTTTGAGAAAGTAAGACGTGACAGACGGATGGACGGAACAGGGTAACAACAATATACCCGTTCTTTCTTTAGAAAGTGTGGGTATAATAAACCAGTGTATATTTTGTTCACTATTATTTCTGAAGTTTGTTTTGTTTACAAGCGATGCATAAGATGCCGATTGAATAAACCCAAACATTCGAGGGACGAAACCAAACGGTACCCTTTTCTAAAAAAAATTATATGATATGATTTATATGGTTTGGTTTTTTGTGTGCCCATAAAGAAATTTTTATTTACTTTGAATATTTTTAACTTTGAAAGTTGGCCGCTTCTGCTGTTGTAAATAGGCAAAAGTCTGTATATTTCTAAGATAATGGAATTAATCCCTAAGGATAATTTCATTTATACAAGTTAACAGCAATCATAAATGTTAACACTAAAATATTTTGATCGGGTTAGCTTTAACAAATTAGTCGGGTTTGATTGACCTGATTAATATCGGATTCAACATCCTTTTCTTCTCTACTCATCCATCACATAGCATCCCCTGAAAAATTCCACGTTGAAAATCCAGGAAATCTGGCGTCATCGACAAACATCTTCACATAACATAAGGGTTAAATCTGACATGAATTCATAAAAGCATTCGGTTGCATATTAGTTTCAATCATTCCTCAACTGCCACTGGGATATATATACCGGTCGAGAAAGTAACGGTCGGTTGCTTTCCGATCGAGGCATTCCGATTGCACGGACTTCTAAATGCATGACTGTTTTTTAAAGAGAATAAAGGAAACTACAATCAATAAAACACAAAATATATTTATTCTTGGAAAGAATTTTCAATGTATCCGTATTATCTTGCACAAATAGTGCAGTCTTACTTCGCATGCACATCGAACACGTGTGTCATTCATACAGAGTGCATAACGCCTGCATCTTTTTGATGACCACCGCAGCACTACATCCAACACAGTAGATATGATAGTAAATACAAGAAAGTAACAACGTAACATCGTTTCCATCGGTTTTTACAAAAACACTCGGTTTCTAAAGTCCATGCGGTCCTTGACATTGCTCGATCTGCCACAGTGTGTGGTTTGCGCATGTGCGATGTTGTAACATACACAGCAAAACGTTCTGCAATTATAAAGGATTTTGAAATATGTGTGCCTGGATTTCAGTCTGTCTTGTTTCGTCGTTCATTGGATTACTTACCAGTGCAGTGGTTGTCGTATTATTTTTGTTCAAAACGCGTTTCTACAAGTCTTTTCGTCCAATGTAACGTGTTCGAATGAATGAAATACCTGAATGCGGTAAAGCATGAATAGTGCTATCGGCCTTATATAGGGGGTGTGTAGCGATGAGCAGAACAATAGAAATCGACAACTAATATGGCGGTAGTCGGAGAAAAAAGGAAATAATGCGTATTTATGAATTCATGTCAGCTTTAAGTATATCTCCTAGCACGAACTATGCCACAAGTTAACCAAAAAAATACACCGGCAAGGTCACCCAATTCTAAGACACGCAGACCGGCCCGCAAAGATGCGAAACCCCTTAATCCAGCTCCTACCACGGTTCAACCCCCCCCCCCCCGCTGGCGGACCACAACATCAGGAAGTTTCAGCACCCATGTCTTTTCCCTGTGGAACCATACAGACAGACGTTGTATCTACTGCAGCACCGATTCCGACGTTAATCTCTGATACTCAAGTCACAAAACGCCTGCATATATCAGGTACTGCGAGCATGCAATTTTCACCCCAACCACTCGTTAGTGTAGGGTCCTCTCTTTGGAATCATGTATCGCAACCAATTAAACAAAAGATACTTAAGGGGGAATACATTGACTAAGCCAACATGTTGCAACCAGACATAGATTCACCTGACGTTGACCACCATAAACTTACAGTTAAAGACTGCCAGCTGGCCATTGTTCCCAATGCACCAAAAGCACGCAAACTAACTACCATAGAGAGGTGGACCGACGCAAGGCTCGTGTTAGTCAGCATCTACATCTCTGGCCACATTGACCAAGCCCCCCATTTGCTTAAATATATCGACATCATTCGCACAGGGACCTCCCGCAACCCTAACAGTCAAGGCTGGCTTGATTATGATAAACAATTTAGACTTCGCAAGTCTATTGATCCATCAATTAGCTGGTCAGCAATCGACTCAGGGCTTTGGTTAAACTACATGGCTTCAACAACAAACAACCCCACTGCTTCACACAAGTGCTACGATTACAATTTTAAGGGCTATTGTTCTCGCCAGTCCTGCTTTTACTCTCACACATGCATGTATTGCTACGGTTCACACCCCCAAGTTCACTGTCCTCGACAAAAGCGAGAAGCTCATAGCAATGCATCAACCACGTATAATTAGCCCTTTCGGAGTCTAGGCTCCACACTATTTAGAATCTCTGGCCCATCACCCCACTCCCCCCCCCCCCCTCCCGCTTTAACTTCACCAGACCTCGTCACGCCCAACCACAAATATCAGGTCCAAGACAATATAGACAAATGGCAACTAGGAGCTACCCCTATAATATTTGAGCAGTTACATATGTACATTAAAGATTACCCTCATTAAGAGGACAAGCAGTTTCTATTACAAGGTATTTCAAAAGGTTTCAAACTCATCTTGGCAGGCCCTAGAACCCTCACTGAATCAAAAAAATTAAAATCCGCTTTAACACCCTGATCAAATTAAAAATATATTAGATCAAGAATTAAGCTAGGTAGAATGGCTGGTCCTTATCCTGTCAGACCGTTCTCAAACTTGCGCATTTCTCCAATCGGCATTGTTCCCAAAAAATCGGGCGGCTGGAGGTTAATTACTCATTTGTCTGCTCCGGAAGGTAATAGTATTAATGACTTCATTGACCCCAAATATTGTTCAGTTAAGTACTCTTCCTTTTACGAAGCGGTTACTCTTTTACAGTCACAAGGCCCAGCTTGCCTGATCGGTAAGTGGACCTAACTCCGCCTTTCGTCTACTTCCTATCCATCCCAGTGATTTCTGCTTACTTGGTAAAAGTTCCAAAATTACTATTATTTTAATAAATGACTTCCTTTCGGTTGTGCACTGTTATGCGCGTTATTTGAAAAATTCTCAAAATTCTTACACTGGACATTAAGTCATGCATACTACAAAGTCCAGTAACCTTTGTCACTACCTTGATGACTTTCTGTATGTCGGTCCAAATGCTTCAGACGAGGGCAATAAATTGATGCAGCAATTCAGCCACATTTATAAAAAATTGGGTGTGCTGCGGCAGACAAGACTGAAGGTCCCACAACTAACATAACTTATTTAGGGTTAGGGATTAATACAGTATCTCAAATATTTATTATCCCACATGATAAAGTCACATCCCTCAAGGACCAACCTAGGGATCTCTGCAATCGTAAAAAAATCACTTTACAACAGTTACAATCACTCTGTGGGTTATTAGCATTTTGTGGCAGAGCATTACCAGCAGCTCGGGCATTTATCAGAAGATTCTATGGTGCTATGTCTAGCGCTTACAGACCCTCACCACATGATTCGTTTGACATCTGGAATGCGGCAAGATGCATTCATTCCGCTCAAGTTTATATACTCCTTTAATGGATCCTGCCCCTTCCATGAGCAGTCGTGGTCTCTGGACATGGATCTAGAATTTTTCACAGATAGTGCTAAATTAACAGGTGGTGGTGTTTATTTTCATGGGGAATGGGCTTACATGTCATGGCCTGAACATTGGGACTGGCTACTAGGCAAGATATATCCTACTTAGAATTAATTCCAATTGTAATGGGCATTTACATTTTGGGCTGTCAGTTGGCAAATTCCAAACTCTTGCTTCACACAAATACCATTGCCTTGGTATCTATTATAAACTCCAATTCATCAAAGTCTCAACGCGTTGTGTCCCTCATTAGGCCATTGGTACTAAAATGCTTACATTTAAACCTTCAAATTTAGGCTCAACATATAGCGGTCAAACTTAATGAAATAGCTGATTCTATTTCACGATTTCAGTGGCACCGCTTTCGACAGCTGGCACCAGCAGCATCACCCAACCCGAACCCAATCCCATCCGAGTTCTGGAGCCTTTTGTAGAGGAGGTTCAAACACTACTGTAGGCATCGATTTTAACAAATACTCAGCTTATATTACTTATTCCAAGGGCATGACTGCCTTTTCCCAGTTTCGTGATTCTTACCATCTACCAAACACCAATCCCCCCTCTTTGGACCATTTGATCAATTTCATAGCTTATATGTCTACCTCAAAAATAGCCCCATCAACCATCAAAACATACATGTCAGCAATAGCGTTTCATCTAAAAATTAACAATTTCTCGGAAACTACTAAATCCTTCATAATTCAAAAGCTCCTGATTGGCCTTTCCAGGAAAAAGCCTTCTCTCGACATTCGTAGACCTATCACATTACCTCTTCTTCATGCAATAATTCAGGCCCTACCATGCACATGCCACTCCATTTACGAGTCAACCCTGTTCACTTCTACCTACCTTTTACCTTATTTTGGCTTCTTGGGTGTTGGTGAATTAACAATCACATCTGGTACATCCCTCGATAGAGTTCTGCAAGCCAACACAGTTTCACTTACATGTCAAACCATACAATTATTCCTAAAGTTTTCAAAATCAGATCAAACGGGCAAGGGAACTACTATAGTTATACCTATCAACCACGACTCTTCAATATTACAACAAGCTCTGACCAAATTTCTCTCTGTAAGACCACCTGTGGAATGCCCACTACTTTGCCATTTTGATAATAAACCCCTTACATTATACCAATTTTCCGCAGTCCTCACCAACTTGAGCTTTAAATCCCACTCTTTCCGCATAGGCGCTACCACGGCAGCTTTCGTTAAAGGTATCCCAGAACACCAAATTCAGTCTAAGGGGCGTTGGAAGACAATGTGTTGCAAGAAATACATTAGGCTATAGTCTTAAATTGTCCTATTATTGCATCCTTTTAACACGCAATGCTAACATATAATATGAATTTCAGGTCAAGCGTCACAAATATGGATAGTCGGATCATTAATTATCTCCAAAGCTAAAGCTCACAATCAAATGCGCACCGGAGGCAATTCAATGGGCCTTCATGACTTGATTGGGGCTGAGGTACGCTGGATAAGCAGACCTGGTATGAGGTGGGGGAAAGTTTTTACATGCATTACTACTAAGCTATTTTACAGTACTCCTCCTGACATGTTAGTACATTGCGGGGGCAATAGTATTGGCGCATTACCTTTATTGGACCTTCGACTCCTAATGTTTGACACTATATCTGAACTCGCTACAATTTTGCCTAATACTTTGTTGGTTTGGTCTGAAATTTTGCCACGGTCATGTTGGCGTTATATGTTTAGTACTACTGCAGCAGAAAATTCCAGAATTCGTTTTATCAATGCAATTTCAAGTCATGTTATGAACTTAGGAGGGGCTTATATTAAGCTCCTTTAATTAAATAAATATACAACCAAATGTTTAGTTTAGACGGAGTGCATGTATCCGAATTGGGCAATACTGTTTTTCTTGACACATTGCAGGGTGCACTTTATCTGTTCTCACAAACTCATTCATCATATATCCCGATCATTCTGTTCAGAATAAGTTGTATTTCTGATAAAAATAGGGATGTTTTAAGCATAGGCTTGAAATTAAAAAGGATTTTTTTTTCTGAAAAAAAAATCATTATCATTGATGGCTTTGTTGTTTCTTCTATTCCTAATACAACATACATCTCTAGTATTATAGTATTTTTGAGCTGTAACTGTTTTTAAATGTACTGTACTTTTGAACTGTAGTTCAAATTATAGCAACAATGTTTCATAAAATATGGTGATAAGTATTATAACAAACTGCAAATGTTTACTAGATACATCACACTTTATTACTGTCGTACCTGAGTGATCACCTGACCTGAATACAGAATATATTATAAAATATGCATGCCCCGTAGAAATAATATGAGATATACTGATATATGTGAATAAAGGAATACTATCCGATGGAGGCTCCTGTTATCATATGATCGTATTTTTGTTATTTTTAAAGAAAAGACTGGTGGTGTTTGGTACGCTAGTTAGTAGGACATTTACATTCTTCGTAATATAATTTATTTAGATATTTTATCTTGTATCTTGTCCTAAACAGGTATGAAAAAATATATTTAAATAAAAATGAATATTGATGAGACTGATTCTTTCAACTGATAATTGGTACATGTACTGTTACATGTACTGAAGACAAAATGTGTCTGGGTCATTATCAAAATTTGTAAAAGTTCCTGTCGACAGGCAACATTTCTTTCAATTTTTCTTGATATCAAATGAAAGGTCTCGTAAATATAAACATATTTTGTTCAACAAATGTTCAGGGATTGTTAACAGTTCTAGAGATATCTGAACAACTGTGTTTTAAAGGCCGACCCTTAAACTCCTTACCTAGCATATTGTCAAGAACATTATTCTGAGCAACTTTTGTTCTATAATGCTTTTCAGAATATTCCTCCTTTTCTAGATATTAATGATCAAAGTTTTGGTTTTTTGGCCCCTTGAAACCCCTAATTACGTAACATGATGATGTATCGTAATGATTTAAGGATGGTACTGTATAGATAAACAACTGTACAATTACCATTTTTGTTTCTATAATGAATGACAAATTATTGTTCAGGAAAGAGCTATCATAAAAAGACTTTAAAACCCTCTTGGCCCCTAATTTGAAGGGCCAGCCCCTTTTTCTCGATGTCAAATGAATGGTATCATAAATATTATTGTATTCTGTTCAACAAGTGTTCAGGAATTGCTGACCGTTTAAGAGATACCTGTACAACAGTGTTTAAGGGACCGACCCTTAAACTCCTTACCGGGGCCACCATCAAAAAACTTAAAGGTGGCATATTGTCAAGAACATTATTATGTACAAATTTTGTTCTACAATGCTTTTCAATATATTTCTCCTTTTCCAGATATTAATGATCAAATTTGTAGATTTTTGGTCCCTTGAAACCCCTTATTACGTAACATATGATTAAAGAAAGGTAATATATATGAAAAACAGCTTTACAAAAAACATATTTGCTTCTATAAATAATAACAAATTATTGCTCAGTCAAGAATTATAAGTGAAAGAGTTTGCAGCCCTCTTGAACCCTTAATAAAGGAGCCAGCCCTTTTTTCTGTATATTTAATGAAAGCTCGTGTAAATTTGAACAACCTTTGCATTACATGTTTAAACAAAATATTTACAGGTTAAAAGATATTTTACAAAAGGTGTTAAAATTTTGCCAAACATTTTGAGCCCAATTTTCGAGCTCGGGCGAGCTTTGGCCTTGCGCATTATCCACAATTTCAAATACAGAGGATCATCTACAGACATTATTTACTATCTCTGAAAGTTTCACATTTCTATCATCATTAGTTTTGGAGGAGTTGCGTGGATAAAATGGTCCTTAAATCCCAAATTCACAAAATCTTCAAAGTCTCAAACTGGAAGCGACGTCATCAACTCAACATTTTATAATCGCAAGTAAATTCAATGCTGTATTAGTCCTGTGAATGTGGTGAAAATCGACCTAATAGTTTCTGAGTTATAGCGCTCGAAAAATGTCAGAGGAAAAATATAAAATAACTAGAGCCGAGCTCGTTGCAAGCAACGAGGAGGCCTTGCGTTACAACTTCAAGTCAAGATAGGATTGTCAATCAGTCTTAATAAACCCATCCCCCTTCTCCTTACACTTGTCGGGGTCTGACAGTTATAGATAAGAGGTCATCTTCACACGACCTTAACTTCTGACCAATCGGGACTTTAGAAAATCAATTGAAACTCTTTAAAAGTTGACAGACAAATTAATTCATGCCTTTTTCTATGTAACCTCCAAACTGCAGAGTTTTGAAGAGTAACACCTCTCATAAAACATATCAAGGCATGTATGTGATAAGTTTGGGGTAACTATATTTAGATTGTATGCAAATGTAGAGGTCATGTGAAGATGACCTCTTATCGATACCCACCAGGCCCTGACGAATGTAAGGAGAAGGGGGATGGTTTTCATCAGACTGGATTGTCCATATGATAATAGTAAGTTCAGGATATCGAAAACGAGGCTCACTTTCATAGAATCATTTTCATGCCAGGCGAATTCCCCGTTCAATTTGCTTCACGGTCATATCAATTTATGATAACTTAAAAACACACATCAAAAATGTACATGTATATAATTATTCCGACCATAAAATCAAAACGATAAATACGTTTATGTACAACTGATGATAAGATACAAACTAAGCATATATCATTATGTAATCAACACAAAATCAACTGCGCTGATGCATGGAAAACAGTGTAATATGTTTCATAAACATTTTCATTCCCTGTACTCATATTTACCACCTCTACCGCTAACACATGGAATAGTTTATGTAAAGAGCTAAAAACTGCAAAAACTACCTTGAAGAACAGATAGTTCAAAGAAATAAGAAAAATGTCGACACTTGTAGTACTCTGATGATTTCTATGGCGACCGACTGCAATGTATAACGTATTTCATAACTTTTAAACATGAGAACAAATACATGTAATTATTAAAATTTAAGATCTTTGACTTAAAACTTTAAACTTATATTTTAACAATTAACCACTGCAGTGAAAGCACCCTTCCAAGTGTTTTTTTTTTACATAACAATTGATGATCTGCAGCCATAAATTACCTGGGGCTGTCTATGTCCAGGACTGTGCATTATAGCGACTCAAGATTTTCGGTCGCTGGTCGAATTAACACAGTCTGGGCAAATAAACAAACAGATTGCAAAGTGAAACACATTAGGAGGTATTGTTACACATAAACAGTCACCAAAATTGATTTTTGTTGCATTTGAATTTTGGATTTCTGTTCGCCAATTTTGAAAAACAAATTCAGCTCGAGCACTGGGTGGGTGGGGGCAGCACAGCAATGAGTTTGTTTTTACATTGAAACAAACGATCATACAGAAGAACTACAAAAGTGATCAAGTGATCGCTAGAATCAAAACAAAACTTGTTTAAAAATTCATGTGAATTTTTCTAAAAATAATCACTGAATCCCTTAATTCCGCACAATTCTTTTATCGTGCCAACACCTACTGCATACATGTAATATTGTAACACGGAACTTTGATTTTAATTTGATTTGATTTGAACGTTGAACACTTAGAGAATGTTTGATTTTTTTTAAATTCACTTTTACTTTGTACACCCTGCTAAATTTTTGTACAACTCTTAAAAAAATTTTCTACATGATTTTGTTGGTCGAATATTAATTCCCACACCAGTAAATATATACATAAGACTGGTTGATAAGGCAATGTGTGAATATTGTCTAAACGAAATAATCTTGGGTAAATACATTAATTTAATGTTGAAACATGTACCGGTCAGAATCTCGGCGTTGTATCTATTTAATCTTTTAAATATACAACTGGCCTTAATTGCATATTTAGATTCGGAATGATGGCTTTGATTTTATGCACTATCGTTTAAACCAATGCTTAATCAATTGTACTAGTAAGATAAATTTATCGTTTCATCCTAAACCAATGTAGTTGAATTGAAAATAAAACAAACAATTCAATAGTGGTGTTTGTACAAGATACCAATAAACATGCACGTGTGTTTAGGTAGAAGCACAAGAAACTACCGCGGATCACTTGTCCACTCGCGCGGGATCTCCTCGGCCATGTGCAAGGGGTGATCATCATTTAAAGGTATAATCTTTGTGGGGGTTTTGTGTTGATCTTAAACATTAAACATTATTTT
This sequence comes from Magallana nippona, assembly GCA_033439105.1. NCBI lineage: Eukaryota > Metazoa > Mollusca > Bivalvia > Ostreida > Ostreidae > Magallana > Magallana nippona. The sequence goes on along the minus strand of CM065920.1, from coordinate 18,335,009 downwards.
TACAATTTAAGAATATTAAAAGACTTACAAACCCACCTTGATCTATGTCTGACGATGCTTCTGATTTGGAATAATATCGCTTTTATTATTTTTCAGAACGCTTTCTTTATTTACACTCTATTTAATTAAATCAATTGAAGATGAAGAAACTTTTATGGCATACAAACTTTTATGGCATAAAATTAAAACAGCTCTTGTGTTTGCTGCTAAATAAACACATATATGTAAGACGCGAATCTTACGCGTATGTACTAGATAACAGCTGACCGCCAGGTAGTTCTCGGCAGCGGACGAGGGACGGATAACGCTCAGAACCCAGAAAAATTTGAAATGCTTGCAGTATATGAATAAAATGAATTAAATAGAAGTTAATTTTTTACCTTAAAACCCACATTTGTTCTATGTCTTATTATGCTTCAGATTGGGAATGACATTGCTTTTATTGATTTACAGAACGATTTATTAATTAACACTCTATCTTTTTATTCAATTTAAAAAGAATAAACTTTTACATGTATATGTTTTCAAAATTAAAAACAATTCTATGTGTTTCCGGCTAAATAAGCCCATATGTGTAAGACGCGAATCTCGTGTAGTAGATACCGATGACCGCCTAGGTAGTCCAGCCGCGATCGATATCCTCGGCCGCGGGCGAGAGATAGGTTACGTAATGGTACACACACGCAGCTCAGATGCCAGATAGAGTTTAAATGCATGCAGTATAATAACTAAAATGTATTACATAGAATTTTTTGTTTTTGAAATCCGTAATTTGAGTTTTACTGGAAAAGAAAAAGAATGTTTATATTTTCTGTTTCTCGGTTTTAAAGGATTGTTCACTGTAAGAATTTAACAAAAATTACTTGTATTCCTCAGATAAAAGCATGTATACTTTAAAAAAAATTCCTTATGAATTAAGGCATCCTGTATAAACCGGTATACTTTCTGTGGCAACTTTATGTCATTTGTACGCACAACGACTTTCGTTAACTTTGCCAATTTGCCGCGAGCACTGGCCTACACGTATTACTTTTTGCCTTCATATTATGCAATACCCGAACACAAAAATAGTTTTATGAGATTAATAAAATTACAAACAACATTTTTTGCAGCGACGCCCATTTCGAAAAATTTACCGTTTTAGACTTATAAAGCAAAGACTTTTAAGGAATATAGACCTCTAAGTTAAGGCTAGCCCTTTTCCTATGGTATCAAATGAAAGCCTTTAAATTTTGCACAACTTTTGGTCTATATTTGTTCAGAAAATTTTTAAAACTGAAAAGTTATGGAGCGAAGATATAAGCAAATTTAAGCTTTTTTGGAAACATAAATTTCGATGTTATTTTTAAGTAGTATTCGTGGGTTAATCAAACATATAAAACTGGGAGGACAACGTTCAAGATGTCTACATTAAATATTTGTAAATTAAAACTACGTGCTACGGATCAACTCGGAGCCTTTGCGGGTACACGAGACCCACTAAAAAGATATTCAAAGGGAAATAACTCAAAACCGGAAGTTGCTATTTCAAATTGTTTTGTGATATAGTGTGCTATTGACATTTCCAATAGACCCTGAACGTTTGAAGAAAATCAGATGACAAACAAGCGAGATATTATGGTTTAAAGAAACGTCAAGAAGAAAAAGAAGAAAAACTAGAGCAAAGCTCGTTGGAAAGCAACGAGTGGTCTTCCTCCTTAGCTGCATGATTGAATAATCACCTATAAAATTGGAAATATAAATGGTAAATAATGTTTTGACTTTTCAGATATGAAAAGTTTCTGTGTAGCTTGTTATCTTCGTTCTCAATATTTTTATTTGACCAAAATATAAAGAAGTCTTTTTTTTTTTTTTTTTAAATTCTGCATTAGCAGGGAGCATAAGAGGGTACTATTGTAATTGTGTCCACAATATTGGCAACATTATTTGTACCGAATATCTTGACTCCTTATCCAGAAATATATTTGTATTTGATTATTTTATCGGTTTACTTACACTTCTGTATCTTTAGAATTTCGCAAAATTAACCAGGCATATAATAACACTCAGTATAATAATACGACGATTAAACAAATTGTGCCTTTTTGTCCGGTTCAATCTGTCATGGAAAATTGTATCAGAATTTTCTGGAGATTATATTAAAGACACTGTGATCGGAACACCTCTGACGACTTTAATAGCCATTCATAAGAAAATCCCCAAATGAGGAGACTGGTCTTTGATGTCCTTAGGATACTAACCAATGTCAGGGTACCAGTCTATTTGCTAATTCGTGCAAAACTATTTCGTATTTATAAATTTCATAGTAAAATTATTACATTTATGTTTTTAACACCAGGTTTGCGGCGGTTCATGATTTAAAAAACTAACACCTTTTCCTTTTGAATAACAATTTCAATTGAAATTGTGCTATATTCCTTGTTATCAGGGACATATATAGTACCTTATTTACCTCCCCACTCATATTCCCACTTACATTTACATTGGACACTGTTATTACAATCTGACATTAAAGGCCATGATTACTAAAAACTCAATATTATGGAAGCCTTTTCTGATAAAATTCATACACATTTCTTTCCCCCTTTTCCCATCTAGCTTGTAACATAAGATTTGATGGACAGCACAAAGTAAATATAACATTCCAGCAATAAATTTGTTATCCAGGTACAGTCATTTATTTATTACATACATAGGAAACAAATTAGTGTGATAATATCCAGGTCGAGTCAAATGATGTCAAGACAAGGAATTCATTTCGTTACATAGGAATTAATTTTATTATCCATGTCTATTCATATGATGTACTTGCATGATTTTAGATGAGCTATACTAGTACGACATGATTCAATTGCAACAGTTACTACTTTGCTGTATTTGAAATGGTACTTTAATATTTATCTATTACTTGAAAGCTCCGTAAACATTATACATGTTACAGTACATGTCCTATGTATTGGACATTGGACAGTGTCCAAAAAAACCCAAAACAAGCAAGCAATTATTCACATTTGTAATTATAATACTGGTACATTTAAATTTCTCTCCTTAATGAAACTGTACTTTTAAATTATTACATGTAATTGTTCTTGAATCAAGGCCAAACATGTATATAGGACTAGATAGAAAGTGCCTCATTTAATTTCTGTATTGTGGTTATTATTTTTTTTTGCATACGTGGTTGGGCAGTTTCCCTTATGCCTAGCAGAAACATACCACATAAGCTCTACTATTGTTTTTAAAGCAATACTCACCAAAAAAAAAACACTGTCAGGTTGAATATCTTGTGGTAAAACTGAAAACAATTTATCTATACACATTTACAAATGAACATATGGAAAAATAAATCCTGCGTATATGTATCATTCTATAGTATGTTCGCGTTTGAACAATGAATGCAAAACGTTGCAATGACAATCACATCGGCGAACTTGTGCTGAATACTCGGCGATAAAACTTTCACGAGTATCACTTTACTATAATAAATTTAACCTAAACATATTTAAATGTAAGAAAACTGTTAAGAAGTTTCAAATTTTACCTCTTTCCTTTCCGCAGACGACAATATTCATGAATTTCGAACCCGATTTAAACGGACTCCCGGTAATTGATTTCGAACCCGATGAAAAATGGCATGAACTCGAACCCGATGAAAATCGGCATAAATTCGAACCTGATGGAAAACGGCATGAATTCGAACCCGATGAAAAACGGTTGTGTATTTATTTGGCAGATTTCCCCCACACAAACAAACAAATGAACCTTTGATTCTTGTGACAAGCTTTTAGGTCACAGACAATATTTGTGTCATGTTTTAACTTCCAATCATTTTCTATTTATTAAAAGATATATGGCCTACACAGAAATTATTTATTTTTTTCGTGACCTTGAATTTGTGCAAATGACCTTGAATAAATGATATTGGTTCATGATCATGACACACCCTCAGGTCATAAGCAATCTTTGTGTGAAGTAAAAACTTCCAATGTTGCACCATAAGAAATATATGGACTGGACATGATTGCACAGACAGACGGACAGACAGGGTGATTCCTATATACCCCCCCCCCAAACATTGTTTGCGGGGGTATAATTAAAATGAAATTCAAAACACACCCTGGTAGCTGGAGACGGATGAGAATTCCATGAAAAGTGTTCAAATTTTACATGTTTCTACATTTTTTATGCATGTATACGATAAAAGTGTAAAAATGTGCTGTTTCTTGTTCATTTCAAATGTAATAATCATAGCAGATATTATTACAAGGTCAATGTACATTTACATATCCTACATGTAATGGTAATGGAGACAATTGGAAAGAGGAGTTGGTTTTTTCAAGAATACATCTAAAATATCACTTTTGGACAGGAAGGGGCAAAACATTGAGTTTTTAATGACATGTCGACAAATACAGTTATCAAAGTATACTATATATATATATATATATATATATATATATATATATATATATATATATATATATATATATATATAGTATACTTTGATAACTGTATTTGTCGACATGTAAACTTCATTTGAAAGAAAAAATGAAGTTTTTAAAAAAAATGGGTTATACAAGTTAGGTTGCTTGATCATGTTATTTCATGAAATCAGACAACAAAATTGCTGCAAATTTGTAATTCTAATGATTCAATTGATTAAAACTGTTTTAAAGTATGTATTCTTAATCTCTGTAATTAACTTAAGCTTCAGTGTGCGAAATTTACAAAATGCATGAAAAGCCCACAGGACTATCCCATTTACATTTGGGATAGACCTTGGAAAAAATGGGATTGTCCACAAGTATTAACAACAAATTTTTTCCTTTCAATTATTTATCTTGCGCTTTTTAACAACGCTTTTTGCAGTTAAATATTTCAACATGGCGTATGTACACAAACAGTAAGATTTGGGTAAATATACATGTACATGTAGTTACACAATACAAAAGATGATAAAAATTCACTTAAATGTTGAAATAAATAACAATATTGAACAAAGTTAAGTTAGTCTAGAAAACATAACTGCAAAATTATTAATTCTAATTTTATTTTTATTTTGATTCAATAATTTAAAAAAATGAAAAGTTATTTGTAAAACCTCTTTTACAAACAGCCACCAAAAATTGGGATAAACAACATGGTCGCTTTCGATTTTGAATCGATGCGATATGAGATAGATTCGGACTATCGGACGGTCGTTAATTTCGCACACTGAAGCTTATTAATTGTCATCAGGATAGGAAATACCTAATGAGTATGGTACTTTCTAAACCAATTTACTCTAGTGGTGGCCATTCTACACATTTAAGAGGGAGTTACCCCTTGTATATTACTGCTAATAAATCATGTAATGACATCTCTAACCAATATAATTATCCATTTTCACAAAATATACTACTTTTTATACAATAACCACTCAAAATTACAGTTAAATGAAAAATCTGAAACTACCATGTAGTCTTGAAGGTGGCGTGGGACAGTTTTTTTTTTATTCAATTCATTGTAGCCAGGGGATTGACATTCCGTATTGTGTGCATGTTGCACCATCACATGTGACATGTCAGAAACTAACAGTTTACTATGTCCCATCCACCTACTTTTCATGTTATTTTACATCCTGTCTGTAACTTGCAAATTCTCTGTGCAAAGTCAACACAACAGTTATAGCCGCAAGTTCCACATTTTACTTCTGATGCCCATGTACTTAAATAACATTAGGGGCCAACATATTGCATACATGTACCAATTTCAACAAGAGACAAATCTCTAACTAATAATAGTCATTAAAAATCATTTCATAAATCTTAGCAACACTCATATTAGCCTTCAAGTACAGCAGCTCTCAATTTTACACAAATACTGACGGGTACTTTATCCGAAACTGTCCCTTGCTACCTTATGCTGTTTTCCAGTTTATTTAACAAAAGAAAATTATGTTAGTAATGTAAATTTGTGAAAAAAGTGACATTTTTTCATTAACAATGTGACGTGATATCCAAATGATGTCAAAATAGCCCATGTGCATAGCATACCATCTAATTATAGAATTATTTTTTTTAATTTGCATTAGTTTACTACATATTAGCTATTTTCTGAAAGAAATTTCATTCAAATAGTTTAATATACATTAAATTAAAGCGCATTAAACTCTCAGTGTAAATAGAGCATTCAGACCCAGTTCTAAATTTACAGCAGAGCTCTACATTAACTTTTTTTTCTCTACATTAACTTTTTTTCCTACTTGTCCATTCAGACAAGTGACCAAGACATTTACTTGTCCGAACTTCAACTTCACTTGGTTGAGACGGCTGTTCCGCGTAACCCCATAGGTTTTGTTATAAAAGGCTTGTTTGTACATCGGCATGTTTGTTTACCAGTACATCGATCGCAGACTATCGATCGGAATCGAATGCAGACGATATATTTTTCGATGAATGAATTACACACTTAAATTATTTATGATTTCTTTTTTATTAATATAGATTAATGAATTCGATAATTAACGTATTAATTTGTTTGTTTTATTTGGACGAACAAGCAGTGAAAATGTGTTGGGGGAGGGTCTTGGAACAGCCGCGGTTAGCTCTTTGAAATAAACATTAAAAGGAATACACATCGCTCTAAAGGACACTAACCCGTGTTATCAATGTTTTTTTTTTATAAAGAGCAAGTGTTTAAGTTATAAACTCATGATCGACTCGAGTTTGGTATGTGTTTAAGATCTGATAATTTATTGATGACATTCGTGTTATATTGGAGAATAATGTAGGTGGCATCTCTTTGATCTCGGCAATAACTGTAGTAGAATACCCGATTCTTTCCTTCAAACATTATACCGGTAGTTTAATAATTTCAGTTGTCCTCCTATACACTGTACAGTAATTAAGCATTACCCTGATTAATCTAGCAGGGGAGCGTTGTTTACATCAATTTCTCATAGACTTAAGGCCACACCACCATATAAATGATATATATAAAAAGAAAAAAAAGCATGAAATTGAATCAAAACAATTTATTTAAGACGCAACATTATGTAAAGCAGTAAATGCTAGGCCCTAAAACGGCATTGTTCGCTTATGTGTCTATGTAGACAATTAACTTGTTCGTGTACGATTCTCGCATATTTGTTTTATGAAATACAAATAAATTAGCAAAGAGCTTGTTTAATTTCATTCTAAATGACAATATTCAATATATTCAAAATAATTTGATTATTTTTTTTTCATAATATGATAATAATTTTAGCTATCAGAAAAAGACGTGTATGAACTACTGACCCCTAATTATAGGGGCGAGCCCTTTTTTCTTAATTTTATCTGAAAGCTCTCTTTATTTCAAACAACTTTTCTTCGATGAAAAAATGACAATAACAAACCGTCAACCATCTCAAAATTCCATAAAACGAAATACAAATTCAAAGCAGAGCAACACGGACCTCCAAAAATATAGAGGTAGGATCATGTGCCTAGGAGGAGTGAGCACCCTCTGCTGACCGGTCACACCCGCCGTGTGCTCTTTGTCGTAATCGGGAAAAAACGGAAAAGTCCGTAGACAATCAGGTGATAAATTATGGTCTAACAATTAGTATGAAAAACGTCAGTCAGCATGCGACCCAGTGGATGATTGTATTTGCTGACAAGGTCGTTGTATCGACCATAGAACTTACGAAAAGATGACTTCAAACGAGACTGTTGATAGTCCTGTTTTATCAACTTGTTTGTTAGTAACTTGCCTCGCCTTAGAAACTGTTCATGCAAAGAGCATGCCCTTGCATATCGAATTAACTGAGAGATAAAAACACCATATGCAGGTGATGAAGGTATATTGCTACATAAGTAAGGAAAGTTGACTATAAAAAAATTATGTCATCGCGTTTATCATAAAGTTTTGTTGTTAGGTTACCATCAATGTCCATTTCCAGTAAAATATCCAAATATGAAAAAGATGACGCAGACTCTGTGGTATCTTTTATTTCAAGTTCACTGGGATATATCGAGTCGACGTAAGTGGAAATAACAATTGTTAATTGATAATACGTCGTCGATATACCTGAATGTTGAAATGAAGGTCACAGCGAGTGATTTATTTTATTCACGTACAAGTTTTTGTATAAATTCTGCTTCATAAGGATACAAAAATATTTTAACAAAATATGTTTCGTTTGAAAGTTATATTACAAAAGGCAACAAAATTTCAGTCCCCAAAAAACCTTAAAATTTGCCGGCGAATATCTCACAAACTAATAAACGTTTTGCCAAAAGTGTCATGCCAGCACAACTACATCACATTAGCTACAATTTCTCAAAATGTCATGCAACTATCATATGTAGTTCCCGAGATCTCGGCTGGACAAAAGACCCCCAATTATCAATTAAAGGGCACTAACTCATAAACGGAAGTGAATTTCAAAAATTTGAAAAAACCGATTTTAGACCTTAACACAATGTACATACCCTGAAAGTTTCATACCAATCGAAGAAAAGATATTCGAGAAATTGCCTGCACACAATTTGCGGGGAAAAAAATAAGAAGAAACAGTAGAATAACAGAAGGGTCTGCCGCTGAAGCGGGAAGACCCTAATAATACTGAAGAATTTCCAACAGAATCAGTACAAGATCCTCTGTTGGAAACGGAAGACCTTAATAATAAAAAAAAACCCGTAGAATAACAAGAGGCTCTTCTGTTTGAATCGGAAGACCCTAATTACAATTCTTTGATACTAAATTTGTTAAACAAAACGTGAAATGTCTTGTCAGATAAAATCTTGGAAAATAATGACTGGAAAACCAAACCCATCAATCAATTTGTACATCCATATAAACTCGACCGTAAATCAAAACGACGCACAGCTACCCACGAACCATGAAAAACGCTTTTCGCACATTTTTGTATTTCGCCATGGTGCCTATATTTCTTGGCGTTTGATTGATGAATTTTATTCATTTGGAAACGAATATGGGGACTTTTGGCTGCCAAACGTTCTTGACCAAAGTTCACCATCAGTCGAGTTTCCAACGAATTTTTCATTTTTCAACAGCAAAAGTCGCAACTGTTTTGTAAGTATAATCTCTAAGTATTAGTATTAATATTTTATGAAATTCTTATAAAATTTTTATTATAGAATTTTATAATTTGCACGAAAGCTACATTAGTTAATTAGATCATATACAAATTGAACAAGAAAAAGACGGTTTCTGTTTTAAAATAGTTATATAGTTTCTATACAAATCTCTACTGCAGTTTGTAGTTACATGTATTATATTCATTTGGATCACATTCGTATAAAAATCTGACCTATTTAAGAGAGCTGGGTGGTCGTGGCCATTTTTAGACTTTATTAATCTCCTTGAGGAGAAGAGCTCCGTATAAAGATATGTGAAAATATACAAATATATTGATTTATCTTTACTTAGTTATCGTGTATAGATTTTAAAATCAAATCTGAAATTTTTAGGTAGATCTCATGGGTAGTTTGTTGACTACCCAGCCTCATAAAGCATTAACGTTCAGTTTAAATCGAGGCAACTAAACTACGAAATTGATCAAATCATAACAAAATACTCTTACCGACATGTAATAGCTAAAATAAACTCGATAAAACTCGATAAAACGTTAGATATAGATATAATGAAGTGTTTACATCATTGGGTCTGCTTGACGGTATAAAACCACACAATCAGGAACAAAAAACAGGTTACAGTTTATGTTACATGCTGAGGTATCAGTCATGGGTGGGAACAGAAAAGTCACTTTACCTACATGTACACGTACTTGAACCTTTATTTATTAGCCTTATAACCATGAAAGAAAATAATATTGTTAAAAATCTTTTCATGTAACTTTTGATGAATCGCTATTTGAGTAAAAAAACATTTACTATAGTCTGTCCCAAGTTATTGCTTCCATCACTTTTTAATGATTTTTAATAAAAATACACATACATGTGAAAGAAATACAGTTGAAATCAATAAAAGGGAAAATATCGAAGATATCCTCTTTGACATATTTTCATTTTTCACTCATAAAATTTCACACGAACGAAAACAAATTTCTTACGGAGATTTATAATGGGAAATGTTTACATCTTTTCTCCATTCGGGATTACTCGGAATAACTCGTGCAATTTTTCAATGTTATCATCCGGGTTATTTCATGGCTGATGCAATGCAAAATCCCCGTTGACCTGAAGCGGTAGAGGGGACGTTTCAAAACAAATAATCTGGACATTTTTCATATTAGTGGATGAACGTACTTTGAGCACAAAGGTATTTATGATTATCGAAATATCAAGCGAAAAATGGTGGAAGCAAAAACTCGGGACAGAGTATACTTATTTTTCCTCTTTGATCTTTTGATGGTTACAGAAATGTTTTTATCAGTGATATTTTGAAAATAGTTTGTAAATGTTTCTTATCATTTTATGTTAGATTTTTAATATTTTTTAATAATACTTTTCATCACTAGAAAGAGTGATATTAAATTTCCTTCACTCGACCCTTCTTTGCTTTCAAATTCAACTCAAGATATCTAAACAATGTAAGTGCATGCGTTAACTGTACATTTCTTTATACTGGATAAACAGGAGTGTTGAAGATATGTAATGCAAATAACAATACAACAATATACTGTCAAATAAATATGATATAGTTGCATATCATATCTATAAAATGTTACAAATATGATCAAAGCCTTTAAAGAAGTTACAAATAAAATTATAAATTCTTTTAGGTGTCCAGCAATGGATTTCTTTCCCTACATGAAGTCTATGACGAATATCATCCATTATAGTTTCCCATTTATAAGGTCATGATTAGTCCTTTTTGGGCTGATGTTAATTTAAGATTAGGAGTAACAGTTTGGTATAGAATCACAACGGAAGATACTATAAAAGAACGAGCTACAGATGACGTCAAAACCCACTTTCCCAGATTCAAGGACTTTCAGGCATCCTGGATACTCATTGCCACCTGGCAAAACGTACAATTTTTTTTTGGCTGTAGCTCTCAGTCAGGCTGCGTAAAGGTAATTAATAGGAAAGATACTTTTATACCAATCTTTTCCAGTTAAACATCTGAGTCCGACAGTAAACTAATATATTTTCTGGTGTGACCGTTGGGGCGAGCGCAGCAGGAACTACAATTATCGCATACCATTGTCAACTATGTACTTTCCATAGACTTACCCCTTACCCTAAAACAGCATCGATTCCTCGTAAATACTTTGCCCCCGCGAAAACCCCGAAGTAACCAAGTAAAATATTAACTCAACATTGTTCCGCCTTAGAGTATTATATACCAGCTTCCTCAAAGTTGCTTAAATGTAAAAAGAAATCGATGAGATATATTCTTGATTAAAAAGCAGTCGGTTATTTGAGATGCAAATTTTATCAGTTCTTTTCTTTAGGATAATAATTACTAATAGCGAAATTGATTGGTGGAATAAAAAAACCATTAATATTGATTTCCAGTGTATTTTTTACATAAATTTGTAGTTTTCAAATTTTTTTTTATGTTTGTATGCTAGACATACATTTAAGGCATATGCCCCTTACCTTACAGGTGTGTGATATCCAATCCCAATTAAAAGGTTTGATAATGCAACTTCACCATAGTTTTTTTTTACTGTTTACCTGATTTTTCCTTTTTATTTATTACAATACAATGTGGCTGTTGCTTTAATTTAAATAATTATTATATGTGTTAATTTCTCCCTCAACATTTTACCTATCGTTTGCGATATACGCTTGGATCAATTTCACAGTTAATCGTTATATTGTTATGTATATCATCCCCTTATTTATGCTACAATAGAATTGACATTCGAGAAGTTACGGTTTTCAAAACAATAGGGAGTACGAATGACATGTAACATGTGGTACAGATGCCTGATCCTCGTCAAAATATAGCACAAGTTCACTGTAACGCCATGCATAAACTTTCTTTTGCTTTACTTACATTTTTCAACAAAATACGAAGGAAAAGAAACATGTAATAGCCTTTTTGGTCCTGATCAAAGCTTGTATACACCCCAAACGAGTTGATAAATCTCGAAGAACTGTTCCAAGAGAAAGGTCGACCATTTTTGGCATAGGATTACGAAAGCGCGAGGGACACCTTGGATGCAGTTAAATAAAATTTTGAATGTGTAGCTTTTGCTAGTTTCTTTTCCCCGCTCCCTGGTCATTGGCGCTCGCTTCGCGTTCGCTAATATTTTATGTATGCATTTTAGAGAAATAATTTTCAAGCAGTCTTGATATCTGATGGAAATCATTCGATCGTGATGTTCAATTATGGTGATATAGAGTGGATATCAGGAACAGAATCTTCCGGAAATGCAGACACAGGATTGGGCGGAACTCCAGCTCAAGTATTAATCAATTCGAATGATCGATTATTTTTCCATCTCAAATTATTCTCTAATATATTCATGATACTGGTAGATAATTTTTTGTCAGTCTCAATGACACTAAACGACAGATTTTTTGACAACAAATATAAACACATCCTGTCTATATACTATAATGTAATATACGAGATAGGAACAAAACAATATTGCTGAATGATCTTTTAAACTCAAGATATGTTACAGGTTGGATTCAATGCAGGCGATGGGGTACGGTTTTTCAAAGTAAATGTTGGGTTAACTCCGGATGTTGTGAATATTGACGAAATGTCGAATATATGGATTCCAGGAGTATTTGTATTTCGAGTTGACAAAACGGAAGTAATACAACCGTGTGAAGTGGAGCGTAAGAACCCACATATGATTTTTTTTTATTTCATGAAAGGCTAAACAATTTTTATGCAAACATAGTCAATGGTATGTTACAAGAAAAAAATGTTATGTTAAGATACTTCTAGACCGGATAATTTAAAGAGAAGCACTTTTTATTTCTTCAAACGTTAGTTATTAAATAAAATTGTAATCTTTTTCAGAAGATCTGGCGATCACCCCTGAACTCTGGGCCTATGTTGGGAGGGCAATACATTACCCTTAGTAGTATTAGGTGTATTGAACCAACTGCAACAATAACGGCTAGTTTTTCTGGATTAACAAAGTACATGTGTGAAAGGGAATCTTTGTTCAGCATAGTATGCATTACCCCTGCCTTCAATTTTACAGGGGAAATTATTATAGACGTAGAAATTAAGGACCAGGATCAAACCATCACAAGGAAACTTCAGTATTCTTACATAGTCCGTATGTATTTACCATTAATTCCACACATGCTATAGTTAAAACCCTCTTTGATGTTTCATATATTCACATTCAAATGTCAAAAGAAAATTACTTCAACAATAGTACATGTATTTGTTGACCAGAAATGTTTTCATAGGAGATAAATATATATTGATGTACAACGTTCTTGCAGTAACTTTTACATGGAACAAACACTCTTTTGCAATATACATGCTAGTGATTGGAATATTAACAAAATTATTTTTAATGTTTAGAAATAATCATATTTACGAAAAATTAATATCACATTCAAAAGTGTAACCGAATCTAATGTTTAGTCTCGATATGGCCGCCAAAACTAAATTTACAATCCTTTAACTAAACCGATAAGACCTAGAAACTCTGACGGTTGTCTATATATTTGATTTTATCAGCGCTACCTAATTTCTTTAAAGAGTAACTTCCTCAACGCAAGATATAATATTATATAAAATTATGTTTAAGAACTCTTTAACCGATATGTTAGGTAAATTAGTGTAGGGAATCAATATAAGAAGTAAAAATATTTTAACCAAAAAGCAGAACTTATTATTCCAATTCCATTGATGAATATATAGAATATATCTCTTTCCATAGCGGAAAGTTTAAATCATCACGAGTTGTACTAAAAATCCATATCTTACTCCGTGGAATTAAAACGCGATAGAGCAGTTTTGCCAGTACTGAGACCCTTTAAACTGTTTTGCACGAGTGTTCTTTTTAGTTAATATAGCTGACAGCAAGCAAAGAGTCTTCAGACATGACCCAGAAAATTGGTTTTCTGGATATCACAATATATCATGGGACAGGGAGGCTGCCGAACTTCAGAATAATGATACGGTCGACATTTATCTTTTTTCCTTGATTGTGAGTATCTTCTCTTACATGTAAAGTTGTTTCTTATTATTTACTGTACTAAACTTAACCATCCATCTTTGTGTCTCTTTAAGGAGGACACTGATGGTCATCTCTCATGGGAGGGTCAACTTCTACAAAAAGGAGTGGACCGTTTAGCAGAATGGACAGAAATCTATTTGGAAACACAAAAACATGTCTTGGCCATTATGGTGACATCTACAACCGTGAAAAATGATCAGTGAGGGAATAAAAAATCTTTATGAAGTCCAATTATTCTTGTGTTTCTAAAAAAAAATTACTTTTAGATTCCTGTTAATGAAATCAATGTTTGGCCTAAATCAAGATCTTTGTTATTGTCTATGGGGAAAAAGTAAAACTGGTTTTCTAAAAACATTACGTTTCTTTATAGAAAACTGTTCATATCTAAAAGCAAAGCGTAAACGGAACAAAATATCTTTTATTTTTGTCTCTTTAAAGGTTTTATTTGAAATATTTCAAATAAAACAATCCTCAATTTTCAGACCTAGAAGAGGAATTTGGTCTGATGTATATCCATTAGCTCTACAGCAAGAAGAAGCTTACTTATCTTTTGTGGACTGGTTAAAAAAAGATTTAAAGTTACCACTATTGCTTCGAAATTGTGTTCAGCCCTGTCCGTGTACATTGGACAAAGCTTGCTGGATGGTGTAAGATTTCAGCAAAATCCAAATTGCAACATGTTTAGCCAACAAACTGGCAACTGTTTGTACAGACAGGATGCGAAACATTGTGTGCATCTGCTCAGCTTAGGGTGTGTATTTTTGTAATACTTTAAATCATAGCTTAGTATTAAAACCGAAGTTCCTACTAGTATGTTGTGTTTATTTCAATGTGAGACCATTTACAATTACAGACCCAATGGAATGGACAATATGTGTTGTTACTACAATGACGACAAGCTTATAGATTCTCGTTACGGTGAAGGTGGAACTCTTCAGCGGTACCATTATCTTGGAGGCCAGGACGTCCAACCTTTCATCGCTAACTTTTACTTCGATGTACTTCCTTTCTTATACTGTTGTCGATATTCCAAACATTATTTGCAAGGAATTAAACCCAAATCCTCAAAGTGTTCGTCCACTTGCCCTCGGTACATACAACGCAGACAAAAAAGCACGTGTGTGCATTATAAACCACCTAGACCAGGTAAATATAAGGTTGAAGGACCTCTTGCAGTCAATTATCTGTTGTTCTGTGGACGTGTCTTGATGTAACAACAAAGTCGTATTACTATGATGGTTTTTGATATTCCAGCTCTAACTGCTGGAGATCCCCATTTAACTACACTTGATGGTTACGCATACACCTTTAATGGTATAGGCGAATTTGTCTACCTGAAAACTAATGACGACAGTTTCCAAAGTCAGATCCGATTTGAACAATTCCGTGATAGCAATGGTAATAACAACATCATTAAATGTACTTTTTGCCATAAGTTAGCCATTAATAATTATCAATCCAAATATATATCTACAAGTATGTTGTCCCTTTTTTCAGGAAATCTTAAGGACGCAAGTGTTTGTACATCTTTTGTATCCCAGCATCTCATTAACTCAGCTGTCGTTGAAGTCCGTCTCGACTCCACAAGTATTGTTCAACTGTTAGTTAACGGTGACGTCTTAAATTTTGATGAATCAGTCTCTTACCATTTTAGAGGTTAGATTTTTTTCAAATAGAATCTTTGTAAAAATACATAGCTTTACGTTTTGTTCTGGTATGCGTGATTGTGTCTTTTTTGATAGTCAAAAGTTTTTCAATTTTTCAATTTTTTTTTAATATATGTTTTTTTTTTTGCTGTGTAGGTGTTTCTGTGCTCCAAATCACACCAGATATTAATGATTCGATTGCAACAAAAAAGAGTCATCTCATATCATTTACAACCATTGGAATAGCATTTCAAACAACAGCAAGTTCCAATGTGCTTAACATAATACCAGTGGTTGGGAACAGTTCATTAGCAGACAAGTTCTCAAAAGTTGATCAAATCTTTAAAGTCTTTATACAAACTTAAATGGACAATTAATCTACTAGTTGTAAAATGGATTAAATCTCTTTTTTTAAATACACACTTTAATGGACAGATTTCTTACTGTTTTAGGACATTTAAGAGGACTCTTGGGCGATTTTGATGGTGAACAAAGCAATGATTTACGAACTCCATTGGATGAAATCTTGCAACCAACTTCAACTTCGGAAGAAATCTATCAGAACTTTGGATTACAATGTAAAATAACTTTAAACTATCATTTATGTTTCACTTCCTCAATTATAAAGTATAGTTATGAATCAATGTTCGTTATTTTTCAGGGATGATAACTGAAAAGGCATCACTGTTCACTTACAAAGAAGGGACTATGTACAGCAATTTCCAAAATCCTAGCTTCATTCCTGCCTTTGAGACACCTACCGATCTCCCGGTGGATGCCGTGGGGGTGTGTGGTGATGATCAAGAGTGCGTATTTGATTATGCTGTCTCGGGGTCATCAGAGCTTGCTGCCGAAACTAAAGAGAGAACACAATCTTTCTTGTCGTTTCTAGATGCGCTTGAGTTGTCTGTTAACAAGATTCAGGAAGAAATGCACAACTGATTGAAAGTTAAATAAAACGCGATTGTATTTAGTATTAGTAATAAATAAATATTTATTGAACTTATTTGGGTTTTTTCTTTTTATTCTACTTTTCAAATGAATAAATCACTGTATGATAGAAACATAAAAATGGCCGAAGAACCAAATGTTTTTTCCCTCTTTTTTAAAAGACAGTTCACATGGTTTAATGTTTTATAGTCTTGGTTCTGTGTACCCTCACAAATTGATAAGTAGGAATGAATACGAATTTTTACAATCTACTTTTTCATGAACTTTGCGAATTGGTGATATTGGGAAATTGGTTCCCATTTTGTTGTAATGATAACACAGTAACAATTAGTACTTTATCTTAATGCAATATATCTTAGTTTCCAACTTTATTTGAAAATAAAGGATAGATACAGATAAAGCTTATTTTTCTTTTTAGTCTTGTATTAACAACTAAATGTTAAAAATTTTTTAAAAAAAATACAAAACATTTGTTTTAATTTTTTCGTGCTTCAAAATTATAAAATTGCTAAATATCTATCTTAAAAACTAATTCATTCATTACATTTTATAAAGACCAATGTTCAAATGATCCGATTAAGAAATAAGACAAATTCTCTCTCTCTCTCTCTCTCTCTCTCTCTCTCTCTCTCTCTCTCTCTCTGATTTTATTTTGGTATACGGAGTTGATGACCTATTTAATACAAACTTGAGATTATCCTTCTCGACTTACAGTCACAATTTGTCAGTTTTAACTAATTCATTTGTTTCTCATTGCATAAAAATCTGTTGTAAACATCGTTCGAACGTAAAACAAAGGCAATGATACGAAAGACAAACATTTCATTTTAAAGTGCATGTATATTTTATTTTTCACTTTTAAAATTTTTTGGTTAAAGAGTTTTGAAACAAATTTGCCCGATAACGTGTGAGATTGAATCAGTTTAAAATCGGCCAAAGGTGACTCTTTAACAATAAAATCACAGTTAAATTTAATAGAGAATTGATTTTTTTTTAAAGTATACCTGGTATTGTTATTTTGAAGGATTTCATGAATTGAAAATATGTTAGATATATTTGTTTATAGTTTTGATAGAAAATTCGTTATGATAATTGTTGTTGAAAAAAATGTTCAGATAATTGAAAAATTACTAGCTTCCTATATAGGAATTTGGTTGTATGGTCCAAACAGGGAATTCTAAATAAAATCTTGTAATAATTCATGCGCAAATGTAAAGAGCCCCCCTCCCCCCACTCTTAAAAAATTCACATTCCATGAATTTACATAGCCAAATTACCAAAAATAGTCCTCGGAACCCCCTTCATCGGCAAATGTAATTGATATGTTATCTTAGATTAAACAGATAAATAGGTGTTACATTAAACTTAATTATATTTTCTTGTCATTTGTAATTTATTGTAAATGGAAGTTTGTCTATGATATTTGTTATAAAATGATTTTTTTTTATCATGTAAGGTATGGTTTGCGATTTTATTCGTAGACATTGTACAAAAGTAAAAACATGTTTTGTTTATTATGACAAAATCTTATTGTAAAATTTAAATATTTTCCAGTTCTATTTTTAACTAAATACGTCAAAATTCTTGATTGTAAACTATCATGTTGATGAGGATAAAACACTCTCTTCCAAATGAGTGCATTACATTAACTTTGTGTCAAGTTTGTGAGTCATTTATGTAAAAAAGCTAAATATAATCTCACGATGTATATTAGCATTGGTCTCTACGGAACATTTAAAAACTTTTATAAGAATGTCATGGCTTATTATCTTGATATTAGCAAAATTTTCTTTAGATAGAAATTCTATTAAAAGAGAGGTCGGGAGCTCTAAGTTTTAGAATTTGTGCTAAATCCAAAATGTATAATTGTTTGTATGATATTATTATATGATTGATTATTTCCTAGCTGTTTGAATGGCTGATATCCAACAATCCAGAAAAATAACAGGCTATAGTCACCTGTGTGTGACCTAGGATGTCAATATAACATTTTAATTTCTCTACATTGGACTAAAAATAGATTGTCCAATGAAATATCGGGTTTTTCAATTTGTTCTGCTATGACTTCAAACTAAAAGCTTCGCTTGATAACACTCAATTTGATAGGTCTGTATCAATTCGTCGCTGAATCATATAAAATACAATTATTGCTGGGTTTTTGTCGATCCATACGATGATTTGGGTACCCTCGAAGTACAATTTTCACCTCGCATTCGGCTCGGTAAATACTTCTCGGGTAGCTAAATCATCGTATTGACCTCAAAAACAGCAATAATTGTATAACAAATATGAATGATCAAGCCATGCACAATATACATCATACTTGTGAAACATCTTTTAAAACTTGCAAATATTGTTTCAAATGATTGCTTTGAAAAAGAAGTAAAGATATTTACAAAATTCAATAGGATCGAATGGATAAAGTGGAGTTAAAAATAAACTTAAGCATATTGTATTAATAACAAACTGGAATTTGATATTCAATTAGAAAAAAACCCGATTGGAAATGCAAGAACATGGAAAATATTTTTAAAGGAAACTTTTCAGTTGGAAACTTTTTGAAGGAAAATTATTTTTCATAATATTTACTTGACGTGTAGACTGAATTTCAAATTCATAGTTTATTTGATAAGGTTTAAATTATCTAGCCACATAAATGTATGACTCAAGGTGTGTAAACATGCATGTCGAAGGAATTTTTTTTCTTGTGTACATTTTAACTACTTATGTGCACTACCTTCAAAAATTAAATAGTGCACACGATAAAATCAGCTTTTAAATCAATTTAATAACACTTCCTGGTTGCCAAAGGCCTGTTATTTGATATATAAAAAAACCCTGAGCTCGAAATCTAATCTTTTTGCATATAACCTTCCATCATGGTAAACTTTGGCTGTGAAAAGAAAATATATTCTGCATTAATGAGCTTTATTTTGATGATTTCTAAAACAAAAGGTAAGATCTATTCATTCTTGTTATTGTCTATTGCAACTCAAGTCTTCAGACGATCTTTTTAAATCATACTAGTATAACAGTTGTTTCAAGCAGGATAATTAAAGTGAGTGGTAATCAAATACATTTTATAAAGCTTATTATTGAAATGAATTTAATCACGTTACGGGCTTGAAACATTAGCTTTCTCTCTATCTGACCTTCAGCAATAGGGTGAAGACAATAACTTGTAAACTTTCCTTAAGGATGACATTTACTCAGAATGGAAAGATAATCCACTGATGATAATGAAAAACAATATAATGTAGATCAATGACCTACTTTTCGAGTTAATGGCCATTGAATATCTTTTAAAAATTAAGAAAAATCCCTTAAAACTTTACATTATAATTGAGATTTTCTCAATTGTGAAAATATTACAAATAGTTAAACTCTTTGAAAAATGAAATACAGTTTATGAATGGCAGTGGCACTAAATAGATACAAAGCATTAAGTTTCCAGTCACAATTTTAAAAAATATTTCAGTCCGAATTCCCTCTTCAGTTTTAAAATCCCTACCCATTTTTGATTCAATTAAAAAAAAAACTGAATGATGATAACAATTAAATATTTATACTATTAAACTTCTTTTATTGACCTTATTCTGCTGGCATAAAATTTATACGAGGTCAATGATCAAAATTTTGAGATATGGTGTATTTTATCGTTTTTAAGAATTTTCAAATATTTTTGCATTGTGTGCTATACGAATATCTTATTGAATAAGTGAGATAAAACCAACAGAAAATATGTTAAATTTAATTGACTAACAAATAAAATCTTAACTTTTATTATTATAGCACCGCCAAAAATGTTTTAGCGAAAAACAAAATCTGAAAACTTTAGTCAGAATTTTCTATGTTTTTCTACAAGTCCATTTTTGTTTGAGCCTAATTCCATAATGTAATAAAATAAATGATATTTACCCGCAGAACGATATTTTTAACAAAAAACATTTACACAAAACTCCAACACATCCTACTAGAGGAAGTTGTTGCAGGACTTAGCGCAAAAAATGGGCACACAGTTTTTAATAAAACAATTAGATAAGTATGATACTAGTAATTTTCGTATAATTTTCGTTTGTAAACAGAGAACTTTCTCCATTTTTAAAATATTGATTATCATTTCTTATGAATATTAAATTTTTTTTAAAAATTGTGTTCATAATGATCAGAATACCAGAAAGGAATTTGGAGACTTTGATTTTTAAAATGAATGAAGTGTAAATGGTGTCACTCTTTAAATAAAAACATTTGTAAAAGCAAAGTAATTCGATGTCGATTTCGCTCTCAATTAAAGGTTTTGTCAAAGCTTTTTCGAAGATTAGTTCAATAAATAGTTAACAAAAATGTAACAGCATTCAAAAATATAACACTGGAAGGAAAATTATCATTTGATAATTTATTCGTTGGAATGAGATTTTTGCGCAGACTTTCTTCTAGATTTCAGAGAAATGTTCAATATTTTATGGTATCAGATTCGAAAGATAAATTATGTTTTCGAAACATTCTGTATTTGTTTGTCGTCCAGTTTAGCTAGTCAAATCACCACAGCAGCAATAACAGAATAATAGTCTTCTTTTCCTTCGAGTTCTTTTGACGTTTCAATATATACTTGCTTAGATTTATTAGATTAGATTTATTTCAGTACATGTCTAAAGAAAAATAATATTCTTTACTTAATGTGAAAACTAATAATTGTCCGTGCAGATGTCGTGAGGCAAAGAAATACGTCGGTACGATTGACTTGCAAGTGACCTTGGACGCCAATGTTATTACTGCCGTTTGCAAGGCAAACGTACGTCTGTTGCACGATAATCATAAGACGCAAGTACGGTTCCTACGGGCATCGCACGTTGCGAGTGGCAACCCGTTTCCAAAAAAAATGTACGTGACACCTTCGACTGTCCGTTTGTCTTACGTTGCACTCTCAATCAATTTTTTAACGCTACGATCAGCCACGGGAGCCACGACTGGCAAAACCCGCAGCACACGCACGATCAACTAACACGTACGGCCAGTTGTGACTGAGGCTTTAGGAATGTTATACAGAAGATTTAAGGCCCATTTCTATTTCCTACTTTTAAAAAAAATAATCTTACCATGGTTTAGGGTCTAGTCCCTCATTTAAACAATTTCAAAATCTATGTTACAAAAGGATGATATATGCCAAGCAGGCTTGGGGCGAATGCATTACATTACATTACGTCATGAATTTGGGCATTAAATTATAATTGCCATTTTTCAAAATGTTCTTGAATTAATGCAATACATTGTCATTACATGAGTAAAGTAATGCATTACCATTACCATTAATTTGTGAAAAGTCAATTATAAGTTTTTAAAAAGTGAAGCTAAATAAAGAGTTTCTTGCAAATGTTTAATATGAAACATATTTTAACATATCTAAAGGTGCATGTTCACTATCCCGTTCTAATTTAATGATTTATACAAGATTTCTGTTGCACTTTATGATCATCAAAATTTTTCAAAGGTTTCATGTTTTAACTGCATCCTGCAAATAAATATGCATAAATAAGCAGGGTAATACCCTGTATGCCAGTATTACACTAGATTTTGGCAAGTAATGCATTACATTACCATTACTTGTAATGCTAAATCTGGCATTACACATTACTAGCATTACTTTGAAAACATTTAGCATTACCCCAAGCCTGGTGCCAAGATTGTAATTGGATCAATTCGATCTTGAGACGAAAATGATTCTGTCAAAAGTTTACGCCAACTATTACGACAAAAACATAACACAAATGAAATGAAACCTTCATATTATTCAAAATGAATTAATAACAAAACTTTTTCAGTAATATGCATTTAATCTGCTTTTATATAAAGTAATGCTGGTTACATAACGCAAACAATTTATATACCCTTTACTTGACCCATATAAGTATAAACAAATACCATTGTTTTATTTGATTAACCAGCGTTCATTTGCAAAATCCGTATTGTGGCCCTTAAAACTGTTGCCAAAGTAGACCTACTTATTTGTCTTTAATGAGTAATTTGTATTGAAAAGAAACAGCAACACACATATATCTACATGTATGGCTCACGGCTCGCTCTCTCTCTTCTCTCTCTCTCTCTCTCTCTCTCTCTCTCTCTCTCTCTCTCTCTCTCTCTCTCTCTCTCTCATTTTACACTTTAGAAAAGTTTCGTAGAAATCAAACAAGTAATTTCTTGTCGTGTTAGTTAACAAATTAAAATAACAAATTAGTTAACAAATACAAACAAAGGATGAGATCCCATAACACACGTTAGCGGTCCCTTTTATACAATGAATTACAGAAAATCTACAACGATTTTGAAAATGTTAAACAGTATTGAATAAAATTAACACTTCCTGAATACTGTCCATGGTGCTTTCTTTTTATTGGAACGAATGACGCATAGTTATGATTTTAGACAAATTAACGAAATTTGTTCTGGTTTCTTACAGCATGCTTCAAGTGAATAAAATGGGCGACCATTAATACGATAGACGATAAATTATGCATTGGAAGGAATTTAATAGATCAGATATGCCTCATTTACATATTTTGTAACATTGTTAATCGCACTCATTTCACCTGTCGAAACTCACCAATGTCAAAATCTATACTTATAAATTAAGGCATTTTGCCAATAAACTATAAAATGCCTGAACCAGAGTAACTGCTTACAACTTTGGTATTTCAACACGTGTGATATGATGTCCGTAAACTATAATTGAATTTTATCTGATAAGTAATTATTGTAAAATTGATTAAAAACCTACTTTCATTTTCGATAAACCAGCTCGAAATAGCAAAAATGAGAGTAAGGTGGTGGACACGCTTTGGCGGATCCAAGTCAGTGGGAGTTTGCATCAAAATATATACTTGCACTGAAATAATATTGAATGATTACGTGAAGACTGGGAACTTACTTAGAGTACACATCGAAGTTATGATTTGACAAATGTTGAATAAACAAAATAAGGCAATTCGTTTCTTGAATGTGACATTTTAGTTTTGATGGATAAAACTCATTCGCCTGCTAAGGACGACCTCTGGTGAGAGAATGGGATAAAACTTTCCAGAACGGTATAACCAAGGAAGCGGGTTGACTAATCAATGTCATGGCGAAAATTCATGGGGCTGCCCGCGGGTTGACTTATTAACATCATGGCGGAAAGTTTAGGGCGATTAAACCATAGTGTAGATACTTTGCATCTGACAACTTTGGTTTAAAATATGCAAATAAATATGCATACACTAGCGTTGTTTTTAAAATTTTATATATTTTTATACCACGACAGATTATTCATTAATTTCTAAACAATGAACAGATTGTGGTTCTACGTCTGTATGAATAAATGATGTTTGCATAAAACGGGGAAGTTGTAAGGGAGGAGGGGGTTGACCCCCCTCCCAATTTTTTTTTTCAAAACAGTCTTTTATCTGAAATTCTTATTTGGGACAGTGATAAAACTACATGTATAGTGAAATTTTACATTAAGAACAAAATTTAGAGATACGACGCACTACATACTCACTCAATGGTTCGAAATAAAATTAAAAAGTTTATTTTTTTCCAGTCAGATGCAACATAAAGAATTAAGGCCACGTACATGTATATATCATCCATTTCAGTTTAGATTTTTCATCCCTGCCCGCTCCTACAAAATCCAACACTGCGGTTGGTTTTTTACTTCAATTTTAAAAATTAAGTTAAGAAAGCAATTAACAAAAAATTCGGACACAGTATATACAAAAATGAACAAAAAGTATGGTTCAACATATTAAGCATTGTATCATATTTATGTGTAAAGTGTTAATAATTCCCGCGCTTGCGCAGGATATCATCTAGTAGTTATCATATATCTTATAATTTTTGGTCTATTGCATGGCATGTTAGATTTCTTATGCATAATGACAAGCAACCGAAAGGTTACTTGTAGATTAAAACATTTTAATTCATTTGCGATTTTAAAATGATTCTTAAGTATCAAATACATGTAACTGTTAAAGATAAGTAAACTTATTAAGTTTGTACATGAACATATTCCTACTGAACTAACAGCACACAGTGACAAATAAACTATTTTTATTTCTTTATTAATAAACTTAAAATAGCTTGGAAGATGTACTTCAAAAGTGAAAGTTACTGTTCTTTTTTATAAGGTCAAGAATACAACATTACAGGATCATCAACTTTTGCAGTACTGGGAGAGGAGTTTACCTGGACATGTAGTATGTTTACTCCACCTGAACAAACTGTCAGTGCTGTTAAATGTTATAGAGGCAATCTTGTATGTGCAATTATCGGGCTAGTAACCGTAAAGTGCACTCTTCAGATTTCAAATGACAGATATAGATATGGATGTTTGTCAAAATCTATATACACTTTGACTATACCAGCACAAAATATGACAGAATATCAACAGAAAACAACGTGGAGTTGTGAATATGTTAACAATTCTAGTTATAGAAGTCGTTAGGTCATCCTTGATATAGCAAGTAGGATAAAATTCTGTTTCAAATCGTACATTTACATTTATTGAGTATTTTCTTAATCCTATTTCCTAAGAAATTCCACTGGGCTCATATTGCTACCGTATCACAATTTAAGGCGGTTAAACCAATTAATATCTGATTTGATCGGCTTAAGCAAACACAATACTAATGTGAGAAGTTTGACCATTCTTGCGATAGTTTGTAATTTAAAACATGAAATATGAATCGTTTACAGTTGAAGTTCATAACATTTCCTTAAGTCCAAACAACGGACAACTGACGTTGAGGGAAGACCTCGAAACAGACGTCAGGTGTGAAGTCAACAATAATGCAGTTCCACCCCCAACTATCACCTGGTTTCTGGGGTCTAAACTTATCAGTAGCATAGCAGGAACATACACTACTTCCATCAATATAACAGGAAACAGAGCGGACAATACAAAAACACTGGAATGTAAGGCAACAAATAATAACAAACTACCCAAAACCGCAGTCGCAACAATCAATGTAGAATGTAAGTACTAGTACAGTGATATGAAAAAGAAAATTAATGTAGATGCTTACATAGTATAATGTCAATATCCTTTGCGCATACTTGTATATTTTTTCACCACAGTATATTACATGTACCTAGTTTTGGTAATAGGTTCAGATACATGTAGGTTACCCATGAACACCATTACAATCATTTGAAATATCAGAAAAAGTAATACCTAGGTTATACAATTCTAATTTTTATAATATATTTATATGGGTCTAATGTGCTTTACTTTCTACCCTGTGTGAAAAAATTGTAAGCAGTTTTTTCCCTTTAACAAAAATGAAAAAAATTAATTTTTTTCAATAAAGGAGACACAAACATGTCACTTAAAAAATATTTTTCTTTCTAAAGTCATCGATCTTTATCTACTGAAATGTTTTGTAATTTATTAATTGCAAATCTTGAATCAACTATGCGAATGTAGTTAATTAAGCTAAGTATCCGGCCAGTGATCCAATAAATCTCCTTCAGACGCAGATTAAAAATACATTTGTTGTGTGCAAAACGAATAGTTTTGCTTACAAACGATGCCTTCATGTACATGTGCGTACACAATATTTATTGATGTTAATTTTCATTTTACAGATCCTCCAACTGTGAGACCGTTTTTGCAATAAAACATCATAGAAGGAAGACACTTTACGGTCACCTGTGACGTCATACCAGGAAATCCAAACAATACCATATTTTTCTGGACTAAGGTAGACAACCCAATATTCAGACAAAATGGAGCCACTCTACTTTTACCAAAAATTCAGAGAAACAGTTCTGGTATATACAGATGTATAGCAGAAAACATCTACGGTGATGGAGAGAAGGGACAGAATGATCAGTCCATGATTATCAATGTTCTTTGTGAGTGATTTGTTTAATACTAGTCTTTATATTCTTCTCCTTAAATTTTTAAACAAAACTGGCGTTATAGCGTAATGAAGGCATGTGTGATTTTAATAAATCTAAATGATTATGAGAAAACATTGAAAAGAGTTTTTGTAAAGTAAATCTTAGATAAAACATTCAAAGTTGGTTTGATATACACATGTAATTTAAAATAACACAACCATTTATTGGCATTTACATTTTAAATGATATACAGTCAAACTAAGCAACTCCATGTGTTGGCATTATTTTCTGGAAAAACTCACGTGCATAAACATAGTGTATATATCATTCAGACCAACCCTCTATAGAGCAAATTCCACTTGAAAATGTCAACGAGAGTTCTACAGTGATACTAAAACGAGACATCCACAGTAACCCTTTATCAAATGTATCCTGGTATCGTGGAACAGAGTTGCTGATAACTCAAACGTCAGCGACAACTGCTACATATTATATAGACAAGGCAAATTGTACAGATACACACAACTTGACTCTCCTGGCCAATAATGGCATAGAGCGCAGTGTGTCAGTTTTGGTGGAATTAATTGTTAACTGTATGTTTTTTTTTAATCAAACAATTTGTTACATGTATAGTTGTTGCATTATTGAAAAGTTTAACTTTAAATTATAATAATTTCAAACATCTGGTTAATACTTAACGCATCAGTGTTTTTGCTACAAATATTTTGTAAAATTTAATTTTTATCAAAAACACATAATTTACTTAAATAAACAAAATTGAATTGTGTTACAGGTAAGCCAAAACGAGAAACAACTCATATCACTTTGGGTGTAACGGACATCACTGGGATCGATTTTTCTGTAACGGTCTTGGCGTATCCCTCACCTCAATATGCATTACATAAAGAAAATGGAACAATAAATAATAAAATGCAGGAGATTATGTACAGGAATGCAGTGAATAACTTTACACTGCAATTCAAACAAAACATAATCGATCAATCGGATTTTGGAATATATCATTTAATAGTCAGCAATCCATTTGGAGTTGCAACTATCTTCATACAAGTGATTCCACAAAGTAAGATATCAGTATTTTGTTTTATTATCAAAATACATATTAAACTATCATACAAATCATCAAACTTTATATTATTTTTTAATCATAAGTGAATCAGTTTATTATGTTTATAACAAGCATTTTGAAAGTATTGAACTTGCAAATATACTACTTTCCCACAATAACCCCTAAGTTGTATGAGAAAAGTCGTTGTATATAGAAAAATATGTTTAAAAAATTAAAAATTATCAATCAATATCAATAAATCTTTTATCTTAGATCCTGGAAAAGATAAATTGGTCATTTGAATTCATTAAAACTTTTTTTTAATCGTCACCATGGTATAATTGGACGTAAAATAACAGGATAAGCTATTATTAATATTCGCGAGCGTTTTCTGAATACAACCTTTTTGATCAATTGGAATTGAAAGACAAAAAAATCCAATTTACTTAGGAAATATTTTCTTCATGTTCTTGTGCTCTTACATTCCTTACAATAATATAATTGCTTCATTGAAAGGTGTGCTTTATTGCAATTTTAGATCTGTAGCTTTTTAATATGGAGTTACACTTCATATACATGTAAAATGTACAGTCTAGACTGCCTTAGCGACCCTCTGTATTAAGCGACTCTCTGTTTTATGCGACCATATTTAGACCGCCCAACGTAATTTCCTATACGAAAACCCTGTATTAAGCGAACCCCTGCCTTACGTGACAAGCGACCGTCATTTTTAGTCCCAAATGCTGTGTAGACTGTTTTAAGCGACTTTTAGCAAATTAAAATGGCGTCCCAAGCTGAGAAACAATTAGAAATGTTTTGTTTCGATAACCAATTAGAATACTTATCACTTTTCATAATAACGGTTATTATCATTAACCCCCATACGACTCCCGCTATATCTCTAATGACGACTTTTGCCGCACACTGTATAAACAAACATGGCGGCCCGACAGTAATTGAAATTCTATAAACATCGATTGTTAAACTGTTTATTGTTACTTAGTAAACGGACGTCTCGGCTAAACTCATCTGGGCATGTACATGTTTAAGTTTAATCCACACATCGACATTTATAAAGAAGTTGTGTAATTAACAGGTGTATAAAGAAGAAATTGGGATGGTGCTTAGTAAAATATACAAACATGGCGGATTACGAGTCCGACATTCATTTGGACGTGTTTTTTAAACACAAGTTTAGAGTCAGATTAATAGATATGAAAACGTGTGTAAAACTATGCATGGTTAACATGGTTAAAGATGTTTATTGTTACTTGAAGAACGGAAACATCATAAAGAAAACATCATACTATAGATCGTTATGATGAAGAAATGTAGTTAACATCATTTTACTTGTTTGTCAAAAATTCTTCCAAAAGTCATTAATACAAAACAATAAAACATACTTCCATAGTCCAATTGTTGGAAAAGTAGTTTACTAATATGCCCCCTTTTCATTTATATCATTAGTGATTCAGTACATAATTAAAAATCTTTTTTAAAGGATGATGAAATTTAAATTTCAGTCTACCAAAAACTAGTTTATATGTAAAAGAATATATAAATTAACTATTTGGTACCAATTATTATGGATAGCCAAAAGGTGGCTAAAAAGATTGTGAGGTTAGTCACATAAGACAGTCTAGACTGTAATTTTTAATCAATTCTTTCAATTAAAAAAAATAGAAAAACCAAATTGAAACACAATGACCGACATACAAAAAAACAGAGTTAAATCAAGCAATTACACAAAGAGTTGATTTGTTAAGATCATAATTGTTAGACCAATATCTGAGCATTGCTGATACAATCATTAAGGGTTGAATGTTTCAGCTTATATGAAAAGAAAGCCCTGGTTATTCTCAGAAAATTTTTACGCGCTTATTTCTTAAAAGCTCTAGAGCTTGAAATAAAAAAATAACCAAAAAATCAAGTAAATGTCAAAAAGGTGAATGCAGCCATTTAGATATATACAGTGAGTTGGTTTTTTTAAAAGGAAAACCAGACATTCCTAGAAGCGTAACATTGACCTGTGAAGTAACAGGTGCTAGTGTACATTGGGTATCTTCCTTTAATGGAGGAGATCTTCAGACATTTACTGTCGTTGCATTCAATGTTCAATATGGAACTAGTTATTCTGAGAGAATTCCAGATTTGGGAGAGAATACCGTTCATTCCTATTTTATACACAATCTTCAACCCTCTACATTGTATCTGTTCTACGTTACTGCCGTGAATAAGCACAGAAATTCCTCGTCAAAAAATATAGTCTGCACCACATAAAAGCAAGGTAACATTTTTTTCTTTTTGATCTTAGCTATTAAACTTGTTTTCTAAACGTCAATAACTTTGCGTGACTAAAAATTGCACAATAAAACAAAAATATGTTTATTTAATCAGATGCAGGCAGCCTCCAGACAGCTGTAATTGCAGGAGGTGTTGGAGGGACGTTGACACGGTGGTTGTGATAGTCCTAATTACCGTATTTCTTGTTTACAGACGATATACTTGTATATGCAGTACGTATTTTGATATTTTTAAGTTCGATTAACCTCAATCTTGGTTTTTTAAAAGGAATTAACGGTTTTGTTTCAACATCTAATTTTCAAATATTATACATGTGTGTGTGTGTGTGTATATATATATATATATATATGTGTGTGTGTGTGTGTGTGTGTGTGTTGATTTTAAGTTTAAAATCATCAACTGTCGTTATAAATTTACAATCGTGATTCTGCTACAATGAGCTATTTAGTAATCATGTTCAGCATTTTCCTGTTGTCTTTTCATACATTTGTTTTAAATTTTGTAGTGTTACAGAAACGAAATGAGTAAGTAAAAAAATTAAGTTTGATCATGAGCTACAAAGATAAATTTCATTGTTTTATGTTGGTTAAATATTTTGTTCTAATTTAGAGCTCGTCTGAGCTTTGAGTAACATCTTCTAATCATTTTTTCGCCTTCTGTGGTGTGTTTTATATCTGTATTGTTGTTATCCTGGCCAATAAATAACATTATAAGGTCATTCATAATCAACTTGACAAGACGTTTAAAGTGTCATATTGTAAGTGTTTGTAATTGATAATAATTAGTCAGAATTAGTTATAGTTAGTTATAATACTACTTTGCAACCATCCTAAATTTATGTAATATATTTTCTCATTAATGTTGGGCTAATTTCTTTCATATTTTATGCTTAAAAAGTATAGTAGCAATCTAATGAAAGCGTAAACGCTTTGATTAATTAAAGCCGAATTGATTCCAGGGTTACATTTTATATGATGTCATAGTAAGAAGAAATCTTTTCCGGTTTTAAAATTCAATAACCAAACCTGTGAATAGCTGTCAATGAGACAGCAAACCGGGTTCTCTTTTGTGTGAACAGTATCTATAATCCATTTGTCAACCAGAATTAATGAAAACTACCTATCCAGAGAAATAGGGTACTCTATATGCAATATTTGTGCCAACAGCTGGTATTTTTTTCATAAATTATCAAAAATCAAAATCCTAGTAATATGCACACCTAATATATGTACAATTGATCTGCAAAAGAACAATCTACTATCTTGAAAACTGTACAAGGATTTATCCGTACAAAAGGGGGTACCCTATATGCAATATTTTGCAAAAAAAATGACTAAGTTCAACAGCTGGTATTTATTTTTACTAAATAACCAGAAATCAAAATCCTAGCAATATGCACACCTCTGAAACATGACCGCCATTTTTACCATTTCAATAACCGGATTGTTCCTTTGGAAAACCCGGTTAAAAATGCATTTTCTTTTAACTGTATAATTATGTATATTATCCAAACACATCAACGGTCATGGTAGCATGCATGTAGTTCTGTCACCACTCAACAGATCTTTATGTCGACTTCAGATCTTTATACTGTCTGGTCAGATCGTTATACTGTCTGGTCAGATCGTTATGTTGACTTGTTACTTATTCACTTGTCTAAAATTTTAAAACAAAATCGGGTATAAGCCTAATATCTGCCATCTAGTTATCATCATACATGTATTTTTCTGTTAAATCGACATAAGGATCGGACAAGTTGACATAAAAATCTGACAAGTTAACATGAATATCTGACAAGTCGACTTAAAAATCCGACAAGTCGGCACAGCTATTTGACAAGTAGTCGCAGAACTATGCCACCATAACGATGCAATTGGTCTTATTTCTTAGATTAGCAATTCTATATTTTTTATTTGTGTAAAGATTGTATCCATGTTTATGCATTTTTGCCTAGTGTGTAAGACTAATATGTATATATATAATTTCAGGAAGAAAGCAGTTACAATGAAAGAGGACACATCCTACTATACAATCATTGCAGGTGAAGTTTACTTCTTTGGTAAAACTTGTGTACTCCCATTTTTCGACAGTATAAAGGGGGGGGGGGGGGGTGTACAAGTAAATTGCCGTTTGGGTCAGAATTGTAAAAATAACTAGACACGATCTCGTTGCGAGCAACGAGGAGGTCTTCCTTCCAATTTTAGAAGTTGAGATACATGTATGACATTTATTTTGCAATTTACCAGCTGATTTGTAAAAATAAAAATAAAAGATCTCTTGATTCTGAACAGACTATTTTCTTCTATTTCTTTATCTTTTTTCATTTTTTTTTCAGCCCCTTTTTCTTGATATCAACTGAAAGATCTTATTATTTTAAACACATTTTGTTCATTAAGTGTTCAGAAATGTGTTACCGTTCTTGAGATATTTGGGAAAGATTGCTTTAGGGGCCGACCCTTTATCTCCCTGTAGGGTCCATTTGACGAAACTTTGATGGTTACATTTTATTACGAACACTATTCTAAGCATCTTCTCTTATATAATGCTTTTCAAAATATTTCTCCTTTTTAAGATATAAATGATCAAAATATTGGACTTCTAGCCCCATAAAACCCCTAATTATGTACCATATCCGAAAACTTTTAACATGCGTAGATAAAGAGCTAGAAGATTAACATTTTTGCTTCTATAACACATTACAAAATATTTCTTATTAAAGAGATATAGATGAAAGACTTTAGACCCTTCTGGGCCCCTAATATGAGGGGTCAGCCCCTTTTGCTTGGTGTCAGTTGAAAGGTCTTGTTTATATAAACTTTTAATGTTCTACATATGTTAACAAAATATTTATGACAAGAAAGATATTCGTGATCAAATCTCAAATTTCCCAAAAAACTGTCAAAAAAGTTAACATCAACATTTTCAGGCTCAGGCGAGCTTCCAGGACAATGACTTCTAGTCAAATCTAAAACAAGCATGCAAATCTACCATAACCACTCTATCTTGCATATAAATTTCAAGTCTTTAACTATAACGGTTTTTGAGGAGATGCGTGGACAATATCATGTCCCAAAATACATGAAAAAGGGAGGTAATTCAGAAGCGGAATTGAATTTTCAGACAAAAAGTTGTATGCAATGAGAGGTTCACCTAAGACATCATCCCTGTAAAAATCATTAAAATCGATGGAGAAATGGCTGAGAAATTAAGGGTGTCTACCAAGAAGAATAATTAAATAATATAGAAGAATGAGAAACAGTAGAAAAACAGTAAGGTCTTCTGCTGAAGACGGAAGACCTTAATTACAAAATATTTCCATATTCTTTATTTACTG
Source organism: Magallana nippona (assembly GCA_033439105.1). Classification (NCBI taxonomy): domain Eukaryota; kingdom Metazoa; phylum Mollusca; class Bivalvia; order Ostreida; family Ostreidae; genus Magallana; species Magallana nippona. Next base: position 18,301,713 of record CM065920.1, on the reverse strand, counting down.
ACTTTGATGTAAACAAAACATAATGTCTTCGTAGATGGTTCTGTCGATTCTTTCTGAGGGTTTTTGTTTAGGGAACAAAAATTACAGTTTTCAAATGTCAACTAAGGAGGGTTTTTTTTTTTGTTTTTTTTTTTTTTTTACTAAATATTGTCTTTTAAGAAATACTATTATTATCTCAAGCAAAAAAATAATCACATTACTTTAGATTCTGTTACGTTGAATATCTTTAGTAATATTAAAACAAAGGGCAATTAACTGAATTATTAGTTCTCATAATGTGACTTATTATCAGCAGATTTTGATTTCCTTTCCAAAATGTTCAGTACGATAAAAAATGACAAGTTAATTTCAAGTTATTTTCCCTCAATTTTTGTTTAAAAATTTTGCGTTTTAGAGCAAGGAAATAGAGAAAGGTAAGTGTAATTATTTTAATTTTATGATTCAAGATATAGAAATGTCAAATGGTTTTATAACACACACTTAATTTAAAATACGGAATAGATGGTTCCATTGAAATAAATACAAGAGATGTTATTTATTGTTATTAACAATTATTAATTTTACATATTACAAGTGTAAGTAACTGTGTTTTTATTTTTGTTTGTTTGTTTGTTTGTTTAATTTATTTCTTTTTCTTTTTCTTTTCTTTTTTTTTTTTTTTGCTTTTCAAATACTGTTAAATGCCATCATTTTTACTAAAAAAAAAAAAAACAGGTCCAATATCCCCACTGTTGCATATAAGCAGCCAAAACTGTTACTTTTTCATGGTATTTAGGTTTTTCAAATCATATTTATTGTTTCTCGGTATATTATCAGCAGAAACTACTTTATTTTAATTTTCGACTCGGGTATAACTGGGCTTCATGATAAACTAGATGTCTTATACGATCTCAATATTGCATGCTTTTCATCCATTTAGCAAACATAACGCAATATTTGCAATATCCATCTGCCTGAGACGCAGCATAATTCATGTATTCATCATGGTCTAAAATGTATATTCAAACTTAAGAATCTGTGTAAGCTTGATCTGCCTCGTGTACATATCGCTTTGTTGCCTTCATCAATTTGAACCCTTCTTAGAGATATTTCAGTTACTGTAGTACATGTATTTCTTTGACTTTTCGTACCTCTGAAAAATCCGGTTATTGAAATGGTGAAAATGACGGGCGGGCGGACGGCTGTCAAAAGGGTATCCCTATTGTACGGATAACTCCTCCTACAGTTTTCAAGATAAGAAGTTGTTCTTTTGCAGATCAGTTGTTTATATATATCGATGTGCATAATGCTTGGATTTGATTTTTTATAATTTATGAAAAAAATACCAGATGTTTAACTTAAGTATTGTTTGGCAAAAGATTGCATATAGAGCACCCCATTTCTCTGGATAGGTAGTGTTCATCAATTCAGGGTTGACAAATGGGTTTTGGATACTGTTCACACAAACGAAAACTCGGTTTGCTGTCACATTGACAGCTTTAGTTGTTTCTTATCAAGGTCTTCCGTTTTCCTGTACTGATTCTGTTTTCCTTTTATTCTTATTTTTCTTCTAGACGTTTTTTAAAAACTCAAATATCTCGCTTGTTTGTTGTCCTTTTACATTCAAATTTTCAGGGTACGTTGGAAATTACAAATTATCAACATCAACTGAAAATCATTGAAATCCTCACTTCTGGTGCCGAGTTATTCCCCTTTTTCAAAAAAATATAGGCATTCCTGTGCACGCAAAGGCTCTGAAACCATCCATGGCATGTGTTTCAAAGTCATAAATCTTGAAAATAGATACTTTAAACGTTGTCCTCCGAGTTTTATTTTTACGATTTTTTCTATTTAAAGTATCAAAAAATTAATTTAGATTTTATGATTCAAAACATGCTGATTTTTGGTCGTGTTTTTGTCTCGTAACTTTTTAGTTTAAAATTTTTTTGAACACATACAGAACAAAAAATGTGCAAAATATCAAGGGCTTTCACATGATACTATTGAAAAAGGGCTGACCCTTTAAATAAAGGGCCTAGAGCCCTTAAAAGTCTTAGCTTTATAACTAAAAAATGGTTAATATTTTGATATAGCTGTTGCAGGAAAAGTTGTTTATTATGATGTTATTAATGTCGTTACAAAATTATTTCGTACCGGTATTGCGTAATATGAGTGTAAAAAGTTTGTCTTGTTAACATGCACCTGTGTTTATTTTGCAAGTAAAAAAATAGTCTTTGTGCCCACAACTGACATAAATTAACAACTGAAAGTGTATAAGCTTATACGGAATTCTTCAATTCATTCCAGAAAGGTTTTTTTTAAAGTAGACATGTTTTTCTTGGTTTTATTTTTGGTCATTTTTTTTAGGTTCTCTAGTGGAGAATCCTTAAGAAAAACGAGAATGAGAAAATATAAACAATCTTTTTCTTTTCTAGCGAAATACAAAAACTGGATTTAAAAAATTACTTTTATGAAATATATTTTAGTCATTTTACTGCAAGCATTTCAAATCTACCTGGATTCTTAGTTGTGTGTGTCATTACGTAACGCATCCCTCGCCCGCGGCCGAGAAAATCGGTTGCGGCCGGACTACACAGCGGTCAGCGGTTATCTAATTCACAATCCTGCATCCTACATCCTACTTGTATGGGTTTGTTTAGCCGTAAACACAAAGAATTGTTTCCATTTTGATTTCATATAAAAGTTTAGTCATTCTTGAATTGATTTAACCGATAGAGTGTTTAAGAAATATAAATTTAAAGCAATATAATTCCCAATCAATGGTAAGTCTAAAACAAATAATACCTATGTAATGCATTTTGATCATTATACTGTAAGCATTTCAAATCTACATTTACCTGGGTTCTTAGTTGTGTGTGTCATTACGTAACTCACCCATTGCCCGCGGCCGAGGAGATCGGTCGCGATTGGACTACCAGCGGTCAGTGGTGATCTAATACACAAGACTCGCGTCTTACATACATGGTTTTATTTAATCGCAAACACAAAGAATTGTTTGAATGTTGATTACATATAAATGTTTATTCATCCTTAAATTGATTTAAACGATAGAGTGTAAATTAAGAATTATTAAAAGTATTATTATTCCCATCTGAAGCATAGTCAGGCATAGATCAGTGGTGGGTTTGTAAGTCTAAAATGTTCTAAAAACTATAGAAATAATGTTTGAGATCAACAACAAAAAGATTAACCTGTTAATGATGAAATCTGTTTTAGCTTCAGCTCTTTTAATAAAAGGTGTTCTTTGAGATCTTGTCGATGTCATGAAATAGTTATATTGTTTAAAATAAAAGATTTAATAAAACTGCAAACATTTTAAACCCAACACGGCCACTGGGATTTGTGTATACATTTACATAGTCCATCCCTTGTAAATCCCGCGCGAGTGGACAAGAGATCCGAGGTAGTCTAATACACGTCCGGCTTCGTGTCCCTATCACACATGTACATGTTTATTGATTAAATACAATACAACGCCGAAATTTTGACAGGTTCATTTAAAATCGACTAATTCAGCTAAAAGATTAATATACTTATATACCCATGATTAACACCGTTAATTACTGCTGAGACTTTAATGCATTCACAGGACAAACTTTAACACGTTTTAGACGACATTCGCACTTTGCCAGATCAACCTGTCTTATGAATTAATATTTGGCAAACACAAATTAGTGTATAAGTGTAAAAAGTGTTATAAGTATTCTTATAAGTTGTACAAAAATGAGAGAGAGAGAGAGAGAGAGAGAGAGAGAGAGCAAAATAGAATTTTAATGCACTGATTGAACAGGATCCAAAATGGAGAATTTTTAAAAAAAATACTTTCACCGTTTGTTGATGAATTTCACTTTTACACGGAAATTGTTGAAAAAAAACCCTAAAATTGAATAAGAGTCACGGCCCCCCTCCGCCACATGATCTTCGCCCCCTAACGGCACATGATTTTTGGTCAAATACATGTACTTTACAATTCAATTTTTGTGTAGTATTTCTCTAAGTAATACTGATTTCCTTTATGTAAAGAATGTTTTCGGGCAAAAGAAGTAGATTTTCTGTCGTAGGAATCACATTTTGTTTTGAGTGATTAAATGAACTGAACTGAACCGAAAATAACATGAGTCGCCTACCCTACCTATACATTGTGGAAGTGTTTGGGTATTTCCAAAGAAATCTAACCCCATATATTGCTAGTGGTAGCTTGTTAGTAATTTTTTTCTTCCGTGCAATTCTTTTGGTCAACTGAATTTATTTTAATTACACACAATAAGTCTTTGAATATCCACTGACCTACTTTCTCCGCTTCGAAATCACAGCCCCCGCACGCGCGATTGTACACGGTGACATTCCTAGCGTTTATTGTAAGGCACTTTAAAACCAAAGTTCCGTGTTGCAATGTTACATGTATACGAGAGGGGCTCGCACGATAAAAAAAACCTCGCTAATCGATGTCCGGAATTGAAGGATTCAGTGATTATTTTAGGTATATTTACACGTGAAATTTTAAAAAGATTATCTTTAGATTCAGGCCGTAAAAGAGAAACGGTAGCATGATCGCTTTTGTAGTTTTTCTGTGTGGTCGTTCGATTCATCGTAGAAGCAAACTCATTGCAATTACTGTTTATATCTTTCATTTTCATGGGAACATGAATTTTAAACAAGTTTTGTTGATATTCGAAGAGTAAAAGATCTGTTAAAAAACAATTGTTTAGATTCGGGTAGTAGAAGATAGAGTAGCGGTAATATGAATGAATATGCTATACAAATCTGTAGTTTGCGGAGATTTTCATTCGGGTGAACTTTACAAATCAAACTTGTGTGTATGCGGTGCACTCGAATGGTTGGTAATTTACGCTTTTACTTCTTCTGCAAAATAAGCGAACGGGAATCGCATAATAAATGTAAAAAAAAAACCACAGGATCAACTACATGCTTCCAACTTTTAAAACTTTTAACTAAACAAAAGCACATAGTCATGGAGTCCCGTGATCCTTCAGGACAGGGCATAGTAAAACCGACGTCATTCGCGGTTCCAAATTTTTTCCCGGACGCTTATTAGATGGGGAGGGGGGTCCGTGGGATAATGTTTGCCAGTGTGTGCCCAAGGCCTACATGTATGATTAGTAATTTATTTAGGTCAATTTAATAAGTTTGTTTGAATTTTCCAGTTACCCACCCATCCGCCCCCTCTAGATCCGCGCATGGACGTCACCCAATACTAAACATCGCAGAAAATTCGAAAATTTATTAAAATATGTCCAGAATCAGTGTGCAAGCTACATTTACATAGATAAATTGTGACCACATATTTTCAAAACAGATTGTTTCTTGCAATTGATACTTTCCTAAAACACAAATGCAGCATTATACATTATGTATTTAGATAACAATGCAAAAAATACGTTTATCCAAGTCGTTTGTAACTCGGTTACTTGTGGACAGAACACTTGGTTATTCCCCCTTCTTACATGGCAATGGGTACAAATCATAATTTATGATCATAATATCTACTCATATACACGTATAATTAGGATCGAACTCCCACTTTGATGGCGATGTATAATGATCAGAGTGTCCCCCTGTCCGTGGCTCTCTGTCCGTCCGAATTACTTTTCCTAAGTATAATTTCTCTGTAATTGGGTCTGCCTACATTAAACTTACTCGCATGTAATTCTAATATTTCATCCAAAGAGTGCCTTTGGACGAAGAGTGTGTAGTGACATTAAACCAAGTTTCTAGGTAAAAGGTGAAGGTCAGGTGTCCAGACCATATATTCTCCAAAATTGGCCGAATCTTGCCCCCACATTTATGTAACTTACTTACATGTACCTCTAATACTTCAGCCACAGATAGCTTTAAGCTAAAGGGTGTCCAGTGACCTTAAACAAAGTTTATGGGTCAAATGTCAGGGTCATATGAGACCTGTTACAAAAATCCTTGTCTAACCATAATTATATTTTTCTTCCGATGATTCTGTCTGGCTCATACATTACTATAAAAAGTGCTTGTAAGTAAAAGATGTACAGTGACCTTGAATCAAGAGACATGTACTTTTTAAATGACATGGTCACATCACAGACCACTGTGTAAAGTTTCAATAAATTCTTAGTCAAAATTTAAGAATAAAACAAAGTTTCATGCAAAGCTTTTCATTTTAATGTCCATTTTTTTTAAGCGGCTGGGTCCTTTGAGAGGGACACCATTTAAATGATGTCAAATACATGGCAGTAAAACTCAGATTGTTTTTGCGAAAAGGGCGTAAAATGTCTAGGTAGAGAGTCAATGTCATGGCATACAACTTAATACACTGTAGTCTGGACCGTGTGTTCTCTCTCATGGCAAAAATCTAGATCATACTTCACACAAATAGTGCTTATGAGTTTATTAATTAAAGGTCAAGATCACAGTAGACATCAGTGAAACAGATGTCTATTCTATGTTGTCTCCTTCTTGTGTCAAATCCTGTTTTAGTTTCACCAGAATAAGTAAGGGGTGTGCTGTGACCTTGAACTATTTTTTTAGTGAATAGTTACGCAAAGTGCTTTTCAATGTCCTATTTAGAATTTCAAGATCCCTATGATGTATAGTTGTGAAATACAAATAACAGAAAATCTTAACTTGGTTCTAAAATCTTTTGATGGTCAATCTCTTTGCGGCAAAAAATTTATCATTATAAATATGGCATTTGCTGTTTAGCAGTTGTTGATAAATTCGATCTTGATACTTGTATTTCGCACACATTTTTAACCATTAATACTCTGTCAAATGTACTTAAAAGAGAAACTACGTGTTTTTCCGTGACTGAATTATTATTGGATTGGAATTGCTGTCATCTTCAATAAGAGGCTGATGCATACCATCCATTTATTCATTTATAAGCACTAGTATATAACATTATGACTATTATCATATTGACAATCTTTTTCGACACGAAGCTGCAACGGAAGACCTCCTCGTTGCTTTGCAACGAGCTCGGCTCTAGTTACGGATTCAGTTTATTCAAATCTTCTCACTATATTAAAAAAAATCTGTGAATCTGTCACTGGTTAAGTAATTTTCCAATGGTATTATTTTGCCAAAAACTAGATACTGTGTTTATAAAAATACAGTTTTAATACGGATTGTGCATGCTTTCTGTAATGAAATTCAATTTCACTTAATGTAGTTTTGTGAGGTTATGATTAAAGGGAACTGTGTGTTTCCCCATATATTGTATATGCTTGCTATACGAACATGATCATTTTCAGTTAATGAATTTCTTTCAATGTATTTTTAATTCTAATTTGTAATGTATGATGTAGTTAATGTTTTTTTGTTATTTTGTTCTTTTTTTTGTTTTGTTTTGGGAGTTTTTTGTCTTTGCAGTTTATTTTTTTTTATTCCCTCCAGAAGATTCTAAAATAAAAAATAACCCCTCCCCCAAACACACACAATATATTCTTATTGTGGTATTTTTTTTATCTTTGCCTTTATTGTACCGTAGGAATGCGTATGAAAGTTTGCAAAGACCGAGTGCGAATAGCAGTGAAGAGCAAGATATTCATAAATCACAGAAAGAAGAATTTAAGACAAAATGTAATATATATAAGGAACAACAGTAAAACGGCTGTTGATAATTAAATATATATAATTATAGAACCACGTGATAGCGGTTAATGATTCATAAAAGTCCATGCAATTTTTAAATGTTTAAATATGCAAGATGATATAAAGATATTGAAAGCCAATTTCACTTGGAATCGATATTTAAAAAAAAAATAAAATAAAAAGAAGATTAAATTTTGAAAAAATTTTCATGGAATTTTTTTTAAAAATCATACCATTTTATTTTTGAAGACTAGGCTATCTAATGTTTCAAACCTCAAAACATTGATAAACTATTATTATATGAAACAAAAAGAAGTCAAACTTTTCCTATGCTAAACGTTTGTTCAAAACGACTTTGATATTCTAAGATTTTAACTTTTAGGGAATAAATCTAACTTAATACGGTCATGTCGATTTTATTTGAAATTTTCACACTGAATAATGCTCAAATCAATTGCTTGTTAATTATTGCTGTAAATTACGTGTTTGTACATGTATAAATGACTATCATAGTGATTTGTGTTTTGTAAATAATGTTTTCAAAAAATATTTTATATAAAAACTGCATGGTGGTATATTTATAATAATAAATCTTGTTAGATTTACGCGTAATTCTGAATCTTAGCTGTACATGCTTAGTACATCTACAGTATTAAATTTTTGATCATCACTTGTACATGTTAATTCATTGTAATTTTACATAGAAAATACTCACAGAGTAAAATAATTATAACTATTTTCTTATATTATCTTAAACAGGAATATGAAATAATAGAAATGATCTCTCTCTCTCTCTCTCTCTCTCTCTCTCTCTCTCTGTTTATTTTCTTGTTATAAAAAACATGTTGTATTTACGGAGGAAAAAGATTATTTTTGAACGCACAACGTAGTATTTAAGTTTGTGACATATACATTTATTTTTTACATGCATACGCCATACTACTATATATTAGTGTATTGGTTACCATAACAACAAATTCAATCTTTAAAAAAAAAAACCAAAGTAGCAGGGAAGACACAACTCACCTTGTAATTATAAGACAACTTTAACACTAGCAAGTTGATCTTAAAAAAACCCAATACTGTCCTATTACTATATATAGAAGTAATATATATATATATATATATATATATATATATATATATATATATATATATATATATATATATATGCATCACGCGAAGTTAGAAGTCATCTATCTATACCAACCAGAATGAAATGAATTGACGTTGTTACTGTGAATCTAAATGTATTAAATATACTTAGATCTTTTTGAAATAATACGGACTATTTACCACAGGGAAGGTCAAACTTCCGAGTAGAAACTCCCACTGACCATAAAACACGGGCACTGTCCTGTAGAGTCTGATTGTTCATGTATCTATTTATGTGATTGCTTGTTTCAACGACTAATAAGTGATGCTGGGAGGTTGTACATTAAATTTATGTTAATTTTACACTATTCATTTCAATCAGTGGCGTTAAAATTCCCCCCCCTCTCTCTCTCTCTCTCTCTCTCTCTCTCTCTCTCTCTCGTTATCTCTTAGCCTACGAGGTACCAAGTACAATGTATATTGTAAATCTATCTTGCTCTTATCGACTTTTATTTATTATGAAGTTTTAAAAATAAAGATATTAATAGACAATTTTTTTTTTTTTTTTTTTTTTTTACTTTGACATATGGGAAAAAAAATAGTTCAAGTTCAAGAAAAATGGTTTGTACTACGGTTTACAATTTGTCCAAAGTTGAATTCTTGAACGAGTACTGCAACAGTAGGAAAATATATAGAACATTGTGTAGCTATGTACACAGTTTCAACGAGATGTGATTTATGGTCTTGAAACCAAACGAAGTTAAAGTGTGATAGCCAGTAAGACTATTGTAAATCTTGATATGTTCTGTAAAAATATATCAATATTTAGAACCATTTTAACAAGAGCTTGGACTTTGGGTAGTTGTGTCAAACAGCTTTGTGACGTAGGCCTGTCTATTTCATCGCTGGCCATTCAGCCACGGTTCTTTGAATTCAACAAGATTTGTCTGGCTTTTGAGCTAAGACTACGCAATCTGTGTATATTTCACTCGAAACCAGCGTCATTTTTAACTTGTTTTGATGCAAGAAAAAGATAGTTACATCCTACCAAAAGTCCAAGGACTTGTTAAAATGGTTCTACCATTACGGTGTGTTTTTAAATTAACATAGGGTCATCATAAGCTAAAATAAAAATTCTTTCCGATGCGTAATTGCATGATGACAATGTGTTATTCTTTCTATGAATGATTGACAGATCTATCTTATTTCATACTGTAATGTTCCTTAACCCGCACTTTACTAAAAATAACATCGAAAATGTAAGTTGTTTTTTAAAAACTGTTCTTCTCGGAAGCCGGAAATGTATGCGTGTCTTTTCTTTCAGGAAGATACACACTTAAAAAATTGTGTCTATTTTTTTCTTTCATTTATTTTAATTTATAACCAAGCTAATCAAAAGGCTTTAAATATATGCAAAATAAACTCGATGCCAAATGATTTCTTCATTAATTTTGCCTAATATTCATTTGGCATACAACGTGTGTACATGGCGACGTGTGCGATATAAAATTGTTTGTACATGTACGTATCAATGATGATTTATTTATTTGGGTAGTGGCTCTACGATTACGCTCTCCTATCTGATAAAATATGTGGCCCTGGATTTTGTTCAGTGCATGCAATACACATATAAGGTTGAATGGGTGTATTCAATTGATATCTAATCTGTCCACAAATTGTGTCATGAAATCTCTGTGTCATTAAATCTTTGTCCTTTAATTGTCTTTAAACAATTGTTTTCAATGCATAAGTCCACTGTGTATTCCTTTAATAATCTCTTACGTTTTTAAAATTGTTCAAAACACACACACACACACACACACACACACACACACACACACTCTCTCTCTCTCTCTACTTATATTTCATTAAGTGAATAAGAAGAATACAATCAATGACAAAAAAACCCCATTTAATAATAAGATATAAACAATAAACAGAACAGTTGATTTGTCTTGTCATGACTTAATGTTCCAACCAAAATAAAATTCCTTATTGGATTTACTCAAATCAATGGATAGATTTCTATACATTTCATTTAAAGCATTCCATTTCTAACTAAGGTTTTAAATACAAAAACAATTATTTCTCATGATGCTTGTAAAAATTAATATAAAATATATGCATGCATATCAACTTACCATATTTTATATAAAGGATGTGGTCCCTATCACTAAAAGGAACTTATGTGGTAATATTCTGAATTTGACATACTGTTATTTAGTACATACATGTAATATTCCATAACAAATTATACATGTACTTAAGTAGGACCAATAATTTTACACAAAAACATATATATGGCAGCAACAAAAGTCACATAACATTTTTGAGTAATTTTTTTTCAAATTACTTTTATTTCCAAGCATTTGGCTAATAATTAACATAAAATTAATATATTTAACTCCATCTAACCTTTTCCAAATGGTACATGTGATGCAAAAGTGATTAAGGTTCTGCAAGGCTTTCAATAAGGGGATGTGCATTGTGTGTATTAATGCTATTAAATTCAACTTTTTCGAATGATAAAAAATTATATCCACCTTAACTAAATTCATTTTTTAATCATTGGCAAAGTACATGTAAACCAAAGGAAATTTTTTAAAAGCCTCTTCTAATATGATTGTATTACATGTATTCAACTCTTCCACAAATTTTATTGGAAGCCTTGCTCATTAAAAATTAAAAAAAAAAAAAAAATAAATAAATTGCAACTGAATAAAAAAAATTCATAATAATTACGAATAATTACGACATTGATGGATAATACTAAAAGAAAAATAAACAAGACAATAATACAATACTGTGAATGCAAAAAATGAAAACAATATGAGACATGATCCCACCCCTCCCCAACTTCCAATATCCACCTCACCTCGACTAATAAATCCAGTTTAATTCCAATATGCTTATCACTCAAAAACATATGAAAAAGGGGAGAAGGGAGGGATAGGATGCAATACATGGGGAGAGTCCCTTCAATAATCCACAAAGCACCAAGACATATCACGCACAGCAATAAATAAACAATGAATCAATTAAAACCAGAGAGTTTGCATTGTATGTGCAATCACTAATAAAATCAAAACTACATGAATCACAGTCTTTAAGCTTTGTGAATAAACAAATGTAAACAAGTCAGTCAATATCACTGCATATATCAAATTACATGTACAATATTAACGTATATATAATGAAATGATAACTGGATTAAAAAAGAAGGGTTGACTGTTTAAAACTTCTGAATCAAGTTAATCTGAAAATGAATAATCTATACTTTGACTTCAATCTATCACTAGTAATTCTCAGATAATGGTTTTTAATCAAAACCAGATCAATATTAACAATTAACATAAAGCAATTCATGAAGTCTCACAGAATTTCCCTGACATAAAAAACCACAAATTTTAAGTGAAGATTTTAATTTGTTAATTAAGTATTCTATGCAAATTTCAATGTTTGGAAAACCTTTAATGTTTGAAAATCACAGGAAAGCAAAAGATCATTTCTGATCATATCATTTTCAGCAAATGAATTAGAGTCTTCCTCATCTTTTCTATGATTATGTTAAGTAAAAGCAAGCATTGTTAAATTGGATGTCAAGTAAATGTGTTTACCACAATCATTCCAAAGGCAAGCAAATTCTTATCGAAAAGACAAACTGTAGAATCATGGTTTCTTCCAGAGTTTACTGGATTCCAACAAAATGAGTAATGGGTGGTGCGTTCACCATCAACTCTTTATATTTCACCGTGAAGTGCCACATTCTGCTCAGGTAATTATCCTCGTTGTATGGCAGGCCGTTTTTCCGCAGAAATTGGGACACGATGGGTTTGATCATCAGACACATGTTGTCAGACATGTGTGGAAACAGATGATGCTCAACGTGAGCGCTGATTATGGCGTGTCCAAAGGTATAGTCCAAAACTGGATTGCGGGGCAGGTTTAGGACTCCCGTTGACATTTGATAGATCTTCTTTGGTCGGTGGTCCCGCGAGTACATTGGAAGCCCAATGTGTTGAAATATATTGACATGGATGTATGGTATAGATAAGAGGGCACGAGACACATGAATGCACAAGCAGGCTCCGATGAAAGAAAATCCAGAAATTTTCATCAACAGGATCAAGTTAATGGCTATTCCAATCATCATGAGGGTACAATACCTGGCCATTTTCATCCACTGCCCCCAGAGCTCTTTGACGGAGACAGGTACTGACATCATAGGAAGGAGAAGGGGGGCGCAATACATGTAGAAGAGAGCCGGGAGGAAAGACACCTTCCAACTGCTGGAGTCGCCCAGGCCAATGATGTTGGTGTGAGGGTGGTGTACACGGATGTGGATATCATATCCGACGTCTGATGAAAACGAACCACATACATCTCCGAAGAAATAACTCCAAATGCGATTCATTGTGCGTGACTCGCACAAAGCGTTGTGCACACTGGAGTGAGCACAGCGCACAGCAAACATTTGGAAACAGTATCCATATATAAATACCCCCAGACAAAATGTCAGGAGGTTGGATGACTGCATGCAGACCAGCGCTACATACACCATGACGAAGCCCATGGTAGTTATGCACCAGTCTACCCCATATTTATCCATCCAAGTGCACTTATCCACAAAGGCCATCACTTCTTGGTTTAAATCGGAGAATTTCGGAATATCAGCCAGTTTCACATTGTCGTATACAATTTCTGTCCCCTTTTCTTCGTTGGGGTCTTTCTTTGAACTGGCGAAAGACATTGTTCCTGTTGGGAGTACTCAAGGTTTTCAGCTACTTACAGTGACCGCTGCACAGTCTATAGCCGTATCTATATATCATGTGTTGCCCTTTGAACCTTAGGGAGTAGTTACTGTAAACTAAAAAAGAAACACAAATATATCAATTTAGAGCACAATATTCGGAGCTAAAATCGAAGTTTTCATGAAATGGTATTCGAAAAAGATGAAAAATCGCGATGTTAACATTTATGCTAAATTATTTAAATAATATAGTTTCCCCTCCTGGGAAAAACCACATTCCCCTAAATTGCAGAAGGTGAAGGACGAAAAACAAAGATGGAGTCGTGTAATGCAGTTGACAGAGAAGTTGATCGTGTATTGTCGAAGTTTGGCGGTCTTCGAGACCATTCGAAGAAAAATTTAGAGGAATTGATTTCATCTATTCAGAATATTCAAAGAGAATTGAATGAAGGTACTCATTTTTATTGTTTAGATTTGTGTGTTTACAAAAGAAAAGTAAATGCCTTTGTTCCAAACTATAAATATGTTACGATTTTATTCGCACATCGTATATTAGGGAGATGACCTCGGAAATAAATAATTTTATTGTAGAACAACATTTTAAATATTATTTTGAAATACAAATTGTATTAAATAATTAAATTCGTATGACATAACCCGAATTGCCTCGAATTTTAGCTCCAGAAGAACATGAAATCACGCCCACACAGTCTCTTATCCTGATGCAGACGATTCGTAAAATAAAGGAGGCCATATCGAGAATGGGACAAGAACACAAGGACTTGCACAGCACAGTGTCCAAAGTTGGGAAGTCTGTTGACAGAGTAAGAAAGGGCAACTATTTCATATTATTGAGATTTTGTAGGGTTCTGTGGAGGAATTCCATGCTAGGGCTGCCAACAGCCTGTGACATCACCTGCATGGGATGACTCTAACTTCTTCTGTTTCGAGTCTATATCTAGATATCTTTGATGCAGTTGGATGATGTGATCCAATTATGTTTCTACACTTTATAAATCTTTAGGGAAACCCCGACTTACCGATGCCTTGACTACACACATCCTAACTCTAGGACTGCTGGCTGTAGGCCATGGAACTGGCAGTAGCAGCATCCCATGCATTCCCACTGGGAGACACCACAGTCTCTTGGCAGCCTATACATGGAGTTACTCCACAAACTTTACAATATTCGGTTTTAATGTGCTTTTACCAGTACATGTACATGTATATGGTACAGCTGAGTCTAATATTTCTGTGTGTCAAAATTCATCGATTTCTTTTCCAGAATTTTGTGACAGATTTTACATCCATATCTCAAGAGTGTAACTTTGAGGATGAGGAAAAGAGACTCCTTTTGAATGAGGTTATTTCTGAGCACTTCATGAGACAGGGCATGCTACATATTGCAGATGCTCTGATAGAGGTACAGTGTACTTCATATATGGATAATCTATTGTTCTATCATATGCATTGTCTATTGGTTGATGTTTATGGCGTCGAGCAAAGCTCGAAACCCATCTAGGGATCATAGCCAAAAGTTGCCAAATTTTAATTTAGGAACTGAACAACTCATGCTATCAATAAATCCGTCATCTTCACAACGTCAAGGCTTCGTGAATACGGAACTCCACACAAACCCTTGACATATGTCGCTATTTAAAAGTCGGGCTCACGCTTAACAATACGTAATAATTCTAAAAATAAAATGTCTAATGAAATACATAGTTTGGGTTGAGCACATGTATAGCAAATCTCGAATGAAAAATTTGCGACAATATTAATTGTCTCACTGAAAATCAAAAGCTCGAGATATCATGTTTAAATGTAATAGATAACCGGGACGTATTAATTGGAACTAAGCACGTTTGATGTATGGTGACTTTCCATCGTTTTCCAACGGTATGCAACATATTTATAACTTCAGAAAGCTGTTCTAACACAGTGAACGAATGTCGATTTAAAAAAAATTAATCAGCAATATTTGTTTAGGTTATTATCCATACAAATGCGACAACAAGATCGAAAACTTGCTATTTTCTGGGATCAACATGTGCGCAGCCACATTTGTTTACATCTTTCTGATATGAATGAGAACCGTCTTCTGATTGGCTCCAAATTGAGACTTGGAACCAATGAAATACGACTGCCTGAGCCCGACTTTTAAATAGCGACTTATGTCAAGGGTTTGTGTGGAATTCCGTAATCACAAAGCCTTGACGTTGTGAAGATGTAAATCCATGGAAATGGGTGCAAAGTTTTCTTTTGTATTTGAAGAATAAAATATGACATACTTCCATTTAGAGCAGAACTGTACATCAATATAACAAGTTGGCAGATAAAAAATAGTTGATGTCTTTGATAATGTTCATATTTTATTGTAAAATACTTGTCTGGGTTTCAGCGGATGAATACACTTGCACCGAGACGCATGCGATAGTTAGGCCTATATACACAATTTGTTTATGAAATATACCTGCCTGCAAAACAGATTATTTTGTATCTGTATCGAATGTTGACAATGCACAAATGTTTGATCTTTTAGAAACAAAACTTCCTACATCGAGCGATAAGTATATCTACAGCCAAAAGTTATTTTAAACCAACTACTTTCACTTTTAATTTGTCAGTGTAAACAATGTGAATGGGTGCTTTCTTATATCTACCCTAGTCTGAAATATCTGATGTTTTCCTGGCTTTTTTAACGATTTTGATATTTTACATGCCAGGAATACGTCAGAACCGGCGCCATTACGAAAACTGGAAATTCACCAAGAGAAGAGAAAAAAAAATATCTACAATTTTTTTAACTCCTAAGATATTTCTAACTTAAGATATTTAACTAACATTCAAAACTTTTTAGGAATTAAGCGAGTCAATTTATAATGAATTGTAATGTAATTAATTATGTGATAAAAATATAATTTTTATTTATTTGAAAGTAGTCGACTAATGTATTTGTCTTTATATTTGTTTTTAAAAAGTAAGTATAATTGATACCAATTTCTAAATGACATGTCAATAACCAAATTGGAATGATTTCTGAAAATAAAAAATCACCCTTCATTTTGATATTTTTATTATAATTTAGTTGACTGCATAAAATCCATATTAAATTTTATTTTTGTTAAATTGACCGCCCGACTCAATTTTTATAAAAATTAATCTCCATCAAAACAATAAGAAAAGTTGGTCTCATGTTAATGTACATACATTACTTAGAGTTACAGAATCATAATTTGTTTTAAGGATTTTTTTAATCTAAAATACCTAAATGTACATCTGATCAATGAAGGAGAACCATAAATAACACAAATAAGAAAAAATTATATGCATTTTTGTTTAATGGAGATTATTTTGACTTTTTAAAAAAATTATTCAGGTTTTTACTCTTCAAATTAACTTCAACTCGACGCCATTGTGGCCTTCAGGCCTTTGATTTTGTGTTGGAATGAGTTGTCAATGAAATTCTCAACAAATTGTTAAGCTCATAACACTAAAGAGCTACAATGGGTTTTATAGTCGGTCAGATGTCTACAGTTCAATTAAAATGATTTCAAGTTGACAAAATATAACAATTACAATGGGGAAAAAATGAACTTTACAAATAATCTGTTCTTCATATTGCTATAGGACTGGTTTTTTTTTCTAAAAAATTGTTTTTAAAAAAACTGAAAAGCTTTCTTTTGGGTACAATAAAAAATTTATAAAGACTTACTGAGGGTTAAAAATTTTGATCCTTTGACTCTTTAATGTTCTCCTAACTAAGGAAGAAATAATTATAAAGCCTAAAATGTTGTTTTTCCCTAATTTTTTCTAGGATGCAGATTTGGAGATAGCTGCTGATAAAAAGGAGCCTTTCTTAGAGCTTCACAGGATACTTGGGGCCCTGAAACAGAGAAATCTGACTCCTGCATTACGGTATATGAATGCCCATTGATGCTTATTGCGCTGCTTAGAGATACAGTACTAGTCACAACCAAACACCACAGCAGACCCCAAAAGCTGACCCAAGGTCTGTTTTGGATCTGGTTGGGATCTGATTATTAAAAGTTTGTGTTGTCTGCTTGGGGTCTGCTATGGGTTTACTTGGAGTCAGCTCTTTGGATCCACTCTCTTGCACTGAAGTGTGAAGCAGGCCCGTCTTTCCTCTTTCCATCTGTAATCCCGCCCCTTGTATATTCCAAATGTATAGACATTTGGTCATTTTTCAGAAGCGATTTAAGGGTCAGCTTCTGAAATTGGAGTCTGCTTTCTATTTCCGCTCTAGGTCAGCCTGGGGTCTGCTTTGGGTAAGCTCTGGGTCCACCATAGCAGACCATGAGCAGACCCGGAGTTTGATTGGGGTCTGCTTTCTGTTAGGTTTAGTCTGGTCTAATTTGAATTTCATGATTTTAAATCATGTTCTTTTACATTTATTTACTAGAATAATTTATTTTAAGTGTGCAAACTTGTTATTGCACTTTAGTAGCAATATTATTGTATTTTGACGATTTTTAAGGCGTCGAGCTAATGCTCGGCAGCCTTCTAGCGATCGTCTGGATTGGCAATCGTCCAAAATTCACGCGCTGCACCGCCTTTTAAATGCGCATTATTAAGAAATAAGTTCCTAAAAGTATTAAACGTATTACAAGATTTTTTTTCCATTTATTCAACTAAATTGTGTACAAAAAACCCAACTTTGCCTCCCTGGTGATTGACAACTCATTGCATAAGAATAAATTTGCTTAATCAAGAAATGGCGGATGAATACAATCAGGCCTAAGTGTAAAGATTCACTAGATATTATTTTAGTTTATCGCTTACATTTTAATTGGAGACAGTGCCCGATAGAAATAACATTTTAGATGTAAATTTATTTGTTATCGAGAACGGTCTCCAAAATAAATGTAAGCGATAAACGCATCTAGTAATTTCGTTGCAAAAAATAAACTCGATAATGCAGTTAGTTTGGTCGAGCATTTTAGATAGCACGTGCTGTGGATTTGTTTGTAAACAACCATACCATAGGAAATCTTGTTTCAAACGGGAATTGAAATAAATAAATGTATGTTTTATTATTATAATTAGGGACACACTGTTAATGTATTCAAATTATGAACCTGTGAAAGTTGTTCAAAGACTGTTTGAAGCAGAAAGAAACAAATTATTTTTGAACTTTGGAATTTCTTCGATTTTTGCAATTATGATGAGTTATTGTATTAAAAAAGCACCACTACCTATTTTATAAGAAAATATACTGATTTTTGTTTTTAAAGCAGCAGAAAACATAATTCATATACTTTCTATTCTAAGTCTAATATCATTTGATATGACTATTAGTACAGAAATTCAAATTATTGGTATCATTCTATATAAAAGAAAAAAATGTCAGCTCGACGCCTTTGTGGCCGTTCCGGCCTTTGATTTCCTTTAGGTGGGCAGAGGAGAACCGGGACAAGCTGAATGAGATTCGGAGTTCCCTGGAATTTAAACTCCATCGCCTGCAATTCATTGATCTGTTGAAGCAGGGCCCCAGCTACCAGTCTCAGGCCTTGCAGTACTCCAGAAACTTTGAGGCATTCGCAGACAGACATACAAGGGGTATATTTTAATCCAGTTAAATCAGTCTTTGAAAAGGAGGGGGGGATTTGATTTTTGAAAAGGGGATGGGGATCAGGGATCAGGATAAAGGAGTGTGAAAGAATTTTACATTCATATTTATCTAGTTGAATCAAATGAATGTAAAATTTATAAATACAAATTTTGGTTGATGTTTTGTACTTTTTTTAAATATTTTGCAAACGGCTATGTACAAAAAAGTTTGACTAGGATCATAGCACATCTTTGAGTTGTTTTTCCTAATAGTTTGTTGAAATACTGTAGACCTTCAGATTCTGATGGGAAGTATGCTGTACCTCCAGCAGGGGATAGAAAACTCACCCTACTCTCATCTCCTGGCTCCCATCTACTGGGACGAGATCTGTGATGTGTTCACCAGGGATGCCTGCACATTGCTCGGAATGTCTGTCGAAAGTCCTTTGAGTGTCAGGTAAAAAAGAAAAAATCACAATGGTTGCTTATATGAAAAATACATATATTTATATCTACCCCCAAAAATGAGTTGCAGGTTTATAATGTTTTGACCTTTTCAACTGTGGTTCATTTATTCCTGTGTTTTGTCAGCACAGCTCCTCTTAAACCGTTGAACAGAATTTGAAAAAACTTTGTAGTTAATAGACATTATGTATACTGTATACAAGGAAATACTAGCCTTGTTGCCACCTGGCAGATTTAAAATGGGGCAAATTCCAATGTCTCAAACTATCTCTCTTTAACACAACTTTGTTTTGTCGAATTCAAGATGGGACAAAACCGTTTGCAAGTGTAGAAGGATGGGTGCGTAATACAGGTGAATCTCGATAACTCGAACTTCATGGGACCATGATTAAACTTCGAGAGATCGAGAGTTCGAGAGATCGAAAGTTTAAAAAAATCCGGAAATTTTTGTTCCCGTCATGTTGGTTCTAAAATTATAGTAGCCGGAAGTTTATATTCATAACATGGAATGATAATCTAACATGGTTTCATTTGTATTTTCTGCTACTTTACATCAAATTTAACAATACAGAAATAAGTTTTGTGTTTATTTATTGTTTTGTTAACTTATAATTTTTTAAAAAGTATTTTATGTTTTCTTGATCACAGAATAGTTTAAATAAAGACCGGTTTAATTTACCGTTAATTTCACAAGTTGTTGAAATTAATAGATCAGTTACAAATTAACTATCTACCCTTTGAAGGAAGCAAGGGGTAGTGTCACTTCCGTAATTAACCAATTAACACTACCACGCTAGCCCCAGGGGTTCACTCGATCATCCAGGTAAGGTCCACACGGAGCTATAATTATACGCTTGATCGGTCGCGTGTGTACACAGCCACCACTTCGAGTTATCAAGAGTCAAAAACAATGAAATATGTATAACGGGACCCAGATTTTATTCGAGAGATCAAGAACTTCGAGAGATCGGAGTTCGAGAGATCAAGAGTAAATTTGCTTAGTTATATAGGGAAAAAAATCGGGACCGTGATTTCACTTCGAGAGATCAAGAACTTCGAGAGATCGAAGTTCGAGCCATCGAGTGTCACCTGTATATAAAATAATGTTTTTCTTACAGGTATTGCACTTGTTCAGTTGTATTGTGCTATGTCATACATAAAAATGAGCTGCGTATTCACTATCTCCATGTACATGGTGTTAACTTTTTATTAGTCCAACCGGACTGACTAGACAGAAATTTTGTTAGTCCGCATGAAAATCTATTAGTCTGTGACTAACGGACTAAGGTTAGTGTTGAACCCTGCATTGTCTTCTGTATGATCTAGTACATTTAGAATTAAAACATGCAAGTTCTTATGTAATTTCTTCGTGTGTGAAACTGATCTCATCTTTCAGCATTCGTGCAGGCTGCCTTGCCCTACCCCCACTACTTAACATACGGCAGGTGATGCAACAGAGACAGGTGTCTGGAGTGTGGAGCAACAAGGAAGAGCTACCGGTCAGTATGTCAAAGTTAAACTGGGGTCAATGTATTCATGGTCATCTAGACTCAGTGTATTGAATGTTGTCTAGGGTCTCAGTGTATTGAAGGTCATCTAAAGTCAGTGCCCAGAGCAGAAGCTAGAATTTTTATAAATGAAGACCACTCAATGGTCAACTATACCTTGTAGTCTGTATTATTTGAACAAAATATATTAGATTAAGGTCATTTCAATTTAATAAGTTTTAAAACTTCCTAACCAGGGTCTGTATTTTTGGGTCGGAATAGAATAGGCTTTATGTAACCACCATATACAACCCCTAACATGGTGGAGTCAACAAAAAGTATGGGGGAGTCTATTCCAACGTATGGGGGAGTCGATTTTCTCCGCTTTGGAGACGGGAGTAATTTAGATCATGCCTTTTGTAGGTATTTATATCAAGTATTTCCAAAAAATATATACTGCAAGGAAGACAGCAATAGTCAAACTTTGTGTTGGTCATTGGTCCAAGTGCTCTATGCATCTATAGTGGTCTCAAGCACTTCGAAACTATTTGGCAGATTTCAAATTCATGGTAATCAAGTGGTCAAAATATGCATGATTTGTAAAATATATGACTTGGTTTGGGTTACAGACAGTCGAAACAGTCGAACGAAGAACGAATGATCAGCCTTGTTAGTGCTTAGAACACTTGGACCAATGTCCAACACAAAGTTTGACTATCGCTGTCCTCTGTGCGATATATATATTTTTTGGTGTAACAGAGATTGTATTATAATGGGTCAAGCAATATGAGATTTTGTGGGTCAATGAAAGGGTCATTATCAAATTTATTGGAATAATGATGATGATGATGATGATTGTAGGTGGAGATAGACTTGGGCAGGGAATACAGATACCACTCCATATTTGCCTGCCCGATCTTACGACAACAAAGTACAGAAGTGAATCCACCAATGAGGTTAATCTGTGGTCATGTGATCTCTCGCGATGCTCTCGGCAAACTCTCAAATAACAACAAGTAAGCAGGCATTGCAGAATGCATTCTTCTGGTCATCATTGAATCATATTTTAATATACTTAATCATACTCACAGATTAGGAATATATTTTCTATCAAAATGTTACCTTCAAGTTTTTTTTTCTGTGCCTCATTTTAATAAGATTTCTTTTTCTATTTTAAGAGTGAAGTGCCCATACTGTCCAGTAGAGCAGCTGCCCTCAGATGCAAAGCAAGTCTTCTTCTAAAAAAATATGTCTGAGAGCAGATAGTATTTAGAATTTCCTGTGATTCAGGTATCCAGTAATTCACCTGTTGCTGGAGTGTTTTTTTACTCTTTTTTCCTGTCATGTGGCAGGTAAAAATGTAGCCAATGGCTATCACAACACACTCTCCGCCAATCAGCTGTCAGGGACTTAATCAGCAATCAGATGATTGATCGATTGTATTGACCAATCAGGATGTTATATTTGTAAGGCTTGCTTTATTTCAGTTTTTTTTATACAATCAGTTATCTGCATAAAGCAAGGCTTGCCCTGCTACCTGTAATCAAGAATATGGATTTTTGTATATGAACAGTTATTATATGGTAACTTTGCCTGCTGTGCAGACAGAAGAAAGTTAAAAATAATTGAGTGTGAAGTAAAGCATGATAACAGAATGTAAATAGTATTACATTCTCTCAAATGTAGCATCTGGATGGAACTGACAATGTACTTGGTAGTAAAAATGAGCATTTTCAGTACTGTTACAAATTTATGCCCCGATTCCTTTTGGAACAGCATTTGAAATCAAAATTACAGTTTCCCAGTGAATAACTCAGTACAAAGCTTTGTGTATTGTTTTTTAAAAGGCAGACTACGAGTCAGTTTGGAAGCAATTTGTGTAAGGTTTTTGTGTGATTTTAGGAACAACAATCCTATAAATAATTTGATCATGCAGCTAAATGAATTTACATGTATTTGGTATGAGTAATTCAATCAAATGCGAAATTTAGTTTGCTGTTATGTCACATCTATAAATAACCAAAAAAAAAATTAAATCCCAAAACATTTCAATTGGATTCTAACATCATTGGTTTTTAAGGAGCTTGTGCAACTGATGATGATGGTGATATTTAATGTGTAATTTATGTCTTGTTTTTGTTAGTTGATTTCAATGGTTTTTTTCAAACTTCATAGACTTTGTAATTTTGTCCACTCTGTCCAATGTAGCCAATCTGTATACATGTACTGTACATGGCTGCATCATACTTTTGTACAAATTAACAGAGGGCTTTGGCATTGTGATTTAATTTTCTGTTACAATGTTTATATTGAAACAATAAATTATTTTTAAGAAATTGCAAAGAGAGTCTGTTGATGGTTTGTACACATTCTTCATGTAGGATTTGAAATAGACTTCCTTAATACAAAACCAAGTTTGGATAAATTGGTGAAACGGTTTTGAGAAATCTACCCTACTTTTCATTTAGAAGAGGACATGACCCTTCATTTGAACAAGCTTCCTCACCCACAGATTCTCTGTGCCAAGTTTAACTGAAATTTGATAAGTATTTTTGGAGATATTAATATGTTAACATTAACCTAAGTTTACAACTTAGAGCAACCTTGTTGATACAGCATCTTCCAAACCTATTAGTATGCTTGCAATTAATAAAAGCATGTATAAATGATAGCACAAAGGGCGAGTATTCATATAAAACAAACATAGTGACTAGACCAATTAAAAGGCTGTATCTAGCATAAAAAAATATCAAGTAGCCCCAATCTTGGATGTATTAAACTGAAAAACTTAAAAGATCTTCCTTTTGTAGTGAGTGATATGGATACAAACTATTATGTGTCCAACTGATATATGCTATAGTACCTTTTAAAAGAATTTCAAATGAATTCATTGACGTGCAACATCGTCGAGGCATATTCGTCTTGTCAAAAGGAACATAAATATGTAAAGCAACTATAATTGAGCTCAACAATTAATTGATAGAAATGAGAATGGGGAAAAACGGAAAATAACTGAATGTAAAAAGATTTACAACAGAAAATTGAGATTGAAATCAATGCATACTAGGTTATTTAAAACTTATATTTTGTTGCCTGCAAGATTTTCAAAAAAAATATTCAAGTTCATGTATGTAGTTGTCTTTTCATCACGAATAAACAAGAGGCCCATGGGTCACATCACTCACCTGAGCTACAATGTCATAGGCAGAAATATGTTGCTAATTTTTAAGCTTTACTATGTTGATAGACAGACAAACAAATAATACTGGACAAAAGGAAAAGGTAATCAAAAAGCTTATTAAAGCTTTCAACTTAGGTGAGCTTAAAAAATAAAGACACATAGATAACCAATAAAAACATTTATTGAATGGACGGAGAATGCACACGTTAAATGTAGAAATTAAATATACAATCATGGTAACTTACAATATTAATGTTCATCTCAATAATAAAGTATTCACTACATATACAATCATCATCAATAATTTAAAGACTTTGTCACTGAAAAAAGGATATTAATAGCTGTTAAGATAGCATGCATTTTCAAGAAAAAAAAATAAATAACAGGATAATTGCAATAATGAACAGATTGTAGTAAAAAAGAAAAAACTTGCACTGCAAGGCCTACTCAGTACATTTTAAATTATTTAATCTAAAAGAATCAGACCCTGCATGTTACAACCCCAAAAGACAGCTGTACAATAAAATCACTGGGCACATTGTACAATATATGCACCAGTCATAATCTGTCATTTGGCATTCATTTTTTCAGGTGGCTGCATGTAAGAAAAAAGTCAATACAAACTTTGAACACATGATCACTTTCTGTTCCACAATAAATCAAAAGACGAGAGTATGTTCTCATCATATACAATTACAATACATTAAATTACATAATGCACTAGTTCTTCATATACACGCAAGACATGCAGTGAGATGGAAATGCTCATTGTACATGTGTTTCAGAAAAAGCTTTTTTTATCTACAGAATTAAGCAACATAATAGTTTACATGTAAAATCAAAGTTGAGAAGTAATTAAGAACATCAGATTTTAATTAATGTTTATTGTACAGAAAATTAACACTGAAAAAGGTTAATCTTAATTAAGTTTCCATATAGCGGTATTGAAAATTCATACCTATTGTAAAAAGTCATGAATCACTTTATTCATATCACATCAAATCAAAATCATCTCTATTTTTGAACATGTAGTTATCCTTTTACCTATTCCTATCAAAATCCATAGGCATCATTTTCCCAAGGCAGATAAGTTTTAATGAACTAAACAGTAACTATAAAAGACAAAATCTGATTACAATAGCAACAAACAACATAAACTGAGAAAATGCTTAACAGACAGACAAACCAACAACAAACATGATCACATTCACAGCGTAACTCAGCCACACATCTTCTGTGGAATATAATCTCTAGGCATTGCAATTCTGTATTAAAGTGAAAGTCTTTCTGTGTTCCTCTACAATGAAGGCTATACCATGGTGCATCAACTCTGGACGTAGAAGGAGAGGTCACAGCTGTCATAGCCTGTGGTACAGAAGGCCTTACCCTGGGGGTGGAGGAACTGAACCCCCACCAGCTGCTGGTCGGTCACACACTCCTGGTTTACGTACTCAATCTATAAATAATTCAAAGTTTGTTTGTAATGTGCAATTTGATTGGCTACATGAATTAGTTATATGCAAATAGAATTTTCCCCTCCTTCATTATTTACTTAATTTGTCTAAATTTTAGGTGCATAATTTGTCTTAATTTCTGTATGCGCTGATGTGCTTTTTCACCATATGCTTGCTTCCTTATTACTGTCAGGGTTTTCTTCCTTAATTTTCTTTTCTGAGATATCATGTCAGAGCCTTTGGAACCCACTGGGTTTCTAAGAACACTAGACCGTTCAAATTAAGTATTGAGGAAGAATATATACCATATGTTACAATTAAAGTGTGAATGCAGATACATGGACAATCATAAGCTTTAAGTGTTACACAATTTAACTTTTAAAAAAGGAATTAGAACATTGATAATACTTGATCAAATTTATATATGAGTTTCTGTACACAATTATTTTTTCAAGAAAAAAAATCTTTGTAGTGTGTTTGTACTATTCCCTCTCCTTTTCTTTCTATTTTCTTTTCATTTCACTGTAAAAGTACATTTTCAAAATAATAAAAAAAAATATTCACCTCAGGCGTTTGGTTGCCTTCCTTCAGCTGCCAAACTCGGACATAAGAATCTTCACTCGCAGATAACAACTGAAAACAGCATTTTAAAGAATAATATTAATACCTCCAAGTGTAACATTTCAGGAATAAAAAGCTATGGGGACTATAGGTCCAAATAAAAATCTTGCTCTAGTTTCTCAGCTTGGCAAAAAGGTTTTGACATAATGTGGCAGATGTTATTATTTTTATTGTAAAACTTCAAAAGGGGAATAACTCAATTCGATTTTTTTTATTTAACTAAGAAATGAAAAATTGAGTTATTCCCCTTTCTATTATCAATGTGACAGCATCTGACCAGGCTCTGGAGAATAAAATTCAGATGAAATAAATTTTGATCTCAATCTCACTAGTATAACAAAAGGAATATATAGTGGAAAAGTAAGACTGAGGTCAAAGGTGAGATTGTCTTAAGTTTTATGGTCCCCTGGTCTGATGAGGCAATGCTTGAGAAACAAAACAGAAACTTTTTTGGGCCATACACACTCTACACATTTTGTCTCAAATCAGGGGAAATAAGAAGAGTTGAAAAGTATGTAATGTTAATAATACAAAATTTGTGTACTCCAGCAAGGGTTAATTATTTTTCTCATCAAAAAGATATTGGACATCTTAAAACAATTCAAGGCAAACTGACCATTCCATTATCTGAGGCCACGTCTAATGCTGTGACCCACCGCGCATGAGCGTTGACTTGGGCAGCCAATTTCCCTGTTTCTGAGCTGTATAACCTAATTTGACCATTACCAAAGCCTGCAACAATCACATTTTTCCACAGAAGGATGGTGCTACATGGAAATCTAAAAAAGGAAGAAAAACTTTAATTTGTACCATACATTATATAAAATTGGTGCCTACATACACATGGCACGTACTTTAAAGGACATATCGCATGTTTCTAAAGTATGGGACATTTTACATTTTTTGCTTCCTTGTGTATATATTAATTACTTCTAACAGTTTGTTTGTTGTAAAAAAAGTGGTATTTAGCCATAATATCAATTTAATTCATAGCCCAGATCGTATAAATACTCGTTAATTAGATTGGGCGTCACATGGTACGGTGGCTTCATATACGACCTTCTTCGAACAGCTGATTGTAAACAAATGTAGGATTAGCATTATCTTCTTTAAATCTTTGACATTTATTCACCATGTATGAAGTTTTTACAGTATGAATATATATAGCAGGGACTTGTTAAGGAAGAAAAAAACGTGTTTCTTCTGTAAGATCCCATCTCCGGTTTTAATCTGTTTACATATACATGTATATCAAAAAACCTCTGTTTCCTATAAAAAAAAAAATCTCATAAACTATCTAACTTTCAATAATGAGATTATTTTCCGAATGAGATTTTTTTTACAGTCCATTCCAGTTTGGCTGTGGTTTTATGTGTTTTTTCTAATACTCAAATGTAGTTAAGACCAATGAAGACCTTACCCTGAGCCATTGATGGAATGGGTCTGTTTAAATGAAGACCCAGTAAGTGACCAAATGATTATGTTTCCTTGTTCATCTGAGCTAACCATTTGGTTTCCACAGGAGGCCAAGTCACAAATAGGGTATCTATGTCCTGACAGAAACAAAAGGGTATTATAGAAGGATTTATTTTTTATCAATAAATGTCATATAAACGAAAAATCAATGTTTTTCTGATAGTCAATTTCTAAGTAAATTTCTAAAATAAATTCATTATCAATATTTTAGTTATCTCTTTTCTTTCATAATCATATAAATAAATACAATAGACATGTATTATATGAATCTAATTTAAACACATTCAGGGCAATAATTTTTATTCCTTCTTTTGAATGCACATGTTGGTATAATTTGGTATATCGGTCATTAGACAACAAGTCAAATCAAATGGTTTGTGACCACTACTCCTGACAAAGAAAGATATTTCTGGTCAATATCATAGATTCATTTTTGGTGAATTTTCCAATTGTGTTACATCTAATTTTGACAGCTGCACCAAAATCCATGAAAATTGGTGTTCATGGAATTTTGTGAAAATATACTGAAACTAGATGTGTCGTTGATGCCAAGAATTTCCCCACGGGCAGCCAAAATTTCAAATGCCATATTTAGTTTTGTGTGCACAGAAGATTTTTGCTCTATGTTCAAGGGGCATAACTTTGTCAAAAATCATCTGACCCGGACCAAATTCAACCTTGACCTGTATTTTCTGGTTTAATATTTGTATATGAAATTTCAACTTTGTATTATAAACACCCCTTCCAAAGTTAAAGCACTGACACTGAAAATTTCTTCTATTTTTTTTCTAAGTTCAAGGGGCATAACTCTGTCAAAAATAAAAAATCCTCGGATTAAAATTGAAAATTGACCTGCGTATTCCTATGACATATCTATATATCAAATTTGAGTTGAATGTGTGCAACTGTTGCCGAGATAATGAACAAAGGAATAATGATGACAGAATGACGGAACATGGTAACACAATATGCCCCCGGCCATTTCATTGGAGGGGCTTAAAATATAAGAGATTATGTTATTTTTATATGAGAAATTTACTGTATTTATTTGATATGTTGTTAATGGCTTCTGTCATTTACGCTGGTCTACAAGAATACATACCTACTAAACTTTCCTTCTGAGTAACATTTGTTCCTTTGGCTGGTACATTGAAGACATGAATCTCCCCAAGTTGAGTTCCTTTAAATCAATAATACATCAATGAAAAATATCAATTGAAAGTAATAAATGAATGCTTTTGCAAATCATTTTTGGTTAAACATTCACATCAATTTGATAGTGTTGTTTTTAAAACCAATCATTTTTTTTTTCAAGTATACTAGTATTAGTGTGTAAATCACGATGATTTCACCTGGTAAACATTAAAATGATTCAATCTAAATGCTAAGGAATCTATCAAAAATATTAATTTTATGATCAATATTGATATGAAATTTTAATCTCACCAATACAAATGAAGTTTTCTCCTATTCCAGTGATTCCTCTACCAAAATTTGCATGTTCTGAAATGAGTTGTGATAAAAAATATACTAATTTAAAAGGAATACATGTTAATTAATTCAAAGTGAAACAATTTAAAACTTGATATTAATGCAACATACTTAACAGCATAAAGGTGTTCCTCAATATAATGAG
Source organism: Magallana nippona (assembly GCA_033439105.1). NCBI lineage: Eukaryota > Metazoa > Mollusca > Bivalvia > Ostreida > Ostreidae > Magallana > Magallana nippona. The sequence goes on along the minus strand of CM065920.1, from coordinate 18,272,393 downwards.
AAAGCGAAGTTTATAATGAATCAAATATACTACAGTAATGTGAAATATCATTCAAATTTATGGGTGTCAATTTCTTATTTAATGTTTGAAAGTAATTTAAATATTTTTTTCTGAATGGTAGCCACCTTTCCTTTGTGACATCAAATGTTTTGAATGTCATGAATGAAAATGATGTAAGCTGAGCATTTCAAAACTATGTTCCACAGTCAAGATTATTTTATCATATAAAAATATAAGAACACTGTATCTTTTATTAGTTTTGAGCATTAAAAACAAGAAACCTTGTTTAACTGAGCTATATAAATGAAGATTTAATGTAAACATAATATCCATAACTACAGTCACTGATCAATGAAAGAGAATAATCAATCAAGTTGTTGCATTTTTAAAATATTTACAAATAACCTGCTAGGCTTACAAATTTATAACTTGTTACATGAATACCATTACCTGATATATCTGTACTGTTCACATCTCCTAAAGCATGCCAGTATATCATTGCTGACCCATCCGATTCAAACATCTGTGGAAATATTAATTTAACATTATTTAAAAAAAGAAATAATTTGTTCATAATTAGGCCTTACAAAAAATTATGTTTGTTTACGGTTACCCGACCTACCCTATATTTAATCGCCAAAAGCGAAAGTGAAAGAAAAAACATGATGCCACATTATTCACATGTTCATTGCTGTTCAAAATTGGCAAAAAAAAATTCAAATGTGGTGATGAAAAACATTTTTTTTAACACTTTGTGTGTAAAACTTCATCTTTATTCAGTCAGTCTGTGTTATTTCACGTATTGTGCCACTGACGATAGTCAGTACGATTTGGATTTGAAAAAGAAATACAAAACTGTTTTACCATTACGTGGTAGCTGTCAGGTAGTTGGAAAAAATATATTGTGTATCGTCCATATAGAAAACAAAGTAAATACCACACAATGGCAAACAGTTTTGTATTTCAGTTTATATGACAATTTCAAAGTCACATGTGTAAAAAAAAAAATCAATAAAATAAAAAAAATATCCTACCTACCGACCCATTTTTTTTCAGCATGTAACAGCTAGTAAACAAACAATTTTTTTTCTTTGGCCTTAGAAGAAAATGTGTAGACATATATATATGAACAGTTTGTTTATCATTAGGACAATGTTTTAATTAGCACTTCTGTTTATGCATTAGGAAAAATAAAATAACTTTGACATAGAGGTCATACTGTAGAAGCAGAATTATTCATTGAGGATTTAATTTTGTTATTTTCGTTGGTAGTTTTAATCAGCAAAATTAAATCCATGACGAATTTTTACCCAAGTATCAATAAATACAAAGTTGTTTCGTAATATTTTTTTTCGAGATTACTGATAAGACGAAATTAAATCCCAATGAAATTTTATTTGGTTTAAAAACATGGAAATTTTAACCCAACGAATATATGTGCTTCTACAGTATATAAATTATTGACTTCTTTACAATGATGTTTAAGTTTTGATCTGATTCGAGTTTAAAATTATGAGTGAAATAAAGACGAAACAGACCAGAATTTGTACCCTGGCTCCCTGAATCTCTAGTCAGGTGCTCTACTAAATGAGCTATTGGGTGCCAGCAATCAAACTTATTTGACCATCACATTCTTCCCCATAAATAATCTTTGCCCTCAACGATCAACATCTCCAGGTTCTTTCCAACTGCAGGAGTTAACCTGTCAGTTCACGAGGTTGGTACAGCACCAAATGTAACTGGATGGGAGAAATAATGACAGCCAGACCAGGATTCGAACCTTGGCCCTCTGAATCTCTAGTCAAGAGATCTACCAACTGAGTTATCTGGTGCCAGTATCCAAACTGCTTTGGCCATCACACAAGATTATCAATATCTTGTAACTGGTCCATTTCGGTTGAGATGATGACAGACTAAATATTACTTTCATACAAATTACTGTACCTGTATTCCTTTTAATGAAGTCAAGACAAACACCGTTCGTGAAGGCAGACACACCCATTTTGCCTGGTAGGAAAAACCAAAATGTACATTCAAGTTTTATAACTGTTTCTCAAAAATTAATTATTTTATTATTTTTTTCAAGTTCGTCATACCAGAGACATTTAAGTCTCTGGTTATACTTCTTAAATTAATATGAGGAAATTCGAGCTTTACATTCCTTATGCAAAAATATTCCAGTTTAATGAGGATGAAAGGCAATTAATGCAAAGTCTTTACCTGTATTATCATTGGTGTGCTCTGTTGGGCAGCTGATGGCTCTTTGCAGACAATGTTTCGGCTGTTAACAGTCGAACCATCTGTGGATGCCGAAATGATGTTCACAACAGCTTTGTGAACCACGGCGTAGTTCAAGACTCCCTTTTCTAGCGCAACCAGCACAGAAAGATTGTTACTTAGAGACGAAGCGCTACTTTTCAAAACTAAAGGTTTTTCTTTGCGGTACATGGTATAAACTTGCAAGCCTGGCCTGGTCAGACTTGATCCGTTGTTGCTCGGCACGCTTTATAACGCATGCGCGGGAAGAAATGAACGAGTTAATAAATTGTACGTGGTATAAGCCTACAAAAATGGAGGTTTCAAATTCCCCAACGTAGCGACTGATCAAAATCATTGAAAGGAAAGCAAATTAATTCTGAACTTTAAAATTTTGAAATTTGTTATTTTGTTCTAACAATCCTAATAAATCTTACCTTGTTTAATAACCCGACTTCTTTAAAGAACGACTTATCTAAATAAACTAGACGATGTGAAAAAAGCTTTCTCTTCTCTGCAAGTATTTTCTCTGATTTAAATGGGACAGCATCAATATACCAGATGAAATAATAATTGCACGGTATTAGGGAAAATCTTTTATCGGCTACCGTATCAAGACATTTGTCAGGAAACAAGACATTGTTTCCTTCTCGGTAAAATCGTTGTTACTTCCTGGTTGAGGACAACACTTGGATCAAGAAGGAAATTACAGAAATGTTGTGGATTATCAATCTCTAAAATGTCTCGACGAACGCAGCTAGCAGCCGGTGAAGTGCACGTGAAGAAGGGAAGATTACAGGTGAGTTGACATTATGCCATTTTATATTCGCCTACATAAGTAGCTACTTTCGATACATGCGTCTGTTGAGTGTTGTGCAGTTTTGTTGGTCAAAACAAATGAAATGTCAGACCAATTCTTATGCTTTCATCAGATTCATTTATTGGTAATGCACTTGAGATTTAAAAGGTCCAGTTTTAAATCTTAGTCTGGTCTGACATGCTCTCTTCCTTCTTGATACTTTTGGTGTCATGACCAACACCTAATATAATTAACTCATTAGGCCTTAACTGAGATTATTCTTTGTCAAAGAGATAATAATAAACCAATTCATTTTAGTAGGCAAAAATCATTTAAGATAGAAAAATAAGACTCAGGCTGTTGACAAAGAATCTGACTGAAGAAATTAAGGTGGCTCAGCTTTTAAAATCCTGGTCTGGTCCATCATGTGGTTTTTTTCTTCCATGTAAATTCCATGTAAATGCCAGTGAGCAGAATCAAAGCATGAAATATGTCTCTCTTTTCCATATGAACACAATGAAAGAAATTAAAAAAAAAAACTTACTGAATAGATTTGTCAGCTGGTAAAAATAATGGTTTAGACTAAACAGTGATGTACTGGTTCATGGGACCAGTCATTGTTTTTTTTTTTTTTTTAAATAAAGATGCTTGATCCACTTATTCATTTTGATACATAACAATTATAATGAGCAACACACTTTCAGTATATTTTCCTTTTCCCAAACTTTGTTTAAATCTTTCTAAGTGATAAAAAAGAAAGAAAGAAAGTGTCAGTCTGAAAGCTAGAGTTTTGGTTTTTAAATATTAAAGCTTGTGTATTTTATTAACAATTATACTGGTAACAAAGGAATTCTGGGATGCAGACTGATTTGTTTTCTTGAAGAATGTATTTATTTTTCTTTTCTTTTCCTGCACCAAAGTCCATTCAAAGAGTGAATTTTGCTTCCTGGCTTAAAGTGCAGGCATATATTATATTGCATTTACTACATGTATTACAATTTTCAAACCTTTGACTTGCCCTATACTAATCTATGTATTTTCATCTATAAAAAAATGGGGATTTAATGAAAAATCTATTAATAAAACAACATGCAAGTCAGTGTTTAATGTGAATTTCCTTAGTTCAGAAAACACCTTTTATGACCCTTAATTTCATCTTGTTTAGTGACTGATAGATTCAGAGTTTAACTTAATACTTTATCTGAGATAAGTGTGCATGAACTCATGCATCCAATACTTAGTAGCCAAAATGCTTGTATATAAATGAATATGCTTTGTAAATCATTTTTAACATCAGCATTTTATCAGTATCTGATGTTTACAAATTTACTCTCATGGTGTCCTTTTTTGCTTTACATTAATCTATAATCTGATGAAAGCAACAAACTGCATGATAAGATATCATAAGTTTTAGTATACGGTAGTTAATGAACAAATACATCTTATAATAACTCATATATAACATGGTCAAAATAATATATTCAATGAATTGATGATAAAAAATCTCTATGAGCTCATCATTTTACCTATTAATTCAAACTACCAGTAATTTAAACATATATATTTAGGTATATTAACTTGAATTGACATCCACGTAAATATGTATATATTAATTTCTACTCATTATTTTCGTTTTATGAATGCATGGAAACATCTGGTTTTTGATTGACTGTAAAGATACAGTATGTTACTACTTTACCGATAACAGAGTAAGGGTTCAACTTGAGAGGTGCAATTTATCTTGACATCATCTGCGTTTTGAAATTCGAAGTTTTAAGTGGCCTATTTAAAAGAGCTGGGATATATAAATCTTATTAAACCTCACAAAAAAGTAGTCATATATCATGCAGAGGGGCACATGATTTTGTTCTAATGCCTGCAAATTTTATCACCGGTAATGATATGAAAGAGATCAAGCTTATCTTTTACATATATACTAGTCTATTGTTTTGTTTTGTTTTATTATATTGGTTATTTTATTTTATGTGTGTGATGGTAAAACCAGTTAGATTACCAGCGTCAAATAGCCCCATTGGTTTACCACCAGACTAGGGATTCAGCTAGGGGACTCCGTTTCGAATCCTGACCTGATCTGTCAATATTTCTCCCATCCCGTTACATTTGGTGTTGTACCACTGACAGGTTTATTCCTGCCAGCTAGTAGGGGAAAGAACTGGGGATGTTAATCTTGATGGTATTAAGATCAAATAAGATGGAGGAAGGTGGCAGTCAGACTGGTTAGACAAGAGATTCAGGGAGACTGGATTTGAATCCTGTCTCGGTCCATCATTATTTTTCCCATCCTGTTTTTAACATATGTTTGCAATCTGGAAACATTACAATATTAAAGATCTTAAATTATACATTTTTTTCCTACATCTTTTTGTCAGTCATCTGAACACCATCAAATCTTACATGTACAATATGCCCTATACATGTAGCTCACAGTAGACTAATTTATTGAGTGCATGGATGGCCAATTAATTCAGGTTCCTTGTTGATACATGCTCATGCAGTTATTAAAAAAATTGTGCTTCATTTTGATTTTTTTTCCTTTCATTTTGAATTTCAAAAAAAAATTATGGGGCTTAATTGTAACGTCCAATTAAATTTTTACTACCTACATGTATTAGTCATGTATTATGGATTAATATTCATTCTGTAATGTATGCGTGAGCTGAATCCTGGTTATAATATGAGTTTTGTACTTACTCAAGATGAAGTGTATAAGTCAAAAGTGTTTCTTGGAGCTAATTACCAGTCTTATATAGTGGAGATCGAGAAACTTAATCATCAAAACAAACAAATATATAAATTAGGTCCATACTTATTCATACATTATTGTTAAAACATGAAAAATGAGCTATAATTATAGGTGATAGTTTTCATATTTTTTTAAATAAGCATAAAGAATATATATATCAAGAAAAGTTTTCAAATTTTACTAAATTTTTCTATGTTCCTATTTATAAATACTGTAGAAGCAGAAATATTCATTGAGGATTTAATGTCGTTATTTTCTTTGGCAGTATAAATCAACGAAATTAAATTCATTACGAAATTTTAACCAAAGTATTAATAAATACTGAGTTGATACGCGATACATTTTAGGGATTATGATATGACGAAATTAAATGCCAACGAAATTGTATTTGGTTTAAAAACAACGAAATTTTAACCTAACGAAAATATGTGCTTTTACAGTAATATGCATTTAGGACATGTACCTGTAAATACTTTTAGATCTTGTGTATTTAAATCAGATTTTAATTTCTTTATCAACTGGATACCCTTGGCAGGTGCTAGCTATTAATTTGACATCAATAATTATCATTGCTTTAATTTTATTTTTTCCCTTTAACACTTAAATATTTTGATACATTAAATTACGAAACACTTAATGTCTATATGAAAACTCAATTTCATTGGTCATGTTGGTTGGAAAAGTTAGATTATTACATATTTTTATTATTTTTTGCCTTATAGACTAAACAATATTATTAAGCCATTTCCCATAGACACTAATAAAATTATTTGATAGAAAAAAAAAGTGATTGCCAGCATTAACTTGGTGACAATAATTGAGTCATATATACTGATCAGATTTACTTTGTTTAAATTGGCCAACATAGAATTTTAAGCAATTTCATTACAAACCTGTCATATTTTGAATTGGTTTATTTGATAATTTGTCATTGAAATTCAAACTCTGTCTTGGAGTATTACATTGCTACCAGTATAGTTTGTTTTGATTGTGCAATGTTGCAGTCCTAGCTCTTAATGACATGTGTACGGATAAATTAAGCTTGTAATTAAATTAGTACCATTGATACTGTTCATCCATCCTTCTATTCACTTTTTGTATATACATGTAGGCACTACTGTAAGGGAAATATTCGCCATCGTTTTATTTTCGCCCTTTTCGCCCTCGTTGTCAGCGGGCGAATTTAAGACTGGGCGAATTGTAGTATGTCGCAAATAAGATCTCTGTTAAAACTGCATCTGGGCGAATTCAAGATGGGGTGAAACCGTTTGCAAGTGAAGAAAGGCGAAAATAACACGGTGCGAAAATAACCCTGTATATACAGTATACATTTTGCCATATTGGAGGAATTTGATAAAGTTATAGCAGCATAAGATTTTTAAATTTAGTTTTGGCAAATTATAATGTCAGTATATATATATATATATATATATATATATATATATATATATATATATATATATATATATATATGACTTTAAAGGAGGAAGATTCAATTTAATTTCAAGTAAAAGTCTATATTGATAGCCAGCAGACTTTAAATAAAAAAAACCTGGGTTTTTTGACAACCCAGCTGTATGCAAAATACAGATTGAAAGTACTCTTCGATACACAGATTACTTATAAGGAGAGGAAGAACCTGTAAATTACTTCCTTTTTACAGCAACTAGATGGATGTTTAGATAATTAAGTACATACTGTTAGTGGAATTTGATCTTGTTTTATAAATGAACAAAGTTTGATGTGGTATGCTGTAAAACCATTACAAAAATCTATAATTCAGAAATATCATCAAAGTTACATTTTGTTTATTCACATACATAAATAAAGAACAGTTTTTATTTTATTTTCTCTGGTTAAAGGGTGGGGGTAAATGAAGAAATCAGCTGATTTGTACTTTTAAAATGCTATGATAGGTACTCATTATACATTAACAGTACTTATATGATTGTAGTACTTAACTCTGTATTGAAATTAAGATTTTTCATAATTTTTTTCACTTAATTACTTTTGCTTTTTTTCATTTCACACTCTACTAATTAAGTACTGGCTCAATTTCTATTTAGAATAAAACAATCTGACCGGGGCCTCCTCCCCCAAAACTCACACCCAATAACATGATCAATATAATATATATACACTCTGGAATAAATATTAAATGGATAAAATTTTAGAAAATGATAATTGCCCCACTTTATTATTGTCACTTCAGTGAGTATAGTCACGTAATTGACATAATTTTATTAATTACTAGATGTGTCACAGAAATAATTAGGTTGCCATAATTGTTTCAAGTTTTGAAGAGTATTAAGTAATTTCTATAACTTATGTAATACATATACTACATATACACAGTAAATGTGTTGGTTCAACATCTTCCCACACAAAACAGCTGAAACTAAAATTTTATTAAGTATTACATGTACTAAGTACTAACTTAAAGCTGTTCATTAAAAAATAGCATTTGTCAAGTCTTATATTTATATATATATATATATATATATATATATATATATATATATATATATATATATATATTAAAGTCTACCAATTATAAGTGGTAAATTTGAAAAAATCACAGCTGTTAAATTCGGTGTAATTTAATTTGTAGCTGTGATACCACCAGTGCTAATGCAGTCAGTTGGCTAACAGTTATGAGAAAAAATGTTTACGACTATAATATGCTATCTGTGTAACAGATAGGGATAAATAATGACAAATCAGACTGAGATTCGAACACGGGCCCCCTGATTATCTTGTCAGGTGCTCTACCAACTGACCTATCTGGCCCCAGTATTCAAACTGGTCTGACTATCTGGCCGTTTGAATGATATTCACCCTCGAAGATCACCCCAGGTTCTTTCCACTGGCAGAAGTTAAACTGTCAGTTCCAGGGGCAGATGCATATCACCAAATGTTTTAACGGGATGGGATAAATAATAACGGACCAGACCTGGATTCGAACCTGGGCCCCCTGAATCTCTTATCAGGTGCTCTACCAACTATTAGCTATCTGGAACTGGTCTGACCGTCACATCTGTATTAAGTAGCAATAAATAATTGAGTACTGTTAAAATCCTGTTGGATTTTAGAATAAATGTTCCTATTAACTGACCCTTGATCCGATTGAGACACAGTTTTCATTTTTATTGCATGATCGCATTTGCATGATGCTGGCTATAAATTAACTGCTGAATTTTAGTGACGTATGGTTTACAGGTCCATTCAATTGTACTTGAATCGTTGCAGTGTTCATGAAATGAGGCCTTTGTCTAAACTTGAGGGAAGTTGGTTATACTATATCCATGGAATATAAAAATGATGCCAGTTAATTGTCACTTTATAGGTGTAATAATACACCCCTGACAGAATTCAAATGAGAGTCTTTGAGAGGGGCAGTTTAACACAGAGAGGAAGAAATATAAGCTGTGAAAATAAAACCTCATAAAGATGGGAATATATCCCCAATTTTGTTCTCTCTTTCCCTTGAAATTATAAGCTGTTTTTTTTTCTTCAGCTGGTCATGTTTTTGATAATTGGTACAATATTGTATTTAAACTTACAAACTTGCTGGTATGCATATATAAGTATAAATAAGATAGCAACTATCATTCACTGAAATTGAAAGCCATTCATATAGATTTCTACAAAATATTTGTATATTAGGTATTCACTTTCTGAACAAATTAATATCGGCTATTAAAATACTCGTTCTGTAATCAGATGATTACATGTATATACATGTATACCATTTATAAGCGTGCCATATCAATGTGCTATACATACTATGTCTCTTCTTGTTTTCATATAATTATAATTTCAAATGTTAAATGACTCATTATTGAGACTCGCCCAAACACACTTAAGATTTAACTAAAGCAGCTGGTCGTGTTATATCATTATCTCAATTCGGTACATATGATTATATATATACCTGTTATTTTGAGTAAACTTAATTGACTTTGCTAGAAATAGTGCAATCAGAGACCATGTATTGAAGAGTTTTAGATGGTTTAATGAGGATATTTTGAAAATTGCAACGAATATTATTTAATTACACATATCAGAAACATTGCATAATTATTCTGAAGTACATTTCAGTTTTTGTGGTTATATTAAAAGGAGTCTTGAAAGATCAATCTCTAGCTATGATTGAATTTTTTATAGAATATGATGTGTTCTGCAGTTGACACATTCAGTGAGATTTAATTAATGCAATTTTGACAGTTTAAATACCCAAAACCAGGGCTTGGTCTAAAATTGTTGGTATTACATTCATATAAACAGTGCAACAAAAGAAGTGGCATATTTATGATGGCTAAAATTATATTACTCCCAATAATAATTTTGAACATCTAGTCATTCAATTTCATGGAAAAATTAGATTTATGAATCATTATGGATGAATAAAAACAACCAGAACAGAACAATCTCCGTATATATATTTAATTAATATCTGCAGTCATATGGATCATTTGAAAACATTTTCATTAATCTTTAACAGAAATCCAGCAAATATTAATATGATTATATATATATATATATATATAATATGATTATATAAATACACCAGCTAGAATGTGATGATTATATACTATCAAAATTATACAACTTTAAATCCCCATCATTACAAAAGGCTCCACTGTATGTATAATGGTTTTGTTTGCTGAGTGGAGGAAGTAAATTCTTTAGTATTGTACTATGTAGGACTTAAATCGACATACTACTCAGAGTTTTTTTTTACGTGGGTGCAAATGTGTTGTTTACCAGGAAGTTCATATTTTGCCTCACAAGCGGATCATATTAAGCCAACATTAAGCTGTCATGCCAGTAAAAAAAAATAAACAATTACATGTCTAACATTAAACATTCACTGAGACATGCTTTATAATTAACTATTTAGTTGTCTCGGTGTGGTATTGGCAACATTTTATTAATGGCAGATATTTCAATGAGGATTTCATTTCACTGCCTCTTAGATCCATGTACAGATAAGTTGTAGAATTGGATTATCACAGGCTTACATGTGTCAACATATCCTCCCACCGGCCCCAGCCCCCAACAACTCACCAGTCATGGTTGCCAAGAAAATTGAATAGCATAGTTATGTACCTGTCAATAGTTACGGATATATGTCAAGGGGTTAACATTTTTTGAGAGGGTACAAATTTAAAAAAAAATCAGTCAATATACATGGCCAAAAATAATGTTTTGTTTCTCCGGCGATTGCCACATCAGATTAAATGTTGCTGCATTGATTCATTTATGTGCCATATATTGAAAATTAAGGGGAATAACTCAATTTTTAGAATTGAAGATTTTAATTATGGTATGAAAATTGAGATATTAATTACCTTTGCTAACCTGTTTGCTGCATTTCATATATTCAGAATATATTGGCTTGAGAAACTAAAAATTAATATTTTTGGCCTAAATCAAATTTTACATGAGAGAATAGTCTTAGATCTAGTAGGATGTATAGTGATATCTTAATATGTGCTATACCAAAGACTGCTCAGTTGGTTAATCTCAATAAGAGAAATTCTTTGATAAGATGCATCGGTAAATAATGAAATTGTTAAACTAAATTTTATACTTGATTGTACCATATACATGTATATTCATGTGTTTACACTTGCAACCTCGGCACCGAATGCTTTTCTTAACACAAAAATATACTGTACAGCAGAGGCGTGTTCAGCAGAGCGGATGCTGGCGAGTGCTCGCCAAAATTCCCTATACCTGCAACACAAATTTTGGCGAGTGCTCACGAGCACTCGCTCTGCTGAACACACCTCAGCACTGATGATCGAGTCGAGTTCCGTATAACTAATAAAAATCATGGCACATGCAAATCTTATTTTTGAACTTTTCCTTTTTCAGAGTAAAAAGGTTAAATTCTTAGTTGTCTGTCTGGGAGATGAGTCGTCTGCCAGCTTCATTGAAGTCCATGACAGCAAGGCACACTTTGAGACCCCTACAAACAAACACAAACCAAAAGTCTACCAACTGGAAAACATCAAACCAGATGACCTGGACAAAGTGGAAAGGAACCAGGCTAGAGAGTACTACCTGGATATTCCATTCAGGAAGGAGAAGATGTGTCTGATGTTCGATAGCCGGGAGGAACTTGCCTTGTGGCACGACGCCATCGTTCAGGCCATTAACATGGACGCATTTGAGGAAGATGATCTGAAGGAAAATTTTCTGTATGAATCGGAGGACAGTGGTGGGTATATTGAAAGGAGGTGTGATTAATATATACCGTCTGGCTATGTAATAGTTGGATCATATTAAATTTTACTTAATCATGTTACTTACTTAGAACATAACTCACTTTTTCATTAACTGATCAAAAGTTTTGTGCCAATCAAATATCACCTCTCTTTTGTTTTCGGCTCTCTTAGCTGTCAATCTAAATGTGACGTCGCTATGAACTTAAAGAAATTCTTAATGATTAAATACATCACTTAATACAATATTTAGCGATTGCTGATTGGATGAAAAAGTGGGTTATGTTCTAATGGTTTTTAGGTTCATTTTATATTATAATAGCTAATCCATCGATCAAGTCCATAGATTTGAAATTGCTACTGTTTATCATTGCATGCATGATGAATTGTTGTGAACGTTAATGAGACTTAAGAATTTGTGCCAAAGGTATAGTATTTTCTTACCTCTAGACAGTAAGAGTTAACTGTTTTATGAATTTTTCAGTACCTTTATAGAATAATATATGATGATGAACTTAATAATAGTTTTCAAAGAATACAATAAATTTTTTTACCAAGTTGGCAATTGTGTAAAGTTAAGTGTTATGAAGATGAGCACCTACCCTCTTTAATGTAATTAAGAAGCAGCTTTTATTATGCAAAAGAAATTGCTGTATCATTTAACAAGACTTCTCTCTCTTTCAGCACAAGTGTTTGATGTTGTGGTGCAGGAAACCGAAGCTTCAAAAAGACTGAATTTGGAGAACTGTGGAAAATTCAAACTCTTTGTTACTATGGCATCTCTAGGCCTTGAAGATTCAAAATCCCGTGAAATCAAAGGCAGGTGGCATTTTGAATTTATCCGCCGTTATGGGTTCACAAAGTCAAGGAATTTATTCACAATTGAGGCAGGAAGACGATGTGAAACTGGGGAGGGTACATTTGATTTCCACATCGTGGGTAACCCCAAAGCATTAACCCTGGCCATAGACAATGCAACAAAAGCCAAGCAAAGTAGAACAGTTACTTCTGCATTAACACGAAATGTGGAACCTGACAATACCAAAGAGCCACCAGCTAAAGTCAGAGACTCTGCAAAATCAGTCAAATCTAGAGCTTCAGAGCCTCTGACAAGGAAATCCTCTGATTCCTTAAATCTGGAGAATTCCAAAGGGAGTCAGTCTGAGGATGAAACCCAGACACCTTCCAATTTACAACTTAGCTTTAAAAACTCATTAGAGGCCACCATTAGTCACCACCCAACCTCACCCAAATCTCAAAAAGAAGGTGGCAGCAAAGAAAAAAAGAGGGGATTTTCCTTTCCATGGAAAAAGGACAAGAGCGAGAAGAAAGATTCCAACAAAAGTCTGGAAGGCAGCGAGAACAGTAAGGGAACTGACAATGAGCCCACGGATCTGTATGATGAGCCCCTAGTACCAGTATCCAATAAACCATCAGTTAAGATAAAGAAATCTGAGCCAATATATGATGAGGCAGGTGAAAATAATAACACAATTCCCAGTGTAAGGCCACCAGTTTACACAGAACCAGCAAAACAGAAAACGGAGGCTAGTTGGAAGAAACAGGGAGTGGTGGAAGAAACTGCGACAAAAGATGGTAGGAATATCCCAAGTATTCCAAATAGAAAGTATGAGGATGATGATGATGATGATGAAACTTATGACCATGTGGAGTTGAAAGCTGAGAACTCCAACCCCCGGAAACCAAAAGAACCATTGGCCTTGCCGGAGCATATTTATGGCATTGGGTCAGGGAAGAAAATCGAAGATATTGACGACGATGATTATGCATGTGCCGACTTTCCGGAAAATGAACAAAAAGTTGTGACTGCGAAAGCTGCAAAGCCATCAGATCAAGAAGAAGAAAATGACTATGAGTTTGAGAATGTGGATGATGACGACACTTACGCAGATACCATGAATCCGTCAGAGGATTATGCTGACGCCATGTCCTGTGTCCGTACAGAACCAACACCGCAAGCTCGACCCCAGCTGTATGAAGATGTCGCGTAGTGTAAACATTTGCCTGACCAAAATCGAAAAAGATACAACCTAAGATAACTGTAATATTTTATTAGACATTCCATTGACAATTTCAGATGCTGCAAGATCAAAACTTGGGTTTTTTGTCTTCTCAGCACACTTATATATATGGTTTACCATCAATTTATTAATTATAGAAATATTTATATAAAATCATACAATATAATTTTTTAACGGAAGATTTGTTAGATTACTTGTCAGGAAATGAACTAAATGTGCTTTTATATATTAATAGATCACTCATTTGTAATCAAAATATGTTTTCATTTTATAATGCCAAAAATAATGAATAACAAAGAAATTTGAACCTTATTTTTGTAACCAGACTCCAGAACACAAAATGATTGAAATTTATAATTGTAAGTAAGTTCATGCAATTTAATTTTGAATACTCGTTTTATGCAACAGTAATTTAGTTGAGCGATTCTTTTACATTTTATAACTGCTACTTCAGCAAATATTCTGTCTGTTAAAAGTTTTTCTCAGTGAGATTTTACAATATAATTGGTTTTTGCAGACAGGTTTCTGCTGTTAAGAGAAGTAGCTGCAGTAAACAGGATTTACAAAAGAATATGGTTCTCAATTGCAGACATTGTTAAACAGTTACTGTAAATACATTTTACAGTAGAATATTGAGACAAAGCAGAATTTGAGTGCTGTAATTTGATTGTGGTATTGTACAATCGTTTGTTTAAATTTTTAATGATTTTGAAATGTTTGTATTTACATTTTTGGTGCACACAGGTTATCATTATTTATATATGATTGTATTATTATATAAGTGTTGTCCCTGGCTAGCCAATCTAATTAAATTTGATGTTTTGATCGATCTGCCACTGCTTCTTCGAGTAGCAGTAATGGACCCAAAACATATTTTAATTAGATTGTTGGCTACCAGTTCTCTGTCAATATATAGCACCTCTTTGTGCTATTTTTGTCTTCAAAAGGATCATCTCAAACAAATTGTATGTTAAACGTCGTATATCAGCATGTTCAGGTAAGTTTGATAAGCTTTAGCTTTCCTGAACATGTATCAAACATAAAATACAAATTTCTTTGAACCATTAGACTAAACACATAAGGCTAATGTGTAAACAATTTTTGTTTTAGTTTTATCAGCATCCATTTACGTTTAAATCTTATGCATCTTCGATTTATAGATTAGACGCCTTTTGTTTGAGTAAGTTTTCTAAAAGTTTAGATCCTTGTTATACTTGGGATATTTTATGAGGCACGTAAATGTCCTTTTATAAAACAGGAAACTCAATCTAAAGTTGATATTTTTTTTAGGAAATTCCTCTGCGCTCTCTCATGTTCAGTACTTGAGAGATTGATCAGGTGTAAAGTATAGATAGCATGTCTCCGTTTCCTCCCAGGGGAAGTTCTGAAGTTTTCCTTTAACTTTTCTTTTGTTCAGTTTAAATTAATATCATAATTATTATTACGCAATACATGAATAATATTGTATATACGATTTTTTGAAAAGCAGACAACATGCAGCACCTATAGTTATAAATTTGTAGTTCATCAGCTGTAGTGTAAATTTTGGGTTAAACCCATACCAAGAACTCTTTTGTAAGTGTACATTAAAAACTGTCAATGCCAGATGAGAGGATCTTCCCTGTTGACTAAATTCTATAGGATGTAAGAGCGTCACAAAATTAAGTATATATTTGTGATTTTATGCTTCTATCCAAAACTTTAGTTTTGTAACACGGCATTCATCACGATGCTTGTAGAATTAAGTTAAACCGTCTGCTTAACAGTCTTATACCCTGCACTGGTATAATTCGCTGTACTTAGGAATAAGTCATACCTGGTCTCAATTCAAAGGCTGGTAATCACATGTGTGTTACCTTTTAATTCTTAGAACGAGGTCTACAGTCATTATAAGTATAAAACAGTAAGATACACATGCAAAATGATAATTTGCAAATCTTTGTTTAATGTTAAGTTTTAGGGGGAAATGACTATTAAACGTTTGGTATTGTTGATCCAAATGTGTAAAGTAATCAGCTTATCTAAATCTGCACGATCTAGCTGAAATTCTCATGATAAAACTGTTGTTTCTGCTGGCCAGATACCATAGATGGTGATTGTTAAAGTTTTGGAAAAGCTTTGTTACCTATATACTCAGCTACGTAACATGGCAGAGTATAAATTTGTCAGCAGTACATTACGTTAATGCTTTGTAGACAGTTGTCATACCTGGTTTTCTGTATCAGAGTATTGTCACTTTATAACACTATATAATACTTATAGCATTTCATTATTATAAATATTTCCACAGAGCATGACTCTAAAAATATAGTTTTATTTTATTTTTCTCTAGTAAATATAATTAATAATATAACAACATTTTGTGTATGAGATATATTTTTGTATGTTTTGTTTAAACATTAAAAGATAATCAACACTTTTCATAAAACGTAGTTAATCTATTTGAATGTGGCATGTTTATAAATTTTATAATTTTCAAAAATTTGAATTAGATGTAAATAACACAACTAAAACGATGTGTATTTTGCTATTTTTATATTACTTCTTTCATGTAAATCCCCTTTAAATGTAACTTAAATTTTTTTTGTGTTATTTGGTTATAGATTAATCCAAATACATGGTTTATTCCGGTTAAACTTCAACTCGCTTTCAAAAAGATGACACCACTATGTAAACAATATTTTCATAGAATTTGATACTAAAAGATTAATTTTAAACGTAGAGGCTGAATTCATTTTTCGTAATACCGTGTCTATGATATTTAGACATGTTTTGAGAATTTTTACAACGAAATATGAAAAATAATCGTTAATTGTAATGAAAATGTTATTCAATGGTGTTTTATTTTTTTTATATAGCACTATTGTAGAGATGAGTTAAAAATTCATCCTGCATTGTAAACATGTTTGTGAGGTCACAAATAGAATGAAACAATCTAAATTAGCGAAGGACTTTAAATATTTTTTTTATTGCAAACACTTGTAATTGTCAACTATCTGTCTAAAAGATAAAAAACAACGCATTTATTATCGTTATTTGAATGAGTAGTATGCTAAGCATTGTGATATCGAAGCGAAAGAAAAATATCGTTTGATATTTGTGCAACCAATGATGCTAATAATAAAGACCAAAATCTGTATTACTTAGGTTTTACTTGAATTTCATTGGATATTGGTTAGAAGCTGATATTAGGTAATGAGGTTGGCGACTGATTATTGATGGGATTCTCGTATAAGTCGCGTTCATGAATGCAGAGTGTTTCCCTTTTGGTAATATAACCAACGTCACAATTCTGACAGCTAGTAAATAATCTCCATGCACAGACCCTTAATAAAAAAGCCCCAAAAAGCCAACAATTAAGTCGAAGCATTAAATAATAGTACATTATCATCAGTATATCACTAGATGACAACCCAATGTCTAGTTCTTAAAGGGACCTAGACACGATTTGAGATCAATATTTTATTTGTTATTTCTCGAGTCTTGTATTTATTTACAAATAATGCAAAATAAAGAAATCGCCATTTTTGACAATATGACATGTGGCAAAGATGAACTGATTCAATGCGTTCATGAATAATATTATCAACAAAAGAAAGCAACTTATATTTGATTAAAACTTATACCATTACAATACATTAATTACGTAAACGATAACAAGAGTTGCAAGACTCAAGTTTTGTTTACAAAACAGAGACTTTTAAACTCTTTATCTTGCTAGGAACTCGATATTGGTCTTTGAAATTTTGACGAGGCATCAAAAATACCCATATTAATCATTCTAGATATTAAAAATGAAAAAAAAAATAAAATTTGACCTCAAATCGCGTTTATGTCCCTTTAAAAAGACTCGGCTAGACCATCAATCTATACATCATCTTTCCTGTTAGTTTACAATGCATGTAGCCATTGCATCTCAGATAGCACATGCTTACGTTGTGCCAACTTTTGGTAATGATTGGTTAGTAACGGCGTTGGGTATACAACGTTGGTCAAACATTGTTCAATGTCCACAAAAACATTCTTGCTGAGTGACAATGTTAGTTGGAATCACAACATTGGGCATATGCTGTGGATTTGCCATTTAGTTGACACCAAGCAGTATGCCCAACATTGACCCAACATGTATTGTTTAACTTTAAATATGTGTTAAAGAGGTTTGTTGGTCGGTTACATATATTGATACACACATATAACTTTTGAAAGATTGTAGCTTTATCGTGTATGGATATGTAAAATTGATGACAGTGTATAGAGGGAAAACAAGTAAATCATGCGTGTGACTTTAGCATAGAAAGGAACGAGAAACAATTATTAAAGACATGAAGGGGAATAAACTCAGAAAAGTGGATGATTACATTACTAGGATTTTATTTTTATGGAACTACGATTTTAAAATGTGGATATGATATTTTCCGAACAGATTCAACGTGTTGCTAAAACTGATGATCGTTAGTTATTGATCATGTATTGTGGCCCAATATTAGCATGCTATCCCAGGGAGTATAGTCGAATCTGAGTTTCTAAACCAAACTATCGTAGGAAATGCAAAATAGGTCGCCTATGATACCTAGGTATCTAAAACATGCAGACAATCAATTTCTTAAAAGTTTACTTAGGTTTTTTTTTTGCAGAAAAATTACAATGGCAAAACTCTTTATTTTTTCACCATATGTCATTTACACCAACTCTAGATTATTTTGGAAATTTAAAGAAAATCGATCATCTGGTTCGTTTTAGGGGCCATCTCAAAATAGAGGTACATTTACTACAGAAATATATAGGAAACTGTCATTTTACGCACTTCAAAGCAGTTTTACTACAATAGCTTTTTTTTCTCAAATTATAATATGTGATTACTAAAATAATTTTCTACCTTATATATAAAAATACTAAATTCTACCGTCTGTTTTTTAGTGGAAACCACCTCAAAATATTAACATGCACCAAATTTTGCTATATATTTGGAGTATTACAAATGTAGATTGGAATAATGGATTTATTTAAAAAATAAGCAAAATACCCTCCGAGGATAGCATTATTCTTTGTATAAGATTTCAACGACGGCATACGATTTTTACTTTTTCTCTTATGTTATTTTTTATGACGTACTCCTACAAAGCTTCATTTTATCATAACGTCATAAAAGCACAATGGCAACGTTCACTTACCGTACAACGGAAAATCATTAAAATAAATAAAATTTCTATAAACAATCTAAATATTTTATCTGTATTTTTGTTTATTGTGCTCAATTCTAAAAATGATATCGAAAAAAAGTCATTAGAAATATAAATTCACAGTATTATACTAGAATGCACAAAAACATGCGCAATGAAAACTAAAGTCGGCCTTCTTAAATTATTATTCATCATTGCTTATGAGCTATTTTGCATTATTCATTGAAAGGTCTATCTACAACAGCTGATCCAAAGTTCTAACAGTTGGACTTGGTGCATTGACGCATTGACGGTTGTTTGTTGGATTTAAATGTCTTGTGCAACTAATATTGAAAATTTTGACAGTGGATAAAATGTGAAACTGAAATAAATATCTTGACAGAAAATCGATGCATTTTCAACCATTGAGGAAGTTCAGATAAGACAAGTTTTTAATCTCATTAATTTTCGTATAGAAAGATTCCATTTTATTTTAAAAATACAAAACCAAATAATTCATGTCTTGATGATATTCGTCTCCACGCACGCAATGCAGTTGTCTAATATCACTATTTAAAAGAAAATAGAGCGCTCCAATGGAAAACCTTCAATACAATGCTGCTTCAAAATTACATCTTATAGCACTGTGTCTAGATTTATTCTTAACAAGTATTATTTTTCATTTTTTTTTTTTACAAAATTAAAAAGGATGGGATCGATAAATCGATGTTATTATAAAGCATACAGAGGTAAAAGATAATATTAAATAGGACATTTTTTCTATCCAATGTGGAAAATTTTTAAAAAAATATATATATTCTTAGTCAAATTTAGTTGTTTATGAAGATCAAAATGGATATTATTTCCAATAATAACATTTCTCTATTTGAAAAACGAAAAGTAGACAAATTTCAAACCTCCTCAAAATGAGGTTTTTTTAAATATCTGATATACAGAAAAAGCCAATGAGTTACAAAATAGCATATGATTTCCTCCATCGTTGGTGATATGCTTAAATTGGTGTATAAGTCAAGTTTTTAAACTAATAATGCTATAACAGTTGCATAAATTAAATCAATTGACTGAGCAAAGAGACATAACTTTAGCTAATGCATCATAGTTTCTGTCTGTCCGTCTGTCTGTGCAATTGTGTCCGGTCCACATCTTTCTTACTGAGGAACATCGACAGCTCTTACTTCACACAAAGATTGCTTATCACTCGAGGGTGTGTCATGATTTGACCCAAGATCATTTGTAAACGTTCAAGGTCATTAAAAAAGTTCCTATTTTTTGCCTGCCCTATATTTATTTATGGAGAAACATTGGAAGTTTCTACTTTACTTAAAGATTGCTTATGACCTAAGGGTGTGTCATGAACTTGACCCAGGATCAGTTGTGCAAGTTTAATATCATTGTTAAAAAAAAACTGCATAATTCCTGCATAGGCCATATCCTGCAATGGAAAATGATCAGCCAAAATTTGTCACAAATATTGCTTGTGACCTTTTATACGTCCTGACCTTGAGGTTTGGTCATTCGTGCAAGTTTAAGGTCACTATAAGAAAAATAGTGCATCTATTACTTTCAAATAGAGAAACACTTGAGTTGTTGTATTTTCTTAGCGGGGGTATCATTTGTGAGCTTGCTTACAGTACCTTTCGTTTACATTAAAGATAGTCCAAGGTCTATTTCATATCTATATATATAATTTATAACTGCTACTATGCATATAAACAAATTGTTAATGAATGCTGTTCTTAATTTATATTTCACAAGATGATACAAACAATTATGCCATTATCATATTGTGTAAAACATATGAAATGAATTAATTGTTATAAAAAGTATTCTGAATATTTAAAGAATACAAGGTAGTAATCAAAATACCAAGTCCCAAGTATTGATTATCCAAATATGCAGTGGTCTACTGATTAAATCAAAACCCCTCTGCTAGTCTAGTGATGTAGTTATTTGCCATTACAACTGGCACTTCTCATACACCTGCTGTGTTGTGTGCAGCAGATACATGGTTCTTACAATTTCAAACAAGCTGATATTCTATTTTAATGATATCCCTGTAATGTAGATTCCCACAATGCCCCCCCCCCCCTTCCCCCCAAAAAAGGAAACTTAGATTTATATAAAGGTTCTAATATCCCTTACACTAAAAACGAAGAAAGCGAATGTTCCTTTATAAAACTGAAAAATAGGGCAATGTACATGCATTATATATTGCGTTATAAGAGTGTTGAGACTCGTATAAATACAATTTTACGCGTTCATCAATGTTTATGTTAAAGTAAATTAATATACTTAAGTTAAGGTCACTTGCCTTAAACCGAATTAGTAAACTGTGAAAAAAAGCAAACCATTAACAAATTGTGCTATGAACAGGTTCCTTTTAAAAGTAATCGTTCATTACGCCGAACTCTAGCGACAGTTGGAATGCATGTCATCTGGCAACAAATCAATCTGATAACAAGTAAAGCCCGTCATGTGGTATCTGGGGGTTTTAGTGTATCGCCCGACCAGGAAGTTTAGAGCCTTGGATTTACCATCATGATGAATGACAAGGTTTGAAGCTTGTAAATGTATTTATTTCATAACTATATTTTAGCAGTATCATGGATTTCATGTCACACAATTATCTACATGTAATTGGCTCTTGTATTTTACATTCGGTATATGATTCCCAGAAAGCTCTTTCGTTATTTATGATAATCATTCGCAGTTAGCATCTCATAAGTCGACTTTACTATGAATTCCCTGCATAAGCACACACAACACAATAATTTTAGAATATTAATTATCTACTTGGATAATATTTCTGCATAATCTAATGTTATCTTCTTAAATTTTAAAGAAGAGTTAGCAATTTCTACACTCAAATAAGACATGAAACATGGACCCTCAATGCAGAGCCCAGGATGCCGTACGGTGCTCTGTCTGTGAAATATCCATCCCCTCGATGCACTGTGATGTTTGTAATGTCTGTCTTTGCAAAAGCTGTGTCGGTGAACATCTTTCGGATTTGTCTAAATCTCATAAAGTGGTGCCATTCGAACAGCGGAACGCAACACCCAACTATCCTAGATGTACAAAGCACACCACAAGGCAATGTGAACTTCATTGTGAACAATGTGACATTCCTATTTGTGTGCAATGTGCATCTTCTAAATGTCACCGAGGTCATAAATTTGTTGATATGCTGAAAAATTTGAAAAGCAAACAAAAAGCCTTACAAAAAGATTTGAACGAAATAGAAAGATCATTATATCCTAATTATCTAACATTTGCATCAACCATCCAAATTAAGACAACCGATCTTCAAGAAAAGGCAAAAATAATGGCAACAGATATCGATGCACAAGGAGAAGTCTGGCACAGAGAAATAGATGTCATAATTAAAAATCTAAAATCTGAAGTCAAGAAGATTGAATCCAAACAAACGGCTGTCTTAAATAAACAACAAGACGAAATAAATCAAATCATGTTTGAAATAGAACAGACAATTCTTGATTTGAAGAAAGCATTAGACTCAAATGATATCAGCATTGTATATGCTTACAGATCCAGGAATGACGTGTTCAGAAAAATGCCTCCTGACCACAGCGTGTCATTACCAAGGTTCACTCCTGAGAAGATTGATTCACAACAGCTTCAAGAACAATTTGGTTCCCTGTCATCGATGCCTGATTCAATGTACGAGAATGAATTCGCATTGAAGACAAAAGTGTCTGATGATGATTCAATGTATGAGAATGATTCAATAGTCAAGACCACAGATGCTGAAAGCTCGCTTCTTGATGAACCAAAGATGATTGTTGCCAGAAACACCGGTAGTGGAACCTTGAATACTGTAGTCTGCTTGAATGATGAATTAATCTGGACGACTGGTCAGAACAGCATGATAAAGCTTTACAATTTGCAAGGGGAATTACTTTCTTCAATTCATACCAAGTCAGGAAACTGGCCATGGGATATTACAATCACAAAGAGGGGAAATCTCCTCTATACTGACCCCAAAGACAGAACTTTGAACAAAGCAAAAAATGATCGGATATGGACAGTTGCAAAAGTAGAAGGTTGGATACCACGATCTATTTGCAGTACTCTCACTGGTGATCTTCTGGTGCTCTCAGAACGACATGATGATAAACAAACACAAATTGCTCGTTACACCGGCTCTTCCAAAACACAAACCATTCAATTTAATGAGAATGGTCAACCTCTCTATTCACACGGCTGCTACAAAAAATTCATTTGTGAGAATAGGAACATGGATATCTGTGTATCTGACTATGGAGCAGGTGCAGTAGTGGTGGTTAATCAGACTGGTATATTGCGGTTTACATACAGGGGTTTCCAAGGTACAACAAAGGCATCATTTTTTCCAAGTGGCATTGCAACGGATAGCAAGAGTCGGGTTTTGACAGCAAACAGTATCGAACAACGTATCCATATCTTAGATCAAGATGGACAGTTTCTTCGTTATGTGGAACACAAAGATTTACTTTTTCCACGTGTTCTTTGTGTGAGCAAAAGCGGAATACTTTTTGTGACCGAGTGGGAAGGTAAAATCTTTTTATGAAAAACATGCTAAAATTAATTGAACTACTAGTAAAATAGAATTCAAGTAAAGATCATTTCAGTAGCTTTGCTGTGAGAACATTGGCATTGTGTGTAAGGTCAAAAATAAAATGATGAAACTATATTTAAAGTTTTCAACATCAACGTGTAAAGAATCCTCACTTTGAATTTAGTGAGTCCTTGTATGCAATGCAATAAAGTTCATATTTATTGGATAACTGCAAATTTTGAGGCTAGAGTTGTTATATTTATTTGGTGCGTATGATTACATGGGGGAAAATGCTAAGGAGATTTTAATTTCTTTCAGCACAAGTGTTTGATGTTGTCGTGCAAGAAACTGAAGGTTCCAAAAGACTAAATTTAGAGAACAGTGGACAGTACAAACTCTATGTTACTATGGCTTCAATAGGCCTAGGGGATTATGACAAACGGGCGATTAAAGTCAGATGGCCGCTTGAATACATTCGCCGATATGGCTTCCACTCCAGGACTCTCTTCTCGTTGGAAGCAGGGAGGCGATGTGAAACCGGGGAAGGATTTTTCAATTTTCTAGTACGCCAAAACCAAGAAAAATTGACGTCGGCCCTTTATAAAGCAACAAGTGTCAACAAAGAAGATGAGGCGTTCTCTGTCAAATTCAAAATTCTTCAGAACTAAGTTGAAGTCTGACAATTCAAGAACCAAGGTGTTTAGTTCACTGTTGGGTTAAAGCTAACTTAAAACTATATGCCTAACCATATTCAAATGAATGATACCGACCGTCCAGAATTTTTGACTCTCTTTTTTTTTTTAAAGATTTTTTTAAAAGTAGCATTTATTGAAATTAAATTTCTTAAATTTCCATGACAAATTAAAATCTAGGCTTTTTGATATCATCGACAGTTGTTTCTTCAATAAAAATGGAAGTCGTAAAAAATGCTTACCTTGTCATTGGAAATCTAAAAATTCATTTTCTTAAAAAACATTCTGATTGCACACACAAGTACTCTGAAGTTGACATTAAAAAGATGCTTGAGTTTCTGATAGACAACATCTATGTAGTTTTTGGAAATCAAGTCTTCCAACAATCTGTTGGAATCCCCATGGGTATCAATTGTGCCCCATTGTTAGCAGACCTATTTTTGTATTCTTATGAAGCAGAATTTATTCAAAAACTTGTACGTGAAAAAAATAAATCACTCGCTGTGGCCTTCAACTCAACATTCAGGTATATCGACGACGTATTATCAATTAACAATTGTTATTTCCATACTTACGTCGACTCGATATATTCCAGTGAACTTGAAAAGATACCACAGAGTCTGCGTCATCTGTTTCATATTTGGATATTTTACTAGAAATGGACATTGATGGTAACCTAACAACAAAACTTTATGATAAACACGATGACTTCAATTTTTCTATAGTCAACTTTCCTTACTTATGTAGCACTATACCTTCATCACCTGCATATGGTGTTTTTGTCTCTCAGTTAATTCGATACGCAAGGGCATGCTTTTCGTATGAACAGTTTCTAAGGCGAGGCAAGCTACTGACAAACAAGTTGATAAAACAGGACTATCAACAGGCTCGTTTGAAGTTATCTTTTCGTATGTTCTATGGTCGATACAACGACCTTGTCAGCAAATACAATCATCCGTGTTGCTCTGCTTTGAATTTGTATTTCGTTTTATGTTTATGGATTTTTGAGATGGTTGACGGTTTATTATTGTCATTTTTTCATTATGTAGTATTTAATTATTGTAACGAGAAACTAATATATTTAATGATTCCATATGCGTGTTTGAGTGCATCTTTATAATTTGTGCGTGAGAGAGATAGGTCCAGAAAAATCAAACGATGAATTCCAATGGCTCTAGGATATTTGCTTTGCTTGAAAAAGTATCGTAACAGTTTTAAAACTATTGACAGAATTTTATGTTCTACAAACAACATATTTTGTTAAATTAAAATCATTCATGATAACAAAATTGAGACAGCAAAATATGTGTCAAGATGCATTTAAAAGCATTAGCTGCAACCATAAAATGAGACAGTACAAAAATGCACCATTAAATGGTATTTTGAAGGTTATGGTTTACAATTACAATCCGTTGATTTTACGTTTTATCTTCTTTTTTAAGAGGGCTCGATGGCCGTGGCAATGTTAGGCTGTATTGATCTCCTTTAGAAGAGCTCTATAAAAAAAAAAAATATAGGAAAATTCCCAAATTTTAAAGGTAAAATGTATGGATTTTACGTTAATAAATCATATTTTATAGCTTAAAAATTATTATCTTAAAATTCTAGGTAGATCTGATGGTTAAGAACTGAGTACGGTAAACAGCAAATCGGCCCTGTTTTCAAAGTTAATGAAATTTTAAATGAAATATTTGGAGAAATAGCCAGTTTCAAAACAGTTTGATTTTGAAAATATCTTTTAAGGTTTTCATATAAAAGTTATCTAAACATAGCGTTGTTTATAGCTATCCAGTTAACCAGTTACGTCATGATGTACGTCATGGCGACATGAAATGTTTTGACGTTATTGAAATAATGATTATAGAAAGGAGGCGGTGTTATATAATTTAAGTGAGGACATATTTTATTCTTTATTCTTTTTGTCTATTGCATTAAGGAATTTAAATATGTTTCATGAATTTATATATTGTAGTGATTTGACCTCCCCCCCCCCCCCCCACTTTTTTGTTATTTTATTTTAAGTACATCCTTTTAATATTGCAGTTGTATCATAAATGTACATATGGAGAGAAATATTTGTGCTAATAATGATATAGGTTAATGAACCTTAATAACTTACTTTTGTATCGTACAATCATTGTTGACATGTGTTACTTGCCTACATGTCTACTTCCTGTGTGTATACGGAGTTTACCTTACTTTGTGTGAAGAATTATGAAGTGTTCCGAATGTGTGTTTTATCGATTTCTCTGTTTATGCGGGAAATATAAAAGTCTTTGTAAAATAACTCGAGAGAGTATACGATATTTTTTTGAACATAAGTAATGTTTTCCATGCGAATGTTATGTGTTGTTTTGTTATTTATATGACGAGAATCGGTGAGATTTTTTTATTATAGAATTCTGTATGTAGATTTTCCGGAATAGTTTCTATTGATATCACGTGATTTATACAGACTCCGTGTTTTTCTATATTTTTCTATGTTTCGCTCGTGCTATGTATGGAATTCTGTTTTTGGTGATATAAAAGCGAGCAAGTTCTGTAACTCACTCTCTTTTTGGGTTCCTTCTCATTCTGGAGACGACGTAAGTCGTTGTTTTTATCATACCCGCACTTTCTAAAGAATGTTCGGGTATATTGTTGTTACCCTGTTCCGTCCGTCCGTCCGTCCGTCTGTCACGTTCTACTTTCTCAAACTGCTCTTACATCTTATAAACCAGCAAACTGCTCTTGGGGTATGATTTGGGGTGTCATGTTGTTTTGTAAACAGGTTTAAAAAATTCTCTGGTAGTCCTGGGGGTCAAATAATTGGTAAAAGATGACGTTTATTGACAAAAAACCTTCTTCCTCGAACTCCTTTTACATTTTTAACAGTAGACAACTCATCTCTTGGAATATGTTTTGGGGTGTCCTATAGATACGCAATAAAGTTTCGGAAATTTCAATTTTGTCCTGGGGGTCATTAAATGGCTGAAAAATGACGTTTTTTTTTTTTTACAAAAAGTCTGGTTTCAAAAAACATCAATTTCTTTTTGTATTAGCCTAATGATCTAATAGGATATGCTTTGGGGTGTCATGTTGACGTGTAATCATGTTTCAGAATTTTTGTTTTTATCTTGGGGGTCTGTGGGCGTCAAAAAATGACGTTTTTTTGCAAAAAAAAATATGGTTCCCAGAACTCCTCTTACAATTTATGCAGTAGCTATGTCATCTCTTGAGATATGATAGGGGCTGTCCTATTGGTGTGCAATAAGGTTTTAAAAATTTAAATTTCATCCAGGGAGTCAAGTAGTAGCTGAAAATTGACGTTTATCACTCCTAAAAAAACCGACTTCCCAGAACTCCTCTCATGATTTAATGAATAGCCATATCATATCTTGGGGTATGATAGGGCTGTCATATAGTCATGCAATAAGGTTTTAAAAATTTAAATTTCATCCAGGGAGTCAAATAATAGCTGAAAATTGACGTTTATCACTCCTAAAAAAACCTACTTCCCAGAACTCCTCTCATGATTTAATGAATAGCCATATCATATCTTGGGGTATGATAGGGCTGTCATATAGTCATGCAATAAGGTTTTAAAATTTAAATTTCATCCAGGGAGTCAAATAATAGCTGAAAATTGACGTTTATCACTCCTAAAAAAAACCTACTTCCCAGAACTCCTCTCATGATTTAATGAATAGCACATCATCTATAGGGATATAACAGGGTCTGAGCCATAGATATGCAATAAGGTTTTAGAAATATAAATTTGATTCTGAGGGTCAATGCTATTTGCAAAATGATGTTCCGTCCCATAAAAAACCTAATTCCTGGACCTCCTCTTATCTCTTGCGATTGAAATAACGTAGCATAAGATGCATAAGGAGGAAGAATATATAAAATTATGCTTTAGGGGTGGGGATCACAAGCATTTTTTTCAAGTTATTTGATCATTTCTGATTTTGGGAGGGTGGGGTGGGGTTAAGGTGACCCCCAGAGGCCATGACCTACTAATACCACAAAAAGAGTTTCCTTGACATGGTCATGGTTGAAGAAACAAAAACATATATGGTTTAGGAGTGGGGATTTTGATGATTTTGAGGATATTTTAAAAATATTTAACTATTCATGTTTTCGGGGGGTGGGGAGATTCAGAGTCTCTTCTCACATTTTTACAGTAGCAAAATCATTCCTTGATTGGTATTTTTCTGTATGATGTCAGATGTACATAAAGAGATTTTGGAAATTGCTTTTTAATCTTAAAGATAAACAAAATGTTATATGTAATTGTAGAAATTGTAAAGTCAGTCAACAAAAACCTAGAGCTTGCTGTAAAAAAACAAAGCAGGGACAACATTGGGCTAGGGCTAGGAATTGCACTACATATGAATGATAGATTAATACTTGATTAGTTCCAACTCTGGAAAGTCACTGGGCATCTCAAAGGGGGCATAACCTATATACATGTACCAATTGATGTGCAATGACACAAGGAGGAAGAATAAATATGGTCTAGGGTGGGGATCTCAACAGTTATTAAAATGTTTTATAATTTCCTATTTCAGAGGAGGGGGGGGGGGGGTGGGGGTGGTTGTTTAAAAACAACTCCAGGGGGTGGGGGAATAATCCAAGGGGCAGGGGCCAATTTGTCTTAAATGTGTCTAATGTATCTTGACATGATCAGCAGAATTGGACAGAATGATCACTATACTATAGGGCATCTGCAGAGTGGGGCCCTAAATAGTTACAAAATCAATCTATTGATAATATGTTATACATGTATTTAGAAATGTCTTTATTTTCAAAATGATTAACAAATTAATCAGTCAAAATGAGTTATAAATAACCGATTGGCAATTCTGCAATTGATTGCATGATCCCTAGTATAATATCACATGTATTTTTTTTTTTATATAAAATTATACATGTATGTTAACAATCAGGATTTAAATGCACACATTTTCATGAGTCATAAATCTTGACATACCACATATCTCTTGACAAAAAAGAATAAGCAATTTAAAATAAAAGAAAATTAGTCATTAACTCTTTTTCTATTACTGGTGTATGATGATGGGGTAGGGGGTATAATGAAAAAAAAAAAGCTGCAGCATGCCTTCATTCTCACTAGAAATGTATATCTAATCCACACATCCTGGGGATGGGGAACGGTTAAGGCCCCTTCCCCTTCCTCCCTATTATAACTCATATAAACATGATATTTAAAACCCAAATTTAATACAAAATAGGGTCAATGTGGAGTCAACTCAATAGTGTGAGTCTGACAAATGAAAAAATAAAACAATTCTGCAATTAAAATGACAGAACCTTAAGATAACTCTCTGAAATCGATGGGTGATAACCTCGTATAATTTCAGATCTTTATTCATTTTTTTTATTGAAGTACTGTCTATGGTGAATTATCCCAAGTTGTTCCCAGTTAATTGTGTTATATTTGCAAGTCTATCTCGTCGTTCACACATTTTATTTTGTGTCGTGTTTTACGCATGAGTGTAATCCTCAGCGCGTTGTTTTGCATTTAACTTGTTGTATTCGTTCAAATGAATAAATTTGTTAACTTTCTGAATTTGTGTCTTATTACAATAAGTCTTTGGACTTCAGTTCAAGAGGCAGAGTCATGGTCAATGTCAGGGTCAGACTAATTTAAAATATTAGAGCTTAGTAGGTCAGTTTAAGTTATGTTTTATTATGGGTCATTTAAGTTTCCTTGCTGATGGGAGATAATCAGCTGGTGACAGCGCTACTGGGAAAAGGGACTTTCCCACTACAATATCATCATAATACTATTTTGCATTCTCTCACCATATGGTCGTATTACGCAAGCTTCGCTTTCCCCTCTGTCAACGCCCGATGTACTAGATTCATGTACGAACTGACACGAAGGGCAAAATATAAATGGAATCGTTGTAGTTAATTTTTTGTTTTATCTAAAAGCGTGATTATAAACAAATCAATTTAAATGTTTAATATCTGTACATTTTTATTTCAAAGTTACTTTAAAGGCTATTTAGCGGAGGTAAAAATAAAAACTGATTACATAATCTACATGTAGTTTGACAGATTTTTGAACGTTTAAAAAAGCAGTTTTTTCAGGCTCCCGATTCATTCCTGGTTTTATAGAAATCAGATGCAATGTCAACTCATAAAATCTTTTTAAACTTGCCCACAAAGTCTTTGCCCTTTATTGACCTCCCTTTAATATGATTAGGCAGGAGAATGAAAATAACAATGCCACGTGCTTGCCATGCTTGTTTTGAGCATGTGACAGACTATTTCTCCGGTGTTGACAGAGGTGTAAGCTTGTATAGAACGACCTCTAGTGAGGGAATTAACATTTTAAAGAGAAAGAGAGTATCTTTCTATATAATATTATTTAAGGAATAAGGAATCATTCTTTCAGTATTATGAGGTGATAATTTCGGTCGGGGCGTGATCAAATCCAATAAAGCTCGAAGGGCTTTATGATAGATTTGATCACGCCCCGACCGAAATTTTCACCTCATAATACTGAAAGAATGATTCCTTATTACTTATATTTATATAATGTTTAGCAATCGTACGATTAAATATTTGAATATATATAAGCAAACCCCGCTTGCGCCCCAATCATACGTCATTTGAATTTATTGGACTGTATAGTACAAAATTGATATTACGTAGTGTTATCACAGGCAAAGACACTGAAAAATGTAAATATATCCGATTAAAACAAAGGTTGCTGGGACAAAATAAAAAAACAATCTGTCCTCTGTTCAACAAATATCACAAAATGATTAGATTTTAAACGTAAGAGTCTCACACTTGATTCTTTTTTTTAAACACAAAGCCATTCGTAAATTATTTTCAAACATTCACCAAAAAACCCCCCAAAAATAAAACAAAAACAAAACAAAAACAAACAATTCCCGGAATCCTTCAAAAAGCCCCTTCGCAGTCTACAACACTGACTGCCGCAGGTCTGTTTCAAAAAGGAGCCGTATTACCGTATTTACACGTATACCGGGTATTCTCTGCGGCTTGAATTTTATTTTGCAATTTAAACCCTAAAATATTTTTTATCATAATTATGCTGTGTTTTGAATTTCTGAGGTTCAATTCTACTGATATAAAAATAAAATGTTATTCATTTATAGCATAGGAATGTTAGCCCCTCTTTCAAAGTATGTCTATGGGTGCATCGTAATGTTAAAGTTGGATAGGTCTACACTACTTATTCTGTCAAACAAAGCTTGATTGTTTATTTAATTACCAAATAAATGAAGATGTATAATTATTGTACCTTGTTTCAGAATTCTCAGTAGTTTATTCAATATTTAATCAACAAATTTCTCATGTGAAGATTTTTTGTATACCTGATACACGTGCTTCTTAGAGTGTGAAGCAGAAAGGTATATGGGCGGGTCCTCATCTCTTCCTCTAGGGGCTGCTGGTTGGGGAAGACCATAATCATCAGCATAGGTAGTTATAAATGTTTTTACCCTTTTATATTCGAATGCGTTTGGGGCTTTTCTTCCAGAATTTCCATGGACACGGGGTGTGATTCCATTGCACACAACATGTTTAGCTATGCTTTTCAGCATATCTTCTCCAATGTCATAAATAGCTCTGAAGGCAGCAACACATATTTCGGCTCCATTGAAAAAATAACAAAAGCGTTGGCGCTTGATATCGTCCCGATTTTTCTTTGCCATGGATCCATTGACTTTGAGGGCTCCCATGATATACATGTCTTTTCCTTGTTCAGAAAGCTCTCTAACATTCTGAATATGTTCAATCACGACCTTTCTCTCTAGCCTGGTAAAACTTATTTAGAACATGAGCAACCTGTTGATAATTTTGCAATATCTTTTTCTGGAAGACTTGAGACTTCTTGGTCTTGTAATACATCATCATCAAAGTTAACGTCAACTGGTTCCCTTTTCTCTTCTTCTGAATTGATTGCTCTTACAGAGTTTGTCCCTGAATTGATTGCTTTTACAGAGTTTGTCCCAAAGTGATCTTCAAGTAATCTGTCTAATTCCTGTAATAATTCAAGTACATGAAATGTAAGAAAAAAAATACTTAAAGTAGCTGAAACTCTATGTTCAATTAAAACAATTTTCAGTTACCCAGCACGCATCATGTTTTAAAATAATTTTGTACAAAACTATTTAAAAAATGCATTTCAAATTCAGTAAAATATGTCCAATTATACACTGTCCCAAGATATCCTGGATTCACACTGTGCTTAATTACTCAATATTTATAAATACCTCAGGGTTCAAACGATGCTCATTCAAAAGTACGAAAAACAAAGAGTTCTCCTTTGAAATGCCCCCTCTAGCTTATCAGGTTTTAATACACTGCTGAAAAATGTGATGTCTACGGGGTTTTTGTATTGCAACTGGCCCGGATGATAATGTTGAAAAATTGAGCGAGGTATTCCGAGTGACTTCCGAATGGAGAAAAGATGTCAACATTCCCCATTATAAATCTCCGTAGGAAATCAGTTTTCGTTCCTGTGACGGTTTCCGAGTAAAAAATGATAATGTGTGAATGAAATTATCTTGGATATTTTCTCTTTCATCTATTTCAATCGTTTCTATTTCAGGTATGTGTATTTTTATTAAAAATCGTCCGAATGTGCTGCATAAATATCTTGGGACAGACTATAAATTATAATTACACAGCTATTTCACAGTGAACGTGCTTTTCCTTCACAATTCAAAACCAAAATAACATGTCACTGATTACAATTAATTGATAACTGATATAGTTTATTAATAATAATGTGTATCGTATTTGATGATATTATCTTACTCTGTAATTAAATTTGAATAAATATTTTAAATTTTATAAATATCTACGCAATGAAATAAGATTAATTTAAAAGAGAGCTTTAAAAAAAGATATTTAGGCCTATATCCAGTACAGAATATAATTAAAATATTGATATGAGTTATACAAAAATCCAAGTATGCTTTTTGATACCGGTAATGAATATTTTTGCATCTTGTATATAAAACCTCATTAATTCTTGAAAAAAAATAATTAGTATTTTTTTTTTTTCATGATTACTTTCCAAAATTTAAATAAGAAAATTTGAAATAAAAATTTAATATAAAAAAACAGCTTTTCCACCTTTTCATTACTTGATATATTTCATATATTTTTTCTAAAAAATACCAGACACATAAATAACATGTTATTTAGATTCGATAGTAAACAACTTTAAATTTCCGTAATAGAAATCAAAATGTGTGATCCTATATCACCATGCATTTAAAGATAATGAATATCATTTGAAAAACTGCTGATTTTTACAATGTTCCAGACTTTTATTCATTAAAGCCATGTCTTTAAGATACAGCAATGCATATCTGCGCTAGGCTATACAACGAAGTACTCAGCACGATGAGCCGGTGGCTAAACTCTTATCAAGACATGTACTT
The DNA here is from genome assembly GCA_033439105.1 of Magallana nippona. Classification (NCBI taxonomy): domain Eukaryota; kingdom Metazoa; phylum Mollusca; class Bivalvia; order Ostreida; family Ostreidae; genus Magallana; species Magallana nippona. The sequence continues at coordinate 18,238,429 of CM065920.1, read as the reverse complement.
TTGTTTATACGATCTTAATTCGATTAATAAGAATAATATTTGTGTATGCACCATTTTATGTGAAAATAATATGTTGTTGAGTTTGTTTAACAAACGATAGTGGTAAATAATGTTATGCGTTACGTAGGTTTACCTATGGGTGGAGAGTATGAAGTGACATAAACAAACGCTTTATCATACCGAGTTGTTGATGATTACGTTGTTTTCTCAGGTTAAAGACGCAAACTATATTTTATCAAACAAATTTTTCTACATAAAACAAAATAATATTACCTCAAATTCATCCATTGTTTGTCTTTTTTCATTAACACAGGATTGCTTGCTCAATGTCACAGGTAGTCTGCTAACGTTAAAATCCCGTGCTAAATGACGTTGCGTTTTGCATTGTGATGTAAAAAAAAAAATAGCGTAACGTCATAAGGGGGTTTTTTGCTTGGAACGGCTCATAAGATGATTAAATTAAAAATATAAAAATAATTGGAATGAACCCACACAAATAATCTTGGATGATAAACAATGAATCTTCTGAGTTCAGAAAAACTGTGATATTAATCTTTGCAGTGGTTTTTTTTCTGACATCTTGTGAGAGTCCCCTATATCGGTGCTTGATAAGATATCGTGGAATATGTTATTTGTAAGAAGAAAGAAATCTATTAAAGTAGCTGGTTGTATATGTACAAGTAAAGTTGGATTGCATAATCTGTTGACTGTTAGCACATATTTTAACCTCTGAGAGATAAAGAGAGGGAGAGGGTGATACAGAGAGAGAGAGAGAGAGAGAGAGAGAGAGAGAGAGAGAGAGAGAGAGAGAGACCTAGATTATTAAGGTCTTCCGTCTTCAGCGGAAGACCTTACTGTTTTTCTACTGTTTCTCATTCTTCTATATTATTTAATTATTCTTCTTGGTAGACACCCTTAATTTCTCAGCCATTTCTCCATCGATTTTAATGATTTTTACAGGGATGATGTCTTAGGTGAACCTCTCATTGCATACAACTTTTTGTCTGAAAATTCAATTCCGCTTCTGAATTATCTCCCTTTTTCATGTATTTTGGGACATGATATTGTCCACGCATCTCCTCAAAAATCTTTATAGTTAAAGACTTGAAATTTATATGCAAGATAGAGTGGTTATGGTAGATTTGCAGGCTTGTTTTAGATTTGACTAGAAGTCATTGTCCTGGAAGCTCGCCTGAACCTGAAAATGTTGATGTTAACTTTTTTGACAGTTTTTTGGGAAATTTGAGATTTGATCACGAATATCTTTCTTGTCATAAATATTTTGTTAACATATGTAGAACATTAAAAGTTTATATAAACAAGACCTTTCAACTGACACCAAGCAAAAGGGGCTGACCCCTCATATTAGGGGCCCAGAAGGGTCTAAAGTCTTTCATCTATATCTCTTTAATAAGAAACAATTTGTAATGTGTTATAGAAGCAAAAATGTTAGTCTTCTAGCTCTTTATCTACGCATGTTAAAAGTTTTCGGATATGTTACATAATTAGGGGTTTTAAGGGGCTAGAAGTCCAATATTTTGATCATTTATATCTTAAAAAGGAGAAATATTTTGAAAAGCATTATATAGGAGAAGATGCTTAGAATAGTGTTCGTAATAAAATGTAACCATCAAAGTTTCGTCAAATGGACCCTACAAGGAGATAAAGGGTCGGCCCCTAAAGCAATCTTTCCCAAATATCTCAAGAACGGTAACACATTTCTGAACACTTAATGGACAAAATGTGTGTAAAATAATAAGATCTTTCAGTTGATATCAAGAAAAAGGGGCTGAAAAAAAAAATGAAAAAAGATAAAGAAATAGAAGAAAATAGTCTGTTCAGAATCAAGAGATCTTTTTTTTTTCTTTTTACAAATCATTTAGCTGGTAAATAGCAAAATAAAGGTCATACATGTATCTCAACTTCTAAAATTGGAAGGAAGACCTCCTCGTTGCTCGCAACGAGATCGTGTCTAGTTATTTATTATTATTATAAAGCATACATGTATGTATTGGGTAAGACAATTTTTTAAATATTAGAACGATAATTCCTTTATGTTGAATTGCTTTTCAACTTTTTCAATTAACTGTGCTTGTATATACGTTTACATTAAGAAACGGTTACGCCACTGTTGGTGCTTTTTGCGGGTATGAAGGTAGCTAGCATTGCAGAAAAAAAAAATTACCCGCGTTTTCTTTAGTTTAGATCGATCAAAAAATAATCAACACAAAATTCAACGCAAAAGTACAAATAAGACATCCATGAACGATTATTAAAACATTATTTAATGTAGTTTCTTAAATTAAAGTTGTCATTTAAAACGCTAAACACTGCATCTATCATTAGTTTAGAATTCTTATATTCTTGTACAAAATATTGTATTTGTTTGATGGCACTGTAGAATTGAATTTAACCTAGGTAATGAATGAAAAGGTGCATTAATAAAGATTTTCTCACTTATATAAATATACAAACCTAACTCGAATAGCATTGTAATAGATCCTAGTACACAAACGTTAAATAAAAATTCAAGAAAGTTGGGCAAAATAGCTAACACTCTTGACGCGCGCAGGTCGACTGATCTGTTAGCGCGTACATTGACAGATTTTGTTTTGAAAATTAGAATTGTAATTGATCCAATATGTAATACCAGTATTCGTCAGCCAAGTTACATTGTATACTTTAGATTATTGACATCCATTTACTAGTAGATAGACTGAGCGCTTAAAATACATGCACCTAGGAATATGATCACTATTATTTTTTTCTTGTGAAAATAGTTTTTAAGTTTGATTTAAATACTTCAACATGATCGGTAAACACTCAGTGTCTGATTTATATTTCTAATAACTGTGTACCAAATATATAAATTTGATATGGAATATAATCGTGTCTTGAACCTGACTTTTGAATTGAAAATAAAACTGTTTTGAAATAAATGTATCTTTTCAAATTCTCTTTCTCTCCCTTTCTCGGCTACTTTATGACGTCATTTGTTTACACTTGTTACGTCATTTTTGTAGAGTATGACGGTACACAAATAACTTCATATTCATAATAGAGCAGATTATAAGAAATGTTGAGGTTTTTAAAATAATATTTTTTCTTATATTCATCATAAAATTAACATTGTGTATTTTTTTCACTACACAACAATATTGGCCTTTTATCTGCAATTACACGGTATGTAATTGTGAGTAATTCAAATACGCCGTGTCTAAGGACTAACAAACTGATCAGAAATACTCCAATTTCTCCATGGAACCATTTTATTTTTCTTTAATTTAAGTCAATTGTCAACATTAAAGTCGAATTTTACAATCACATATTTTTTCTAAGCATTATCATATTAAAGAAACTCATCTTACACCTTAGCTGACAAATCAAAACATCCATGTCTTGTTCATCTTGAAAATAGAAAATAATGAAAAACGAAAGTGGCCGCAGTCTTGTACATATTTTTTTCCGTTTTTATATTAATAAGCAGACTCAAAGTGTGCATATCTGAAATTTTGGTGTATGTTCTCGAGTGCGGCCTTATAGAAATATCAGATCAAACATGTCAAAAACCCATATATTTCACAAAATCCATATATAAGGTCCGGTTTCGGAGTTTACAATTACCAGTCGCACGTGAATTTTAGCAAACGAATGTGGTGTTGTACATGAATTATTCCGGCGAACAGATTGAAGATATAATGTGTTTGATATTTCAAAAGGGCCAATATGTAATACTTAGCGTACCCAGTTCTTTGTTGACCATCCAGCCTCCTTAATCTTGGAAGTGAAAAAGTTGTCCTTCAAAGGAAATTAGGGATATGTTTTATCTTTAAAGACATAAATGATTTTAATACACAATGCATTTTGATAAATATGCACATTCATTTTTTAAAGGGGTGGGAGTAAAGGGGTGCTCTTTTGGCCATGCACTGATTTTGCAGTGATTTCTGCTACTAAACATAGAATATGTAAAAAGAGTGCTTATTTACTTAATTAAAAATTTATACCTCTACTTTTGAAATTCTTGACCACTGTTCGAGAAAATCAGTTATTATCAGGGTGCTCTGTGGGCCATATAGTATTAGTAACTCCCCATCATGATTTCAAATTCTATTTTCTGTATTTTAGCAGGTAAATGAGTGCCCAAATGAGGATCAAATATGAATTTCGTGGATGTTGGTATCGTGATGCGACTCCAACTATAATGTATCAAAAGTGCATTTTGATAACTATGTATTTATACGTCTGGATATTTTAATAATATAATAGTATTAGACATTTATTTAAAGAAACTCTAAATTGTCTAATTTGCTACCAAAACATTTTTTCCATTTTTAAGCGGGTATTCCAAAGGAAAAATCCCGTTAGTGAAGTGGTGAAAATGGCATGCGGGCGGGTGGTTGTGTGGGCGGCTGCCAAAAGGGTACCTTTATTGTACGGATAACTCCTCCTACAGTTTTCAAGATAGGAAGTTGTTCTTTTACAGATCTAATTTACATATATCAGAGGTGTGCATATTGCTAAGCTTTTGATTTCTGATAATTTATGAAAAAAATACCAGCTGTTAAAGATAGTAATTTTGATTGGTAAAATATTGCATATAGGGTACCGCTGTTGTACATGTATGGATAACTCCTCCTACAATTTTCAAGATAAGAAGTTATTCTTTTGAAGATCAATTGTACATATATCAGAGGTGTGCATATTGTTAGGATTTTGATTTCTGATAATTTATGATAAAATTAACAGCTGTTGAAAAATATTGCATATAGAGTACACCATTTCTCTGGATTGGTAGTGTTCATCAATTCAGGGTTGACAAATGGATTATGGATACCGTTCACATAAAAGAAAACCCGGTTTGCTGTCACATTGACAGCTTTTCTCTTGTCTTTAATTTTTTTTAGAGTCATATTTTTAAAAAAAATTGTCCTTGAAATTATATTTCAAATGATAATTTAATGACCCGTGAAATAAATAAAGAAAAATAACTAACTTAGGACATCAAGAATAAAATAAAATTGCAAGTTCGTTTTTTCATTTTTTCTTGTGAAGTTCACAACACATATATTAGTTTTTTCCGTTCTGATAGACTCACTTTTGTACAGTAATCAGTTGCTCTGACCGTCCTCCTGGTACTCGTTTCCACGGATGACATCATCGGTCAGTGTCTGACCAGACGTCTGCTGTGTGGGTCCGGTTTACACCTCTTGATGTTACCATCATTCCCCTTTCTGTTGATCAGCATATGCCTATGGGTATCAGCGGAACTGTACGAAGTGATTATGAGAGTACAGGCACTGACGTGAAATTAAGAGGTAAAGAAGATCAGCGACATAAACATCCCCGTCGTTAAATACATATATTAGTGTTTCCGTTCTGTCTGACTTTGTATGGTACAGTACAGCCTGGTCTGACCGTCCTCTTGGTTTTCACGGATGACATCACCGGTCAGTGTCACGTGTCTGACCACACGTCTGCTGTGTGGGTCCGGTTGACATCTCTGGATGTGACCATCACCCCCCTATCTGTTGAGCGGCATATGTCTATATGTATCAGCGGAACAGTACAAAGTGCTGATAAAGTTAGTTTTACGAGCTCTGACGTTAAATGAAGAGTTAGACAAGTTCAGCAACATACACATCGCCGTTGTTGAAAATTTATCGTACCATTTATATAATACCTATAACGCTTTTTCTTTTTAATCTAAACTCGTTCAAATATGTCAAATAATATTAATAGACAATAAAGACACCAATACTGATGCTCCGAAATCATTTTCTATCAATCTCCGAACTAAAATGGTCCTGTTTTAATAGCATAAAGTACACCATGCCCGATGGTCATCTTAATCAATTTCATCTAAATCAAAAGTTTGTCCCATAATGGAATCCAGTAATCCTTCCCAAATTTCCCCTTTTCTGTATTACACTGAATGAACCCTGTTCTGAACATCTTTTTCTCTAATCGACATGGGCCTTCTCAAATCTCTGAGGTTGTCTATCAAAACTATATCTGACATAGTTCCGTGTTTTTCCTCCAGAAATTTAACGAGATCTAATATATGTTCTTTTTTCTTTTCGAGATCTGCTTTTTTCTTTCTCACTTCAGCATTTTTTCTTTCCAGAGTTTCCTTTAATGAGTTCTCCTATTTCTTCTTGATTTCATTAAGTGTTGACACAATAGCGTCAAAATGTTTCTTAAGTTTCGAAACCTCAGAATCACAACATTTCTGGCTGTCTTCCAGTTGTTTGGCTTCCTTCTGTATACTCTCTTCAATCTCTTGCACATCTTGTTCCTTAGTTTTAGAATGAATCATCTTTAGCTCTCGTCTCTTTAGAATGGCTGCTGTGGGTATTGTTTTACAGTCGTGATCCGTGTGGTCTTTTTCGCACATTGTGAACAAAATTAATGAAGTCATCGCAGTCCTTGCAAACTATGGTGTATTGAGTTTCTCGCTGTACTCTGGTGTATTAAGAGCTGAGTCAGTTTAAACATTGGGTCTGCATTTGTATCGGAGTACAGTTAAGACTTGGAATATAAATATCGATATTGGCAAATTGATGTGCTTACAATATACATAGCATGATTGACGCATCAAGTTAGCTATCGATTCTATATGATCAATACATTTTCAGTTGAACAGACAATAGTCCCGCTTTAAAACTCAAAGTGTTAACCATCGTATTACACAGCATCTAATGCGCAATAAAGTTGTAAGGCAAACAAATCAAATGTAAAAAGTTGCAAATAATGATTGAATGATAGTTTACTTTAAAACTCAGTTCATTCTTGCCATTTAAAATTGTATCATTTTTATTTTCTTTCAATATCAAAACATTGCAACAAGCCTTTGATAAATCGATGCATTTCTTGTAAAATATATTATTATCATTGTCTGCGTCATCTGTGTCATATTTGGATATTTTACTGGAAATTTTACTGGAAATGGATATTGATGGTAACCTAACAACAAAGCTTTACGCTATGACATCAATTTTTTTATAGTCATCTTTCCTTACTTATGTAGCAATATACCTTCATCACCTGCATATGGTGTTTTTGTCTCTCAGTTAATTCGATATGCAAGGGCATGATCTTCGTTTCGTATGAACAGTTTCTAAGGCGAGGCAAGCTACTGACAAACAAGTTGTTAGACCATAATTAATCAGCTAATTGTCTACGGACTTTTCCGTTTTTCCTGATTACGACAAAGAGCACATGGCGGGTGTGACCTGTCAGCAGAGAAAGCTCAATCCTCCATGGCACCCGATTCTACATCTATTTTTTTTTAAGAGGTCCGTGTTTGCTCTGCTCCCTTTTTGTAATTTTCCTTTGGACTTTTGAATTTGAACACCGTTCGTTATCACCACATGTCATCATTAATCCAATTCTACTTATCCGTGCCTATCATTCTATATTTTTTTTTAAAAAGTGTACCTCATTCAACACAATATATCTATATAATTAGAGAATAATGTAACTTGAATTAGGATTTATTAATTTGAAATTTCTTGTTACATAAGTGACAAACACTTGTAGAGATAGTTTTGACATCGTACCATCCAATTGTTTAACAGAGAAAAGGTTTTAAATTTGAAAGGTTAATAAAATACTTTTTCATATTATAAGTGTTTATATCATGTGATATTTTATTTTTGTAGATCGCTACACCAGGAAGTTTAGGGTGATTCATCATGGTGTAGCGACAAGGTTTGTTATTTGTAGATTAATATAAAACTATTTGTTTTGCTGTATAGCGAACATCATTTACTTATGTATATGTTACCATGTATAGCTGATTATCTTATACGATCAATAAATGATTTCGAAACGGTTTCACTTATTCACAATGCGGGTCATTTATCTTCTTCTAATGCCATGTTTTATGCGTAAATATGTGAAGAGTGAGAATTCAAATTATTTTACTAATGCTTTAAATAGATGCACGCTATTCTTTTTCAATCTTAATCTTAATCATATCTTGATATATGAATATATCATTTTTTCTTATAGGTGAGTTTTGAGAATTTTTATGCAAATAAGACATGAAACTATGGATCCTCAGTGCAGAGCCCAAGATGTCTTACGGTGCTCCATCTGTGCAAACTCTCTTCCCTCGATGCACTGTGATGTTTGTAATATCTGTCTCTGTAAAAGCTGTGTTGGTGAACATCTTTTAGATTTGTCCAAATTTCATAAAGTGGTGCCATTCGAACAGCGGAATTCAACCCCTAATTATCCAACATGTACACAGCACACTACCAGGCAATGTGAAATTTATTGCGAACAATGTGAAATTCCTATATGTGTAGAATGTGCGTCTTCTACAGATCACAGGCGCCATGGATTTGTTGATATAATGACAATTTTTGAAAAAAGACATAAAGATTTGCAGGAAGATTTGAAAGAATTACAAAAATCAATATACCCTAATCATCAGACATTTGCGTCAAACATCCAAGTAAAAAAAGCCGACCTTAAAGAAAAGACAAAGATATTGACATCAGGTATTGATACTCAGGGAGAAATCTGGCACAGAGAAATAGACGCTGTCGGGAAGATTCTAAAATTTAAAATTCACGAGATAGAATCCAATCAAATCGCTGTCCTAGATAAACAACAGGAAGAAATAAATCAAACCATATTTGAACTACAGCAAGTCATTCTTAATTTGAAGAAAGCACTAGTCTCAAATGATATGTCTGTTATCTTCTGTAACAGATCCAGAAATGCTGAATTCAGGAACCTGCCGCCTGAGGTCAGCGTGTCCTTACCAAGTTTCCATTCTCAGAAAATTGATACAAAACAGCTTCAAGAACAATTTGGTTCCCTGTCATTAATGTCTGATTCAATGTATGAGACTGAATTTGCATTTGAGAATCTGGTGTCTGGTGTAAATGCTGAATACGAGAATGAATTTACAATAAATACTCCAGGAAAAGAAGCCTCGATTCCTAAAGAACCAAAAATCATAGTTGCAAGAAACGCAGGTCATGGGGTCTTGAATGGTGTAGTTTGTTTGAATGACAATGAAATTTGGACATGTGGTCAGGACAGCACCATAAAGCTTTACAACTTGCAAGGTGAATTACTTTCGTCAATTCAAACCAAATCAGGAAACTGGCCTTGGGATATAGCAATCACAAAGAGTGGAGACCTCTTGTATACTGACCCAAAAGATAAAACTGTGTACAAAGTTAGAGATAATCAGATTCAGATGGTGACAAGACTAGAGAGTTGGATACCACGATCTCTATGTGGTACTCGCACTGGTGATATCCTCGTTGTTTGGGTCAGCTATGATGAAAAACAAACACAAATTGTGCGCTACAGTAAATCCTCCAAAAAACAAACCATTCGATTTGATGAGAATGGCATACCTCTCTATTCCTCCGGTTTTTACAATAAATTCATTTGTGAGAATAGAAACCTTGATATATGTGTATCTGACTATGGAGCAGGTGCTGTAGTTGTGGTGAATCAGACCGGTAAACTGCGGTTTACATATACTGGTTCCCCGGGTACTCCCAAGGGATCATTTTTTCCAAGTGGCATCACAACAGATAGCCTGAGTCATATCCTGACAGCAGACAGCCAGTGTATCCACATCCTAGATCAAGATGGACAGTTCCTCCGCGATATGAAACACAAAGACTTACATTTTCCTCGTGTTCTGTGTATGAACAACAACGGAAATCTTTTCGTTGCCGAGTTGGAAGGTAACGCAAAATTATAATACTCCATTGTGTTAAAAAGCGAGATTCGAGAATAATAGTTTTATGAGAATATGATTTATTCGTAATTAGTTAAACCACCGAACTCTCTTAATTAGTTGTCCTTACTAGCACTTTTAATTGAATTAAAAACAAACAGGTGCTTGAAGATAGAAACAAACCCCCTCCCTTTTCCCCTTTGCAATTTACCGGGTTTGGCTCTGTCTAAATTGGACCCCATGGATAGTTGACTCCACTTTCGAATAAATATTTATACAGCCAGATACAAAACACATCAAATGATCAAAACATAATGAAATCTTTATCATTACCACTCCTGTACATAAAAAGAATAAAGGTCTTCTTTTTATGTACAGGAGTTGGGTGTGATAAAACCGTGGGTTTTTTCAGATTAAAAAATATATAACAAGAAAAGATTCAATTACCCCAGGGGTCTAATTTTCCGTATTCATATATTGTTATGAGGGGTCATTTCATCAAGTACCTGTGGTAAAAATATTATTAATGTTGCTATATGGCGTTCATTTTCCATACTCAGATATTTTAATTTAAATATCCACGACCATTGACCAAAAGCTATAATTATTTTTCGACCGAATTCTAATAAACGATTTCATGATTTATATTTAATCATATAGATACTAGTGATTAAGATAGAATTATGAACAAGAGAAAAGCTGTCAATGTGACAGCGAACCGGATTTTCTTTGAATAGTACCCATAATCCATTTGGCAACCCTGAATTGATGAACACTACCTATTCAGAGAAATGGGGTACTCTATATGTAATATTTTTGCCAAAAAATGACTAAGTTCAACAGCTGGTATTTTTTTCATAAATTGTCAGAAATCAAAATCCTAGCAATATGCACACCTCTGATATATGTACAATTGATCTGCAAAAGAACAACTTCCTATCTTGAAAACTGTAGTTATCCGCACAATAAGGGTACCCTTTTGGTAGCCGCCCACTCGCCCGTCCGCCATTTTCACCATTTCAATAACCGGATTTTTCCTTTGGAAAACCCGGTTAAAAATATGATAAGCAATTTAACGAGACCTAATTTTTTTCAGCACAAGTGTTTGATGTTGCCGTGCAGGAAACTGAAAATTCAAAAAGACTGAATTTGAAAAACGGTGGAAATTACAAACTCTTTGTCACTAAGGATTCAATAGACCTTGGCGATTTCAATAGACAAAATATCAAGATTAGGTGGCCGCTGAAATACATACGCCGATATGGCTTCAACACCAGGAATATCTTCGTGTTTGAAGCAGGAAGGCGATGCGAAACCGGGGAAGGATGTTTCAATTTCATCATAGACAGAAATCAAAAAGAATTAAAAATGGCCATAGATAATGCAGCTAACGATCAAATCGAGGGAGTGTTCTCTGTTAAATTCAGGATGCTTCACAACTAAGCAGCAGTCAATCGTCAATCGTCAATCGAAAGTCGTGAATCAAAGGATTTTATCTACATATGCAGGAAATGTCCGATGATAACATAACTATTTTCATATACATGTATATCATAACCTAAATTGTATGACTCAATAATGAGGAAACAGTTTTGTGAATCATATTTTTATTACGAGAAAACAACTTTTTTCAGGTTTTGTTTTAAGTATGCAAGTAATGGAAAGAGGGGTGTGTTTGTTTAACAAAATAAGAATGTAGGTTGATGTTTGGATCATCCCAATCGTTGTCTTCCTAATTCCATTGTCTTTGCAATGATACATACTAGTGAGACATAAATTGTCTTGGTTCCACTAGATTATAAAACAAGTAATTATTATGAATAAAGTAAAAATTGATTTATCATGGCGAAAAAATGTGTTATTCTATCAATTAATTGTAATATTTCCTTACTTAACTCACAGATTGTTTAATTCTCTTTCAAAGTTTGATACTGTCATTTTGTTAAGACTTGCTTCTTCCTCATACGTTGATACATGTAACTACAATAAATGATAATATTTCCTGTATCAGTCATGATGATATATTGTATTTTATAGTTATAAAAAGTAATACCATTAAGGTACAAAGAACAAAAAATTAGAGTTTATATAATGGCATAAAAAAGAGAGGAAATATATTTTTTGTTCCAAAATAGGTTCATTAAATATATTAAATACGAGATTCAAGAGCCCCTTCACAACCCTGCAGTTGGAGTACAGCTGAGCCAACTATACTGTTCATTTTCTCAAAAGCACATGGAACGAATGATTTATACATGCAACATATGCATAATGTAATTGAATCGCTTAAGTTTGATAAACTGAAGTTTGGGATACAGCACTGACAGTCTCTGTCACATCACAACTATTGTACTCGTGAAATATGGAACGAGACACTCAACTTTAATAGGAAACCATCCGGTTGAAAAAAAAAGCCTTTCCTTAAACCTATGAATCTTCTCCTCGGAACGATTGCTTTATTTAGTACATAATAACCCTTCTAAAATATTACAAAACAAAATTTATTGTACGATTTATCTAAATTGACAGTGTTGTTTAATATGGATTCACTGCCTTCACGGACAGCTGTAAATAGGGATGAGGGAGATAACTACACCAGATTGTTTTGAATCAAATTCATGAATAATAATTATCATATAATTTTTATTAATAAATGATTACTTTATTAAACGTACAGAGAAAAAGAACTTCTGATTCGAAAAGAAATAAAGGACCTTCAATGTTTATAATATTACAATAAAAGACAATTCTATTATGATTAAATGGGATTAAAACTCGCGAGCTCCCTATACATGTACATTTACATCCTTAACTGACACCTGTAAGGTGGTAGGTGGAAGACAACAATAAATGAATGGGTTTTTTTTTTTATATATTAATATTTGGTTTATTTTTGTCAATGATAATAAGTTGATTAAGACAAATCAGAAACAGGAAAGGGGAAACTCCGATGTCGGAACGAAAAAGGACGTACCATGTTTGTTATTAGAGAGGTTTAGCAAACCAACGTGTACACGTACGTGTACCTGTAGAAAGGAAAATATGTGCATTACGTCATCAGTTTGTGTAATGACGAATTTCTACACGTATGTACCCGAATAAACATACGTGTAAATTGCAAAGTACCCGTAAGGTCGAACTTGTAGCTTCTGTTTCCCTGTTGGCTATTTATTTTAACAAATATGTGTATTTCTCTTAAAGCTGAATATTTAATGCGAATACTGATACCAACAAATATAATTTTTCATAGAAAATTGGAGTTTTAATACACGTATCTCTTCCTCCAAAACATGCAATGGCTCTGTTATTTTATTCATTTGGTATAAATAAATATATCCATATATGATAAAATGATATTCAATAAAATTAACACATGCAATTCTCATTTTTCGAATGTGATTAAAAAATTATCCGATTAGTAGGAGAGAATATCTAAAATTATATTTAATACATTTACACGTACAGGTACACGTTTTAACTGCTAAACAAGAGAAGTTATGTGAACTGGTACGTGTAGTTCTAACTTGTAACCTACACGTACACGTACGCGTACCTGTTGGTCTGATAAACCTCTCTAATTTAGAATAAAAGACGGATCTATGCGCCATTAGACGGTATTAAAGGGGAAGGAAACTATACATATGTTGAACAAAAATTCAATTGATTAACAGCTACTATAATTGTGGATCGTATTATATTTTTCATTAAAATCCCCTGAACAATGACTAAATCAAGAAATATCGATTCCTTAATTTAAATTTCCCGTCGCTATTAGACCTCCTCTTTTAGATTTTAAAATCTAACGAACATGCCCTGTTTGCCATTGGTTTGTAATTTAGCGCAAAGTCAAAGGTAAAAGAATATGGTCTCAAGTCGATACTTTTTCACATTTTCCAGAACTTGTCATTTAGAGCGAATATCATGATTTGCTAATACTGATCCTATGTTGATAAAACAAATCGGAATGGATGGTGTGACGTCATAGATTATAGTTCAATGGCAGCTTCTCCGCGAAGCTGTGGGAATTGACAGATAGCAAGTATAGTAGAAAATATCTGCTATCGATATTTTGACAAGATAACTCCGAAGTTAGAGAATGTTTTTTTTAAACATCCCAATTACAATTAACATATTATTCAGTTGTCGAAGAACTTGACTTGGAAAGTTAATCATTTGTTTACTCGGGGTCATTTTTCAACACTGAATGTGTTGAATTAAGATTCTTAGAAATGTAAAGTTTGCAGCGTCGTGAAACTGTTCTCTTTTCATACAAATCGCGAAGCTCAGTGGTAGGGTTGTATCTTTTTCTAATTTATTTATAACAAATACAAAAGAGTTTTACATCATTTTAGCCTCTAGTAAATGGCGGAAAATTCGATTCTCTAACTTCAAACGTGCATTAAAGCTTACTTATGTACTTAATTTTTAAAAACGCATGACCAAATGTGATAATTTATACCACTTTATTAGTATAAATAAAACTTTTTTACTTCCCTTCTCCTACACAATTAGTCGAGTCCTTATCAATCATATAGAAGTACAGATTAATCTTTAATTATTTATTTAATCATTTATATTTTTTTAAGAATTTTGAATCGAGTTAAGTCATTTTGATAAAAAGTAGACACATTTATCCATCTGGAGAACTCAAAATGAAATTAAACATCAGTTAGCACTTATAGTACTCTTTATTGTTTAGAAAATGGCATGTGGAAAATATTCCACTTATATTTTTAGTTGCTTTATTTTACATTTTTTTTTTATTTCTCTGATAGGTGACAATTTAAAAATCAAAATATTTATGTAAAATGTTTATTAAATAACTACATTTTATAAATTAATATTTTCTATCATTCAGTAGGTTTTTTTTTCTAGAATATGATGAACCCAAAACATTGAAGGTAACATTGGATGAAAAATCCAGTTTCAGCAAAACTAAAACTATATGGAAACCTTGCTGAAACTTGAAGTTGAAGTTTCCTGTAAAGTTTCCGCAATGCAGAAACCATTATATCGATTCAGCAAGTATCCGTTAGGTTTCAGTCAGCAGAAACTTTAGTCTAAGATTCCTAATGGTTTCCGCAATGCGGAAACCAAAATTGAAATGTATGAAAAGTGGTGTAAATTATTATGGAATTATCAATTAATTTCAGCACATTTCCGCTAGGTTTCAGGATGCTGAAACTTTAAGTTAAGATTCCAAATAGTTTACGCACAGCTGAAACCATTACTAAAAATTATTTGAGTTTTGATAGTTATATCAATAATTTTAACAGGTTTAAGTTTAATTCTAGCCTCATGATCATGAATCCGTACATGCTTATATGTACAGTAGGTCATAGCGTGACTGAAACTGTATGTATACATGTAACTATCTTTAAATGTGGAAAATAAGGCGATTAACAAATTAACTAAGTACATGTAATTAATTTTAAATGAAAAGAACAACTAATGTCTCTCTTGTTAAATAATCAAATCATTAATCTTAGGTACTGGGGCACGTATATACATGTGTATACATTCTTTGTCCAGGGGACCTCCTGTTTGTGATTTTCCTGTATATTCTGTGTGGATTGCAGAGTTTTTCTTTGACTGTTACATAACATATACACAGTACAAAGCATGAGTTTATACCTGTAGCCCGGTAGGAATTTTTTTTCCAATTTGTGTGTATCTCAGTTAGTAAAAAATTAGTTACTTTATAAGATTTGGAGGACCTTCTACATTGTATGTGAAATACATACAATATGACAACAACATTTCGTTGTGACAAGATTCAGCTTTACCGAGAAGTTGGTAAAAAAAATCTGTTACATATATATGTTGGCAAGATAATAAACAATATAGAGGAAGTTTATCCTGTAGTCTGATTCTCAAAATATCTCTTTGACATGAATTTATATGCATTTTTTAAATCAATATAAGTCATAATAAACTTAACCATGGCAAAGACCTTCACAATCGCAATGGGTGCCAAACGAAGATTTTTCTCTCGAAATCCTATACTCTCAAAGTGGTCACACCTTAAAAAAACATATAATATGTCAATTGTCGAGTACATGTATTCTTAAATAAAAAAAGTCCTTTGTCGAATTTTTAAAAACATTTCCACATTGATTTAATTTAAAATGCTCACCAAGCAACAAACCAAATATAACCAAACTAACTACTGTACATGTATTTGATATACGCACATGTACCTTCATTATTAATTTGTTATATCTATGAAAATTAGATATTTTTTCCAATGTTTAATAAGTTTGATCAGCTGATAAAAACGAGAGAAAATCCTGATCTCATCTTTGGCGTAGCTTGTGGTTGCGATGACGCGATAAACCAGTCTTACCTTTTCATTTGCTGAGGTCTTTGGTTGCGATGACGTCACTGCCCGCTTATGTTCCCGTATCTGCTTCCGCCACCAGATCTGCTGAAGACGCTGAAGCTCGTGCTGTAATGCAGTGCACTTGTTTTCCTGGCTAAACTTGTTCAAGCTCTCTAGTTCTTTGTTCAAGCTTACAAAATAGTCAAATTACCAAGATGTAAATAAAGATATCGAGATTAAACTAGAGTATTGTACATGTAAATATTTACGGATCGACAAGCTACTGTAACAAAATTATTGCAAACGGTTATTTTTCGTTGAATCAATGAAAATTTAAAAAAAAAACTATATATCAGGTAGGTTATTGCAAGCACGCACAAAATTAATTTAAATTTTTTTTTAACTTTATCAGAAAATATCTTGTGTGATTTATTTATACAAGCCACTGTTTTAAGACATTATGGTCCCGATTAGAAACTCAATCTCAGGTTTTGCTTGATTTACGCAAGGTTCTGTTTTCAGACATGATCCCGACACGTACCGTAAGAACTCTGGGTCTCTGTGAGGAATAGCGTTTAGCTCTGACTTCTTGACACTGAGGATACCACTCTGCTCCCTGAGTTGTCCCAGCTGTTGGTCAAGTTCTAAAAAAATAGGTTAGATTTGGTTGTTTGGGGTTTCTTGAAAATTGTTTCAGCTTATGTATTAATTTTCTGTAGCAACAATATTATCAGATCATTTCAAAGAGTTTGTACTCTCAAAGGGTGTGAATACGTGACGTGTCTATGTATTTTGTTGTTATATATCCCAGTAATCATCGGCTAGCAAGACAAAAAATTGTTAACAACGCCTCTAGAAAAAATATGCCAAAAAACCAAGTATTACTTTAATATTTCTTCACAATAAAAGCAGTTCTTTGAGCTAGTGCCAAAAAGGTTCTTATCGTTTGTTATACACTATAAGCTATCTTAAATGCTAGTATAATTTTTAGTCTTTAAATGGTACCGGTATATTGAATGCATGTTTTTATGCAATTGATCATATGAGAGAATTTGAAATATATTATTTGTTATCACTTCTGCAGCTGGTCTCCCTTCACTGTAACAATGTTTCGCTGTATTTCTGTCTCTAATACCTTCCATTGTTTTTTGAAGACCCTGAGAAGTTTGCTTTTCTCTGTCAAGTTGTCCTCTCAATTCTTCAGCTGCTCTGTTTTTTTCGGTGATCCTTTCAAGCTCTTGCAGAAAAGGGAAACCACAAACATTCAATAGGCTTCAGAGAAAAGTTTTCCACTGGAATTTTTTTTACATAAATAATGGATTTACTTTTTTTTTTTTAAATCTTACAACGAAAATGCTCAACGAAAAATAAAGGATAATAAAAAAAAATGATAATAGAATAGTATTGAAAAACAGAAAAATAAGCACTGTCGTTTAAAATTCCCGAGAATCTTAAACAATTGCACGATGGGCTTAATTAATATTTTATCATCGAAATTAATAATTATTTACTTGCCACTTCAGTTTAAATGCAAAGAGAGTTACGATCAATCCATATGGGAGAAAAGAGAAAAAAAAGATAACAAAAACAATTTACCTGTTTTGAGGTTATCTTCAGTGAGCCCGGCCTCCTCTAGGGCTTGTTTGTGCCCCTCCTTTCTGCGTTCATGACCATTGCTTTGTAACCCATAATTGTGTATAAATGTCCTTACAACCTGACAAAACAGTTCTCTAGCTTTCTCCCCCTCATTTTGCATATCAGTCTGCGTAAAGGAAAAATAATATTTGCATAGACATATTCAAATTCATATCAATCATTGAAAATTGGACCCAGAAATAATAATATGAAAACTTTGATATTATATCAGACATAAGCTGTACACATAGATAAAGTAAAAAGTAAAACTGCAAGACAGTCTACTCACTACTTTTTTAGAAATATCATCCTTTTCCTTCTCAAGAGATAAAGCTTTTTCTTGCAGAATTTTTTCTTTCTTTTCCTCGGTGTTCAAGTTGACCTCTTCTTGAATCAATAAATTTGTCTAAATGGATCAAAACATATGAAAAATATGGACTGAACATTACGAATAGTGCACTCAAGATTGCATGAATTTTACAAAGCATCTAACTGTCATGTTGTAAATTTTGAATTTACTGGGTGGCAGTAGATAAATTCAAAATTTACAACTTGACATAACCATAAGAATTTAAATTCAAGAGCATTATTTTTTCACTAATGGTTAGGAATCTACAATGTAATTTTTAAAAATGAGATTGAAAACAAATCTTGCAACTTTATTCCGTCAACATCGTATATTTTTAATAGTAATTCCGTGAAGTGTTGATTTTTAAATACAATTCATCTATCATATATATTATAATTGACCATTCTCTATATGGTAAAATTTTGACATATCTAGAGAACTGTACATTTATATACATTTTCCTAATATTTTCCTAATATCTGGCAAATTTAAAGTTATTTCCAAAGGATTTTTCAAAACATAAGTCCCACACCATGGTTATAATAAAGAGATGTCTTAGCTACTCTTGAATTTCACGATTATCTGAGAAATGTTCAGTTTTTTAATAATAATTATAAGGATATAGTGTTTGACATCATTTTGATTCCCCGGAAATACCCAAGTCGTATGGTACCCGGATGTTTCTCTTAGCTCTGAGCGTAAATAGCGTGATAATGAGGAATACACGGAAAGTACATGCAGCCCTTTGGGCTCTATTGTTGCTTTTTATAGAGGTCTTCCTGCAGGTGCAACTTTTAGGGGGAAAAACTCCGTATAACCAAACTCAAAAGATTTTAAAGGGAGAAAAAAGAACTCTATATAGTATATGGGTTCAGTTTCCTTTACCTAAAAGAAAAAAAATAGCTGTTTATAAAAAAAAAATGTAAATGCAATATATATAGCATCTCTCTCTCTCTCTCTCTCTCTCTCTCTCTCTCTCTCTGATTTGAATTAGAAAAAAAAATCTTGATAATGTATGCACATGCATATTCATGGGACATTCAGTGCAGCAACAGGACTTTCACTCACGATACAAACAATGGTACAATCAATAGTGTTAGAGGCGTTTATAGCACTGCTGGGTGTTTCCTATTTGAATACAGCCTTTAAGGATCCTTATTCATAATTACGTATAACTGTCAACTGTCAACTGTGATTCTTCTAGAAAATGTTTCAAATTTTCTGAAAAACATTAGAATTCTGCATGTATACCCTCCAAACAGGTAAGCATTTCTCATTTAACTTTCATTTGTTACCATTGAATTTGAAAAAAAAAAATAACTTGAAGAAGATTCGTTCAAACAGATGACAAGCCTTGACAGAGAATTGTGAGGTCTTTATTTTGCTTGTCACTCGATCTAGATCTACAGCTGACATTCAAATGTTGGTGACCCATTATGAATACCTTGGTTAAGTATTATATCAACCGAAAAGAAAGGAGATATAAAATTAAAGTTTCTATAGAATACTGACTTACTTTATACATCAGTTCCTTTTTCAGTTCATTGTACTTTTTCTGCAACCCATCTCCTCTTGCTAAAGTTGATTGAATTCTGCACTTCACTGAAAACGTGGCAATTGATATAACGAAGTAAAATATATTTTTTTTTTTTACTTTCTTCTCTCTACATTTTTAAAATTAGATCTTACCCCCCCCCCCCCCACCATCGATTATTTCCCCCTGGAAACATCAATCACATTGCTCTTTTGTTTAAATTTTTCACTGTCGGTCCGCGCAAGTCCGTAGAGTTCGTGCTCTCTAAAATGTAGCATTACTTTTGTTCGATCAAGAAAAAAATAATCCGCGCAAAGACACAATGCCAGAATGAGATTGAATGAAGACATCAATCACCACTGTATCGCCTGATGGACTTCAGTTTTGTAATAGTTAGATCATATTAAGTCAGTTTAGAGCAGCTGTAAGAATTGAATTACAATAACCTTACTTTATAATTATATGACTGTATTGAGTACTCTGAAATTGAACAGTTTAACGTTAGGCCTATACAAAAAGCTGCAAAATGCATGATTACTTTCATTAACCAGGACGTACCACATCCCTTTTATCTATATGTATATCCCATCCCTTACATTTTACCATGCAGGGACGTAAATGTATATTTTACGGCTTATTGATGTTGTGAATGACAGTGACGTAAATCAAACAAGGATGGAAAAGAATCTTACAGTCATGAAGATACTTCTTCTTCTGTTGTGCATGAAGTTCAGAATGTATAATTTGATTAAACAGATCGTCCAAACTTGTCGTCGACATTTTCTCTTGTTTATACTTCGCGCGTCTGCCAAGACTAACCGATTGACGTCAGAGTTCTTTGGAGTTTTCCTAGCCGGAAATGAAAGAACCACGATACACACCGAAATAATCCGGGCGATTGTTGTCAAAATAGTGAGTCACTAGCGGTAATGTCTAAGAATAGATTATTACTCTATATTTACCTTTGCCCAGGTATAAAAAGTCAGAAGAACTAGTTGAGCAGGATGGCAGAAGGTGGTTGCACAGATTTTAGCGAAAGTGGACAACAATCATTAAATATGGAGACCGGAGAATGCGCGAATCCGGAATTGGAACCCACCACCGGTGTGGAGCCAGCAGAAGGGACAGGGGACAAAGATCTGCAGTTGTCAGCGTTTTTGGAGAAGGCAAAAACGTACGTTTTTATTTTTATCCATATTGATTGTACATTCTAACTGTAAAATTAACTGATAGCTTGATAAGGCATGTAGCCTTCTTCCAACACAAAATTAAGAATTTTTTAATCAGATGTTAAATTCTCAATTGCAAGGCATTATGATGATAAAGCATTTTTATGAAGCTTAACCATTTATTTCATCCGGGTTATAATTTTTTTGCTTTTGAATATTTTAGTGATCGTATGTATGAACTGCGCCAGATTCAGTATGGAGAGAGACCAGTGACCAGTACTGGACATAAGAACGCCATTGACAGCTTCTTTGCCAAGCATCTTCAGGTCCAAGAGGCCAAGTTAGAATCGGGGAAAGAGAATGTTCCAGCAAATGTGGAAGATGTCGATGAAATTCGTCCGGAGACCGTAGTGGTAGAAATCCAAGGCCTTGTGGAACAGCAGAGGGTATCCAATATTCTGGGTACTGCATTTAGACGACGCCTTGAGAATGTCATTCGGGGCACCCTGTCAACTGTGTCAAGAGCACCACGAGCTTCACCGCAAACAAATTCATCTCTCAGCAACTCTCCACTGTCATCTCAACCGAGCCCACAGACAGCAACACCTGACGTATTATCTCGAGATGAAACACCTCAAGTATCTCAACAAAGTTCAAATGCATCTACACCTAGCAGTTTATCTCGAGATGGAACACCATCTTGGGTACCTACACCGCCCAGATTGTCGAGAGACAGTACTCCGGCGGAACCTGATGTACCATACAGACCAAGGTCGTTGGAAGTACTTCAGAGAGAGACTGAACGCAGTAGAAGCAACAGTAATGCCAGCTCACGAAGCAGATCTTCCGTTAATTGTAAGAACTTGATTGCAATCCCATCAATTATATGTGTACTAAATAATTTGATATCAAGATAGACGTCTTATTTCAAAAAATCAATGCAAAAATTTCAATTGATTTGTATATAATTTTACTGTTGTCCACTAGACAGAAGAATATGCCATTGCATGTTTTACTTATGGAATAATATTTGATATGATAGAAGAAAATTTGAAATAATTTTAATTTTGCCATATTCCCGTATCTAAAATCTGAAATTGAATTGTTTTCTTCAGCAACAGAGAATGTGGTCCCACCTCCACCTGCTGTTCATCCTCCACAGATGAATATGTAAGTGTTATATAGTTTCAGATTTGTCTGTTTGTAAGCATTGTTGGAAATGTACAGTTGGTTTTGCTACTCTTAAAAGGTAATAAAAGCGAGACAAACTTTTGGTTTCTGACAATAGTTCGAAAGGAATTATGCATCCATTTTATTTGTGCTCATAGTTAGTTAAAAAAAAAAACCGCTGGTTAATAGGGATATTGTTGTGATTTTTCCTTAGAAAAGCATGTTCATGTGTTTCCTTGATGTGTTTTGTATTTGAAAAAAAAAGGATTTTTTCTGTTTTCAGTGCTGACATAAGTTCCATACCTCTCCATGTTGTGGAGGAAATACAGCGTGAGGAATTTGTACAAGAGATCAGCGAACTGGTTCACCGTCAACTGGTAACTTCTACTTTACAAGGAAACTTCCGAACTACGCTGGAACTGACTATGAGGGTATGATCATGATTTTAAACTTCATTTTGAGTAAATTTAAAATGTGAGGCCATGTAGATGAAAATATTTATTTCATTTATGTTTAAAATTGTAAGAGAATAGTGTCAGAGTTGCCTACCTTTAAAAAAGATACTGTAGAAATATTTTCATTCATAGGGGCCAATTTTTATGTACTGCCATTTTTCTAAAGATTCATAAGTGGCTTTTATTTTGTGTGTTATGAATAAAGACTGTATTTCATTATATGTTTGGGATGTTAATTCATAGTTAAGAAGAAATGATTCCACAGAACTTTTTACAAGAGTCAAAATATTATTGCACTATTATACCAACAGCATTTACAAATGTAATGTGTTTTATATCCCATCATATTTTTACAGGATCGCCTGAACAGTTCAGACACTGACGGACAGCGAGTGCAGGAGTTTGTGCGATCCATACAACCAACGCAACCAATCATCCGTAACGACTTCTCCCACATTGGGCTTCCTCCACAGCAACCAGGGGCAGACAACTGGGACAACATTTCTGTGACCAGTGTTAGTGCCCAGGCAGTACCCTACACACAGGTAAAAATAAGCTGAGAAAATATTCAAAGTTCATGGAATAAAAGTTTAAATGTCAGTTGAAATTTTTGACCAAGAATGATGAACTGACAGTGATGCATGCTTGGTAATTCTTAAATTTTGTGGTAATTGATTTTTTTTCTTTTTTCCCCATATATGCAGAGGCAAAAACATATAATATCTATATCAGAAGTACATATTTTCAGTTTTCAGTTTTGCATGAATTCTAATTCATTTGTTTAATATATATCTGGAGAAGATAACTACATAAACAATAAGAGCATTATTTAAAAAGAATATGATATATACAGTATATATTTATCACGTCACTCATTATGACTGTCAATAATTAGATAAATCAGATACATGTACTGCAGTATGAAATGGAACATTTCAGTCTAATCTGTACCTGAGCCGGGAGATGGCCAGTCTGAAGGCCCAGGTGGAGGAGATGAAGTCCATGCTCAAGGTTAGCTTTGACCTTCAACTTGACATACAGCGGGCCATTAGACAAGAAGTGGCAGCGGCCATGTCGGAAAAATCAGGTGAGTCTGAGCAGATTAAAAATTTGTGATATTTCCCTCTTTTTCTAGGTTCTGAAAGGCTAGCTGAGAAAAGTTGAAAAGGTCTTAATGGTATATTTAATAATTTCATGTAGGGTTTAGTTTATTTGTCCCTAAGCTCAAACTCAAACCCTAAACTCAAGGATGTACTATATATGTAAATTGTTTTATTTAATAAACTTGAGATGTCATGAAAATGAGTACGTTTTTGTGCAATTTTCCATTAATGCAAATAGATCTGTAGTAAGATGAATTGAGCCTTCTACATGATGTAAACTTAAGGGCATTTGATTTGAATCCAATATCATTTAGATCAATAGCTTATGTAACTTTAGTAATGCTAAAATCGTATTCAATCGAAAAGGATTGAAAAAAGAAAAATACATGATTAGACTATCTCTGTGCTCTTACTGACAATCCAAATCAGCTCATCAATCAATTTGTGAATTTTATAGAAAATATTTTTATTACTACAAATTAACAAAATAATGATCTTCTTTTTGTCTCTTTGTAGATGGGGCGCGTGAGACAGCTACTTCCAGGCAGTCTCGGCCAGTCAACGACTCCCACTGTCTGATTTGTCTGGACAAGTTCTCCGATTCCGTGCTCTACCAGTGTGGTCACATGTGCGTTTGTTACGGCTGTGGTCGACAACTCATGTCCCGCAACTCCAACTGCCCCGTGTGCCGAGCCCCAATCAAGGACATTATTCGTGCTTACAGGTGTAATTTTGACTGAGTAGGATGTGAATGTGAAATGTTTTACTTAGAACAGTGTGAAATCGCACGTTTTCTGTGTATAGTTAAAACTGCTTATAAGGAACTCAGTCACAAATTTGTACATAAAATTTTTACGTACATAACATTTTCTCATTAAAAATATAGGCTGGAAGGAACTAGAATTTCCTTGCCCATATGACTTTTTTACAAGACATGAAGATTTTACTATATTTGTGTATGGGGCAAGTTAAATTTTTGAATGTTTTGATACAATCATCACATTATCATACAGTTCAAGTATTGACAAGAGTGCCAATTTTGATTTGTATCTAACAGAAGCATCATCTTCACATAGATTACAAAAGTCATTTTTAAAAGCTTTACTTCGCTCATACAAATTCAATCTGGTCCTAATTTGTTCTCAGATTTATTGTCTAAAGCTCAGTGGTTTTCAGTCATGCACTGACATTCAAGGCGTTGTTTTTTGTGATATATACCTGAATATTACATTGATTACATTTTGTACAATATTCACTTTTTATACATTTTTACATATTTCAGTATGTATTATATATACAATGCATAAATATATATGTGTGTACGTACATTTAATGGCTTCACTGTCTCCTAAAATGAGACACCAGACATCAAAACCTCAAAAGATGTCATCGATTGATTTTTCTTGTTGAAAGTATGATCAGAGTATGTAAATATATTTTTCCATTGGTTCATTTTATCCTACTAGCTTTTTTCACTGCAACTTTTTTATGAGTGTTTTCAAGATGTGCAATATTAATTAGTGATTGATTGATTAATTGATTAATTAATGTATTTAAGATACAGTTGTTGTTAATCAGTTTGAAATAAAATATCATTATTATATTAACGTAAGAAGAAACTTATGGTATCTGTTGTGTAACATTAAATGTCATACAAGTCCCTTTGCTTAAAGGACATTTCGAATAATGTTTATAGCAGTGTATAACATTCAGTGTGATATAATTTCCCTTGGTCAATAGCGGTTTCCTCTCACCGTACATTTTCAGCATTACCCTTGCTAGCGCTAGCGTGCATACTTTGAGACCTCAATATGACTTTTTTCTCACTCTTGACAATGACGATAAAGAAAATACACATTGGCTTGTACTATGAATTTTATAGCAATTTTAAAATATTTAACATATCAAACGTAGTAATAGAAATTAATGAGTATTTGCAGGGTATATAGCCAATTATACCTTTTTCAAGTCAATATCTACTGATTACACGGTTCAGAAAGAAAATGTTAATGTTCCAAAATGATTGTAAGAAAAAAATTACATTTTGGAATTGACTTTTGGGTCAAACATGGCTTCCATTCCGAAAATGACCTCATGGGTCTGATCAAACAGTGACCCTAGTCTTGATTTGACGCGATCGACCCAAGCCTTGACCTTGGCATTGCTTTCATATATCATCTGTTCACGAACCGGAACAAGCTGGACCAATTCACACACCCCTAGAAGATCCGCCAAAGTTATTACATCTCCACACAGGAATAAATTGTTCTTCAGATAGTATTGGTCTAGCAGTTTGACCATTTCGGCGACTTTTTTCCGGTAAAACTTGACCTTTTCCCAGTCTATCGGCATTCCTTTCATTCTTGGTATCAGAATCTACAATGATGATGAACATACGGTGATTAAAATTGAGAAATCAATCACATTCAGAATTTAATTTACAATTTACGATATACATATTAGGATTAAATGGGGTGGGGGCTGGTTAGAAACGGAGAATAATGGAATGTGAAATAGAGTATATATTTATATACACAAATTACCAGATTTTGGAAAAGCATTGCACAATTTTGTCGCAGATTTTGATGTTGCCAATTCATGAATTCATCAATTCTGGCTGTTATTGCATCGTCATGCTCTGGATACCAGTGGCTTGGTGCTTTATGTTTTTTAGCCAAATATTTCAATATCGCAACACTGCAAAATCATAATTATGCAAATGAAGCATTACAGTAATGTCATTAGCCGTACTAAAATCGCAGCAGATATCACAATCACGTATTTTTATGAACCCCCCCCCCCACCTTCAGTTAATTGATCAAACTACATGTATTAAATATCAGAATTTCTGTTTTTATTGTGCGTCTAATCATAATTTTTGATATGTGTATCCTCAAAAATTACATGGGGGAGGGGGTTTTATGCTGATCATATTAATATCAATGATGTTTGTTTTACGAGCTGTTCCTTTATGTTTTGAGTTTTAGTTAATGAATAATTGATGTACGATTAAAAGAGTGGATTAGAAAATAACTAGAGATCTACCTACCTCTCAGTTAGGACCATACCATTGTCGTCTATAACGGGTACACGCCGGAAGGGGTTGATCTTTCGGAACTCTTCTTGTCTGTGTTCTCCTGTGTATTATTCCAACATAATATAAACTTCTAGTTATATCACATGTATAAAATGAATTCATCCAAGTAATTGTGATACTGTCCGTAGTTGTGTACTACACTTTATTTCAGTTGTTGAAATAAAATTCAATGAACGGAAATATCATTAAGCTATGCATGTACCACAACTTTTCAAGATTTTTCAAGATTTTTTTTTAGCTTATAGAAAGTATCAAAATCTGAAATGTAACACACATGCTTGATTTTCAATCGAATGTTTTAAGACTGTTGAGACCGCGCTGCATGTTACACAATGAGTTGAACTAACCTCAGGAATTACATGTACATGTATATACATTATTTTCACTACCGACCTCCTATAGGTTGATAGTATGGTCAGAATATAGAACGATTGGAAGAGACATTGGAAGGTTAAATTATATGTCCAAATTCTTACCTGCCGCAATGGAAACAAAAACTTCTTCAAACGGAATGTTGTTTAGCTTCAAAAACATGTACACAGCCCGTGAAGGTTGCGAAGCTCGATCATAGTACAGTTTTAGCGTCATTTTCCCTATCAACAGGTATAAACGGAAATAGATCTATATACATATACCTTACCTATCGACTGTGTAAATAAATTATCTAAACAAGTTCAGGTATACATATCCAATGTTATAGTAACACTTTTATCGTTAACTAGTGAAGCTTTGAGTGAATTGTCTTACATGTATTTTAAAAACAGTCAAGGAAGCTGAATCTTAGTCAAGGAAACTAAATCTAACTACAGACATGTTTTGTTTTGATTTTCGGTGCAAAAAGGTTAAGTTTAATTTCCAGAAAATTATCAAATTGTGAAGATTTTAAAGTTCCGATTTTCAAATAATATCTATAATACGTTTTAATAAGTATTGAATTTCAATTTTAAAACAAAATATGAAATATTCAATTCATTAAGCCTTTCTTCCCCATTAAGGCATATTTTGTAAACTTATTAGTAATATCTTAACGACACCACCATAATATAAACGTCCACTAGTGGGTTATATGGAATGTTATGATATTTAATTTGATCCTCGGGATCTTATTTCCCAACATGCCCACACCTGGCGGGTGCCCTAGCCAAGGTGTTATTTGGAATGTCTCCTCCACATGGGGAGTAGCCCGTGTCCCAATCTGTATAAAAAGAGGAGGCAGAAAGACAGCTTCCAGATGACTACTCTTTTATTCAGATATATAACATTTTAACTTTACTTTTGAGAACGCACGCAAGTGAAATAATTTATCTTACCTGGATAAAAAGAGGAGGCAGAAAGACAGCTTCCAGATGACTACTGGAGAGCTGTGTTTCCCGTACCCCCATTTTATACGCACGGACTCTGCGCTACAACATTCTTTCCTAATAAGCAAATGTATGACCCGGCGTCGACAGGCTCATCACTGGACTTAATTACCCATTTCTGCATGAGCAAAAACAATTATACGCTATCTATATGGCGCAAGTACTTTAACCAATCTCTGTATAGAATTTCTGTAATTATAGTAATATTTATATAAAATATCTGTTTTACAGAGAGTAAATGAAGGTGAAACATTCTATTTTACCTGTAACAGTTAGGAACTTGGAAATAGGACCAATGAAATTTACTAATAACGATAAGTCGTCTAACAGTAAAATGAGGTAGAATATTACAGACCATCCATATCCATGTTGCCTCTGGATTAGCTGTATACTCATTTATTGTTTTGAATTTTTTGTTCACAATCAACTCGTCTTTCATAATCAAAGAATCCTTTATTTCCGACAAATATGTCCGTTCATTTTTTTTAAAAGTAATATCACTTTTAACGATTTAAAGGGTCCATCATGTGATCCTTTTCAAAACAGGGAAGTAAAATACTCGATCATATAAAATCCACAACTTCCTTCATGGTCCTTTTAAATCGTCGATTTTCACCGATTGTCCGGTTTGCCATACCGAGAGAGAACACGTTCAAAGATGTCAGCAGCGTTAAACTTCCTATGTATTGTTTCTGTTTGGAGTTTGGTGCTGTCCGATATACATGTAGGAGGAACAGGTTACGTAAAAAATCGATTTTTTTGTAATCATAATTGTCTATATATTAATCGGAATTTTATTCAATACATGTACATCACAAACTCTACGGTTTTTGTTATAAGGAGGAAGTTCTCTTGCCTCAGGTAAACATGAAAGGCGAGGTTTTGTTGGCCGTTTCACTTTTCTTTCATTTATTCGGCCAAAAGAAGTTTGAAAAATTGATCGCCTTTCTTCTTCTTCTTCTTCTTCTTCTTCTAATATTAAGGTTACCATCTCAACGGAAGAACTGATATAGTGATTCTACCGTTTCTTATTACAACTATTGATTTGAAAGATGTTATTGTTTTTATTCCGCTCTCTAATCGTTTTAACTATATTTTTTTCTTACCTATTTTCACCTTAAAGGCGACATTTCAGAAACAGCTTAGATTTATAGATTAATTTGATGAATTTTTCAGAAATATAGAAGGTACCTGTAAGTTATTTCCTAACGTCACTTTCGTACGATCAAATCATTTGATTTTTTTTTCAAAAAAATAACTAGTTATATGTTTTACCTTTTTATCAAGAACATATTAAGATTGAAACTTGAGATAATCGGTCCCTTAGATATTAAATTTGTGAACCATTAACAGATTGTGTTGCTGCAGAACTGTAGCTCCACGGGAAATTCGGATTGACAGTCCACGGTTCGTCAAACTGAATTTCCCGTGGAGTTACAGTTCTGCAGCTAGAGATTGTGTTGACAACTGTGCGTCTATATGAATAAATAATACGGGGGCGTTTCATCAGGAGGGGGTTAACCCCCTTCCCCCCATTTTTTTTTTTTCAAAATCGGCTTTTATCTGAAATTCTTTTTTGGGATAGTGTTATAAATTATAGTGAAATTTGACACAAAAAACAAAATTTGGAGAAGAGATAAGACGCACTAATCCCCACTCCGTTTTGAAATAAAAATGCTTATGTATGTATGTATGTACTAGTGTGTCATTGAGGGTTGACCTAATGATTTTTTCTCTTAAAATCCACAGGCGTTGGTACTGAGCTGGCGGTCCCTGACACACGTTTGAAGTATGTACACAGTACGGTTACAGGCAGCTGTCAGTGTGGTGGGACCTCTTGTCAATGCTGCCAGACCATCCATGTCTTGGGCGAGAAAAAAGACAGTAATAAAAGATTGATCATAAGTTTAAAGATATTGAAGTACTAGTTTTATTTATTAATAAACATTTTTTTCCCCACGAAGCTTTCAGATACAAGATCATTTGTGTCTATATACGTCTGATTATGATGTTAATTGATATCTATTAATCTAGAGGTATCCATTGTGTCTGTTATTTTAAGTATATGACGTCATCCCTGGCATAACTTTCCTTTTATTCCATTTGGCGCGCACACACACCGCGCTGTGATCAAGCGACTATTCTTGCATCACCAAAGCAACGAAAAATACTCTCTATATCGTTTCAAATCACACTCTTGAGTCCGCATAGTCATGGTTTTGCGACGATGACCCTCTTCGTCTTATGAGTCTAGACTACAAAGTTCATTTTAAAGTGGAAGTAGATACATGTACATGTAGTTATACTAATAATCTCACTCACATTTGTGTATCAATTTCCTGTTAAGAAACCAAAATTGTCTTTACTAACTAGGAAAGTTATGATTACAGATAATTTGTATGTTACATATCTAACCGAGATTGATATGAATTTTGTCTCGTGGTGTACACGAAATAAAAACAGGTTAAATAAAATACATGTTTTTTTTGTGTTTTTTGTTTTTTGCAGTTTGTATCAAAGTACAATATGTGAAGAAAAACATTGGAGTTTTGCTTACCGTAACTTGGGGAGGAAAGGTTGTTTACAGTAAAGAAGTCTCAGGTTTGTTATCTTTAATAACGTTAAATTACCTTTCTGATACAGGTAACAAGACCACGAATTAGACAATATTTTGACGCCATTTTCTGTTACACTTACAGCCAGAAACCCGCCAGCGATTTGCCTGAATGTTCCATTCCTGAAAAAAGCGGGCAAACTTTGCGTGCAGTTATACAACATGGATGTCGGTAAAAGTGATCTTTCTGGATGTGCCCGCGTATCTCTCAAAGTTGCGTTCGTTAAGGTCGTTAAGGTCGAGCTGGGATGCTTCAAAATTCCGTTGGCCGAAGATGAAATAATGGAGGTCACAGGTAGTTCCAAAATGGAGGCGTTGCTACGAGATAAGACGCACTAATCCCCACTCCGTTTTGAAATAAAAATGCTTATGTATGTATGTACTAGTGTGTCATTGAGGGTTGACCTAATGATTTTTTCTCTTAAAATCCACAGGCGTTGGTACTGAGCTGGTGGTCCCTGACACACGTTTGAAGTATGTACACAGTACGGTTACAGGCAGCTGTCAGTGTGGTGGGACCTCTTGTCAATGCTGCCAGACCATCCATGTTTTGGGCGAGAAAAAAGACGGTAATAAAAGATTGATCATAAGTTTTAAGATATTGAAGTACTAGTTTTATTAATAAATAAACATTTTTTTCCCCACGACGCTTCCAGATACAAGATCATTTGTGTCTATATACGTCTGATTATGATGTTAATTGATATCTATTAATCTAGAGGTATCCATTGTGTCTGTTATTTTAAGTATATGACGTCATCCCTGGCATAACTTTCCTTTTATTCCATTTGGCGCACACACACACCGCGCTGTGATCAAGCGACTATTCTTGCATCACCAAAGCAACGAAAAATACTCTCTATATCGTTTCAAATCACATTCTTGAGTCCGCATAGTCATGGTTTTGCGACGATGACCCTCTTCGTCTTATGAGTCTAGACTACAAAGTTCATTTAAAAGTGGAAGAAGATACATGTACATGTAGTTATACTAATGATCTCACTCACATTTGTGTATCAATTTTCTGTTGAAAAACCAAAATTGTCCTTACTAACTAGGAAAGTTATGATTACACATAATTTGTATGTTATATATTTAACCGAGATTGATATGAATTTTGTCTCATGTTGTACACGAAATAAAGGCAGGTTGGATAAAATACATCTTTTTTTGTGTGTTTTTTTTTTGTTTTTTGCAGTTTGTATCAAAGTACAATATTTGAAGAAAAACATTGGAGTTTTGCTTACCGTAACTTGGGGAGGAAAGGTTGTTTACAGTAAAGAAGTCTCAGGTTTGTTATCTTTAGTAACGTTAATTTACCTTTCAGATACAGGCAATTCAATCTAAAAATAATGGCGAATTTGTCTTTTAACACGACCACGAATTAGACAAAATTTTGACGTCATTTTGTGTTACACTTACAGCCAGAAACCCGCCAGCGATTTGCCTGAATGTTCCATTCCTGAAAAAAGCGGGCAAACTTTGCGTGCAGTTATACAACATGGATATCGGTAAAAGTGATCTTTCTGGATGTGCCCGCGTATCTCTCAAAGTTGCGTTCGTTAAGGTCGTTAAGGTCGAGCTGGGATGCTTCAAAATTCCGTTGGCCGAAGATGAAATAATGGAGGTCACAGGTAGTTCCAAAATGGAGGCGTTGCTACGTTACCGCGAAAGAGAGATGAAACTCTTCGCCGATTTTCTGAAGCATTTGTTTCGAAAAGACCAATGAACTTATTCTTGTACAGTCTAAGCCATGGACAACTACATGTACAAAAAGTGTATAGTCTAGAAGTCTAAAGATTACAGATGCTTTATTTGTATTATACAGTAGATGAATTAAGTTTTTAATATTTGCAACTCTATAAAAATTTATGTATTTCTTTAAACTAATTTCTCGGCAAAAACAAGTTTAGGCAATTTTTGTCTTTTTTAAGAATTAAAATATTGTCCAAAAGATATTGTCTTGTTTAATTTTTTTTAAACCATGTGGCAATTTTGGTCTATTCAAACGATTATTAATCATGTTCGACCATTTAAAAAGTAACAATTGTAACGTTATGTCATTTCTAACATTCAGTGTAATATTCACTTAGAAGGGTTCAGTTATGATTTACTTTTTCTTTCAGTAATCAAACTTCAACGAAACTATTTAGATTTGAGAGCAGGCAAATTAAGTGTATTGTTGACACGAGTAAAATGTCATTACCATAACTGTAATAAAATCATTACTCTTTATTACATGTAACATTTTAGATTCTTTACTCTCTCGTATTTTGATGAGTCGCTGTGAGCGTCAAGCAGCATATATACCTTGATAATTAGCCCAAATTTAGAATAAACAACATGAATGTACAAAGGCAATAGTTCAAACAAATATTTTCTGCCTTGAAGGAGATTAGTTAGATCTTCCCCACCCCATTTTTAAAAATCGATGCTACGTGCCTGGTATATCTACTGAAGTCATTAGTGAGTTAATTTTATCGGATGTGAACGATATTACTCTCGTGATTTGATGAGTTTATCGAGAACCCTCTCATAACACTTCCTGTTTATCTATCTTTTTGAGAGCACTTCATTTATATAAATCATAAACAAGCAAACTCAGAAAATTAAAAATCCCATCAAAGGTTTTAGAAGGAAACCTTTTGTGAGATATAAAATATTAATTGAAACAAAACTCCAATCGACAAGGCTTGAAGCTGGATTATTTGGCAAGTTAAAATGGTGATGATTAACAGGTTAATCGTGAAAATTTTTTAACAGGATTTTTTCGTTTATTCTGTAGATAGTTTATCTTTTCCTATCGTGTATGAAATCCTATCGTATCGTGCGTGTATCGTGTTCTATCCTGCGTTTGTTTGATCCAATCGTCCGCTCAACCAATTCTGTCGCTTATCTTGTGAAAAAAAATAACTTGATGTTCTCCAGTGTAATTAATTCACAAGTTCACTGACGCTAAAGTTTTTTTGCACAAAAGCTTGGTAATATTCCATTTCCTGAAAACTAACTAAACGAGTACTTATCTGCAATACCCAGTCTACATTGGTCTATTTTTTCCACAGAATACATTTTATTATTCTTTCTGTTTTGTCTATATTACGTTTTACACAAGGTTTGCATGATACATTTTGAAAGAAATATAGTTTGCATTGGACAAGATGAACTTAACTGTGACAATTGCGTGTTAGTTTCGAATCCGATAAATGAATATTTTTACGATGGTGCATTTTTTAAAGACCGTCGGGGTTCGTTTTCATCAAGTACGTAATAGTCTTTCAAATTGCAGTAATTCTAATAGGTGAACATTTTACATTATGAGAAATATCCAAATCATGTCTTTATGCTTATCTATGTTACATATCCTTAGGAAATTAACCCTATATAGATAATTATCTCACTTAATGCTTATGACAACTCCCGTCCAAAAATATTCTTTTTTGTCCAGATTCAGCCCCGGACTCGCAAACTTGACGAAATTCTTTAATACCTCTACAACCTTTTTCAATGAGTTTCAGTGAATACATTTGTACAATCACCAGCATGTTGTATAATTTTTTTTGAATTTCCTTATGTGGATAACCCGACCATTTCATTTTCACTTCTGTAGCTACGAGTATTTCTAATAAGAGAATTAAACTTGCAGACACAGGGCTTTTGTCAAATGCTTTTTTGTAATTCCTTTGACTTTGATATCCAGTCACCCTCAAATGTAGTTTGAAATGCAATATTTTCACCTTCTTGATGAATGTGTGGCTAAATTACATTTTTTCAATACTAGTAGTTTGTGCATGAACTCAGAAAGCCTTTCTTAAAGTAAAAAAAAGGGTTAATTTCTTCGCAGATACGAGTCAATAAAGAGTCACTAGAATGGATTACAAATTTATTACACATGAATGGCCATAATTCTCGGGGGGGGGGGGGGGGTATTCAATTTTTTTTTTGATAGTTTTTCAAGTTTTGGGGGAATTTGTATTTACATGTATATTCAATAGAACACTTTGATTAAAACAAATTTCAGTACCATATACGATGGGAGATATCTTATCATCGGAAGTCATATCCAAAATACCCGCCTTTTTAAAAACTGACTTGAAAATAATGATTTTAATAAACAAATTCACCAAGAAAATAATAAACGATCAAATCATTTGATTTCTTTTTTTTAAAAAAAAAGAGGTTATATATGTTTTACATGTACCTTTTTCTCATGAACATATTAAGATAGAAACTTTAGATATTCAGTGATGATAACTCAATATTACATATACTCGTAACGGTGACTTAAGGGTGAATGGCGACCATCCAGGGAAATTTCAAGAAAAGGCACGAAGCATTGTTTTTGAAAGTGGGCGGGGGGGGGGGGGGGCACTCAAACAAAAAATATTGACAAGCAAAAAAAAAAAAAGAAGAAAAAACCAAATTCTCCAAATCAATAATATCCAGCAATGATAAGGATATTCTGTTGTTGACGTTGTTAAATTTTCGATGCAAAATCACAAGATCTTTAGGTTGATATCCAGAGAGAGACAAAACTCATCAAAATAGGGTCACATTATTTCATTTTTTAAAATTTTAAATGATAATCTATCTTATAAATGAAGACATTTTGCCACCAAACTACGCACCAGAGTTACTGCTTTGGTATTTCGACATGTTGAAATGATATCTGTAAACTATAATTGAATTCTACCTGATAAATAATTATTGTGAAATTAATTTAAAACCTTCTTTCATTTTCGATAAACCAACCCGAAATATCAAATATGAGAGTAAGGTGGTGGACACACTTTGGCGGATCCAAGTCGGTGGGATCTGCTTGCAATGAAATAATATTGAATAGTTACTTATAAAGAGTAATATAATTTCCAGGAACTTATTTAGAGTATACATTGAAATTAAGATATGTCAAATGTTAGATAATTAAAGTAAATGAGCCAATTCGTTTCTTGAATGCTTTCCAGAACGGGGTAACCAAGAACGCGGGGCGGGAAAGTGTAGGGACAGTTCATCATGCATCGGACAGATACCTTGGATCACACAACTTTGGTTAAAATCATTCAAATAAATATGCATGCACTCGCGTTTTTAGATAACATACATTTTTTATACCACTGACAGATTGGTAGAAAACGGTACCTTAAATATTAAATTTGTGAACCATTAACAGATTGTGTTGCTGCAGAACTGTAGCTCCACGGAAAATTCGGATTGACGGTCCACGGTTCGTCAAACTGAATTTCCCGTGGAGCTACATTTCTGCAGCTAGAGATTGTGCTGACAGCTCTACGTCTATATGAATAAACAATAGGGGGGCCTTTCGTCAGGAGGGGGTTGACCCCCCTTCCCTTAATTTTCATTTTTCAAAACCGGCTTTTATCTGAAATTCTTATTTGGGACAGTGCAATCTGTGAATCTTAGTGAAATCTGACATAAAAAATTTGGAGAAGAGATAAGACGCACTAACCAAACCACAACCCCATTTTGAAATAAAAATCCTTATGTACGTTTACTAGTATGTCATTGAGGTTTGACCTGATGATTTTTTTCTCTTAAAATCCACAGGTGTTGGTACTGAGCTGGCGGTCCCTGACACACGTTTGAAGTATGTACATAGTACGGTTACAGGCAGCTGTCAGTGTGATGGGACCTCTTGTCAATGCTGCCAGACCATCCATGTCTTGGGCGAGAAAAAAGACGGTAATAAAAGATTGATCATAAATTTTAAGATATTGATGTTTTATTTATTTATAAACATTGTTTTCTTTTTTTCCGCACGAAGCTTCCAGATATAAGTTTATTCATCGACATGTATTGTACACGTGTATGATGATGATTTTAATTGATATCCATTAGAGGTATCCATTGTGTCTGTTATTACAAGTATATGACATCATCACTGGCATATGCTTGTGAAAGAATTTCCTTTTATTTCATTTGGTTCACAAACACACCGCGCAGTGGTCAAACTACCATTCTTGCATCACCAAAGCAACAAAACATATTACCCTCTATATCGCCTCAAGTCACACTCTGAAGTCATGGTTTTGCGACGATGACCCTCTATCGTCTTAAAATTTTAAACTTCTGATTTAGATTTTTGATTTTCCCACAAGTGAGTCTAGAGTCTAGACTACAAAGTTCAATTAAAAGCGGAAGTAGATACATGTACATGTAGTTATACTAATAATCTTACTCACATTGGTGTATCAATTTCCTGTTGAGGAACCAAAATTGTCCTAAATAACTAGGAAAATCATGATTGCAGATAATTTGTACGTTATATATTTAACCGAGATTGATATGAATTTTGTCTCATGGTGTACACGAAATAAAAACAGGTGGTATAAAATAGATGGTTTTTTTGTGTTTTTTGTTTTTTGCAGTGTGTATCAAAGTAAAATATTTGAATAAAAACACTGGAGTTTTCTAAACTGTAACTTGGGGAGGAAAGGTTGTTTACAGTAAAGAAGTCTCAGGTTTGTTATCTTTAATAACGTTAATTTTCATTTCTGATGCAATCAGTTCAATCTAACAAGAATGGCTACATTTTCTTTAACAAGACCACGAATTAGACAATATTTTGACGTCATTTTGTGTTATATAGTCAGAAACCGCCAACGATTTGCCTGAATGTTCCATTCCTGAAAAAAGTTGGCAAACTTTGCGTGCGGTTTTACAACATGGATGTCGGTAAAAGAGGTCTGTCTGGATGCGCCCGCGTATCTCTCAAAGTTGCGTTCTTTAAGGTCGTTAAGATTGAGCTGGGATGCTTCAAAATTCTGTTGGCCGAAGATGAAATAATGGAAGTCACTATTTCGCTAGTTCCAAAATGGAGGAGTTGCTACGACTAATGTAACCGCGAAAGAGAGATGAAACTTTTCGCCGATTTTCGGAAGCATTTGTTTCGAGAAGACCAATGAACTTATTCTTGTACAGTCTGAGCCATGGACAACTACATGTACAAAAAGTGTATAGTCTAGAAGTCTAAAGATTACAGATGCTTTATTTGTATTATACAGTAGATCAATTAAGTTTTCAATATTTTCAGTATTTTCTATAAAATTTATTCTTTAAAGCGATTTGTCGGCAAAAACACGTTAAGTTAATTTTTGTCTTTTTTAAAAATTAAAATATGGTCCAAAAGATATTGTGTTAAATTTTAAACCGTGTGACAATTTTGGTCTATTCAAACAAAGGTTACTCATGTTCGACCATTTAAAGGCCGAGGTTTTGAACCGGGTGGTTTACCTCAGGTAAGTTCAGATGGGGGTGGAGCCTATTTTGATAAAGGCGTGAAGCCCCGAGGGAAACACGCTCGCTTGTGTATACATGTCTTTATACACGGGATGTTAAATTGCTCTCAGTAGAGTTTTTTCGATGATCTAGGAAAATATCGTACTTATATATGTACTAGGAAAAACAAATTGTCGATCGTTAAAATGAATATATTAAAAGCATGAAAAAACTGCGTGCGACGTGGGCAAACAAGTTTCTGACGGGATCTAGTGAGAATATATCGCAATGTTTTATGCAATACGTGATCATCGTACCGTATTCAAATACTAACACAACATTTATACAACATACATTTGTATTACTTCTCCGATCAGCTGCTAAAGTGCACGATTCTACCAGCTGCGCATGTACCAAAGTTGTCTGAACTTGTTTCTTTTCCTATTTCGGCTCGTGAAATTTCTCAAAGATATATGATAACTAACGTTATAAATTGTGGACGCAATATTTGATTTAATTTGATTCTGTATTCTCAATTATTCACAAGCATCTATAATAATAAAAAAAAAAAACGTTTTCATAGATGATCGGCCCAACGTGATTTTGACAGACTGCAGGTGATCAGCGCGTTTGGTGTGATACATAAACCAAGTTCGAGTAAATTTTTAATTTATATCTTTCAATTTTCAAGAGCAGAAGATATAATCTGTGTCGATCGTAGTTTACTATAAAAGACAAAGGCGTTTTATAATTACGGTATGCATCAAAAGACAAAACTTAATTGCACTATCGTCGCGAGCGCTAGACATGGTATGCACAGGACGAGTAAACGAATGTCAATCATTTTCTAACACCCAATCTGGGGCCTCAATTCAGTTGATTGACAGGGGTACACTGACCAGGTAAATTTGAAGGCGGTGCTTATTTTCTCGGTCTTTAAAAAGTAACAATTTTAACGTTCTGTCATTTCTGACATACAGTGTAATATTCACTTAAAGGGGTTCAGTTATGATTTACCTTTTCTTTCAATAATCAAACTTCATGGAAACCCCTTAGATTTGAGAGCAGGCAAACTAAGTGTATTGTTGGCACGAGTAAAAAAGTCCTTACCATAACTGTAATAAAATCATTACTCTTTATTACATGTAACATTGTAGTTTCTTTACTCTCTCGTATTTTGATGAGTCGCTGTGAGCGTCAAGCAGCGTATATACCTTGATAATTAGCCCAAACTTAGAATAAACAACATGAATGTACAAAGGCAATAGTTCAAACAAATATTTTCTGCCTTGAAGGAGATTGGTAATAAATTCCTCACCCCATTTTTAAAAATCGATGCTACGTGCCTGGTATATCTACTGAAGTCATTAGTGAGTTAATTTTATCGGATGTGAACGATATTACTCTCGTGATTTGATGAGTTTATCGAGAACCCTCTCATAACACTTCCTGTTTATCTATCTTTTTGAGAGCACTTCATCTATATAAATCATAAACTAATGAACAAACTCAGAAAAAAATCAGATCAAAGATTTTAGAAGGAAACCTTTTGTGAGATATATAATATAAATTGAAGCAAAACTCTAATCGACAAGGCTTGAAGCTGGATTAGTTGGCAAGTTAAAATGGTGATGATTACTCAGGTTAATTGGGAATATAGTTTAACGGGATTTTTTGTTTATCCTGAAGATAGTTTATCTTTTCCTATCGTGTATGAAATCCTATCGTATCGTGCGTGTATCGTGTTCTATCCTGCGTTTGTTTTATCCAATCGTACGCTCAACCAATTCTATCGGTTATCTTGTGAAAAAAATAACTTTATCTTCTCTAGTGTAATTAATTTACAAGTTCACTGATGCTAATGTTCTTTGCACACAAGCTTGGTAATATTCCATTTCCTGAAAAATAATTTTAC
Source organism: Magallana nippona (assembly GCA_033439105.1). NCBI lineage: Eukaryota > Metazoa > Mollusca > Bivalvia > Ostreida > Ostreidae > Magallana > Magallana nippona. The sequence goes on along the minus strand of CM065920.1, from coordinate 18,198,757 downwards.
GAGTACTTATCTGCAATGCCCAATCTACATTGGTCTATTTTTTCCACAGAATACATTTTATTATTCTTTCTGTTTTTCTGTATTAAGTTTTACAGAATGTTTGTTACGTTTTGAAAGAAATCTTGTTTGGATTGGGCAAGATGAACTTAACTGTGACAATTGCGTGTTAGTTTCGAAACCGATAAATGAATATATTTACGATGGTGCATTTTTTAAAGACCGCCGGGGTTCCTCTTCATCAAGTACATATTAGTCTTTCAAAATGAAGTAATTTAGGTGAACATTTTTCATTATAAGAAATATCCAAATCATGTCTTTATGCTTATCTATGTTACTTATCCTTAGGAAATTAACACTATCTTTGTTCATATAAAGAGGTCCAATTTATCGATTTAAGTAAAATATGAAAAACTTTTGTAATATTTAATTGACAACTGGTGCTATAGCGAAAAAGTTCCACAATACCTGTAAATAAAAAAACAAAAACAAAATTATACAGCATTTCAAAATTCCATACATGCAGAGTTAAGGTCAGACGACACGTTCCTCGAGCATGAAAAATGATAAATAATTTTTCAACGGCCTGATAATATAAAATCAAAAATAAAATTATTATTTAAAATCATTTTTAAAATGATTAAAATCTAAAAAATATGTTTTTATATATATATATATATATATATATATATATATATATATATATATATATATATATATATATATGCCGATTTTTTATATCAGTAATGCAAGTGTTTTTTTCAATTAGATTATATAGGAAATTGCATACTCTAGTATCTTGCACAAATGCCTGGTAAGGTACCCGAATTTTTGCAGCAAAAACTTGTCAAAGTAGTAGAAAATCAATAACAAATTCCTGGAAAAAGTTATTTTCAATTGAGGAACGTGTCATCTGACCTTAAGCTAGTATCAGTAATCCATGGTTACTCACTAATAAGGCTAGGGCGATAATCGAGAGAGCTCCACTTCTTTTGGGGCCTAAATAATAATCAATATAACAATTGCTGTTAAATCATACATGTAAGTTGAGAGTTTATTATTTTTCAAACAGAAAATGAAATAAAGAAATATTACCTGTGCCCGAGGAACGTGTTAGCATCACTGGTGACGTCATTGGACCTGACGTCACAGTATCAGAAGTTGAAACCCGCGAGTTCAGAGGGTTCGAAATTGTAGTTGCAGATGTTGTTTCTTTTGAAGTTGTTGGTTTTGCGGTTGTTGTAGTGTCCAAAGTCGTGGTTGTCAAAGGCTGTGCATTAAAATCGTCTAAATAAGAGAAAATCCATTGAAAAGAAAACTTTGATTATGAGGACTAGAGGATCGTGATAATTTCTGTTTGGACTCGATGATATTGAGAAGGAGAGATCTGTATAAAAAATTCAAATTTTAAAGATAAAATAGTTTAGAATCTTTTCTTATTAAATCAGGGTTTATGGTAAGAATTAATTTGATAATACTAGTATCTAAAAGAAAGTGGGCACTCAAGAAAGTAAGTTTGCAGGAATGATCGACACGAATTAATTGTGATTTAAATGTATATAACCTCGAAACGCTACAACTGATTACTAGAATATTTAAAGGTACTACCTACTACCTACTTGGAAGTTGAAGTATGTTTCCTGCTATTTAAAAAATTACATGCTTTCGTTTGCCATAAAAGTTGTCCCAACGGTTGACCAACACAGCCTTTCCGGTGAAACAGTTACATGTTTACATGTCAGAAAGCAAAACGGTATAGTATAGTATAGTATAGTTTATTTGCTCTAAACGCCTTTAAATTCAGAAGTAAGACAATCATTTAGATATTGTGTCAAACTTTCGAAAACCATATACCATAGTTGCAAAAGACAATGAAATGTTTTCCAAAAAACCAAATAGTAAATTCATTTAAGGAATGAATTTAATATTTATTAGTTTTATACAATATGAAGTAGTTTGGGATAAAAAAAAAACCGCGTAAACTGTCCCAAACCATTTTATATCGTATAAAACTAATAAATATTGAATTCATTGCTTATAATTTAATTTTTTGCTCTTAATTTTAGATGCAAACGGTCATTTGACCTTTAAAATGACACCAAATTGTACAAAATTCAGACGTAACGTCAGGCGGATTTTGCGGTTTTTTTGACGTTAGTTTTACTAAGGCGTAGGCAACATTCTTTATACGATATAAACTATTTTTTAGCCAATCAGAAGGCGCGTTACAACCAGGATTAAATTATATTAAAATAAACAAAATATATTCTAAAAGTAAAAACTCAGCAGGATTCGAACCTAAAACACTATTTAAACTCGTTTATTAAGGGTCCTCTGCACCTTCGGCAAACAAGCCCATACTTCTAAATCACTTGAAGATATGAATTTCTAGCATGTGTTTGACTTGAAAACGACAGAGAAAAGTTTCAATTTTATTTTAAACAACGTTTTCATTGATCTGAACTTAGTTATTTTCTTCCATAATTATATTGAATATATTATAAGAGAACATATTTTGTCATCTCTGGGTCATTTCTCCATCAGCAGGCAGCATATCTTATGTTGAGGTATATAATTTTTACCCGTTTCAAATTCGTGAAGAGAAGATCGAGAGACAAGAAAATTATTTAAAAACAGCTATAAATATTAGATTCAAACCCATATTTTGATAACACTAAATGCAAATTCAAAGGATTTTTGCCAACTTCCTTATCGTAAAGAAACAAAATAAAAAAAAATCGAAAAATGTGCACTTTGTAAAATAACCGATGAAATTTTCACTTTTCCAACGCTCCAAGATTCTTGCCGAATTTACATCTTATGCGCCCACATTCTTTAAAGGTTGATCTGATGGGTAACTGTAAACCAACTTTTATTCGTAACAACTTTATTTCGCGAATAACCTGAGATAAACTCGGTCACAGCGACTAATTATCGTGATCAAGCCTTATCTACAACCATGTGGTTATTACAAACATAGGGCAAGGACCGGTTCGCAGCGAGAAAATTCGCGACGAAGAAACTCTCGCGAACCTTGCAAAAATTTCTCGCACGCGAATAAAAGTTAGTTTACAGTATTTGTTGACTTTTTAGTTTCCGAAGGGAACAAACGTTTAGTTAAATAAAAACCTCTTACAATTACAGACGCCACACAGGTTTGGACAGATGTGCGGTACGTTTGAGTACCTGGAACAACCCGAGGGCGATATGGGGTTTGTACACCAAGGGATGTCAGGGGTCAAGGCCGAACAGTTCACTGAAATGTCAAGGTTATTTATCATTTTGTGAAAGCAAATGTGTTGATTAAAAAATATGACATTTCACATGACCAACAAATAAGAAAAACATCAACAGAGAACGAAGTCCGAGGCCAGAGATTAGTTTCTAAAATGCTTACAGCATGAGAAGGACCTACTTGAACATGTATTTCCCACGTAGTAGGGTCTTCCTAATGAACATGAACATGTGCATTTGTCTTTGTTCATAAATCCATCATTTTCACAAATAAGCCCGTTACAATCTGAAAACAAATAAATAACATCCTCTGATGATTAAATGTAAGAAAAATGGTCGGAGGAACAAATAGAGGTTAAGCTGCTAGTGATAATGGCAAGATAACTTTACAAAAATGGTATATGTTTGAAATAACATCGAGCTCAAGGAAATGAAATTCGAAAATTAAGAACATCCCTCTATTCCAATGAGCAAACAGCCAAATACAGTAAGTTTATTCTTAGTTCACGGTATTGTTCAGCTCAAATGAGGTATGAACAGACGATTGCGCCGGCCATATTATATTCTACATGTAGTTCAGCTAGTGCAGGACGGGAATATGGCAATACACAAGGAATGGGTATTGTATAACTTAGTAGTTCGTTTTCTTTCTTACCACAGAGATTGTTTTCGCATTTTGAAGGACAATCTTGACAACTGGTACCGTTCTTGTAGGGCATAGCGCCAGCAGAGTTGCCTCTATAGGACACAAATATGTACATGCATGCAAAATTCTGTGATATAGGATTAAAGATAAAATACAAACAAATAAAAAAGCAAAAAATTATACGCCCCCCTCCCTTTCTTATTAAGTCCCTCCAAGAAAAATGAAGTTTGGTATTTATTTATTTTTGTCAATTTCGAAAATAAAAACAATCAGTTTTTAATACAGTAAATACAAGGCAATCAATGTCAATAAATTAATCGGAATTGTTTGTCCACAAAACTAATATTAGAAAAGAAAAATACCGCAAGCTTTTTAAACTTTAATTGAGCAACATTGACTAGTATTTGTACACCAAATTGAATATCACGTTATCGCTTCTAGAATGGTTATATTCCAAAATATCGGCATAAATATATGCCAGAAGCCATCGTTTATAACTACAAAAAATTGATCAAATAAAATTAGAAAGAGTGATATCTCTTATTTGTAAAACAATGAACATTAATTAATAAATTAATCACTATTATCATCAAGCAAGCTAGAGCACTGTTGGTTCTTGGACTTACGCTGGAGAGTAGTTACAGACATGATAATGCGTATTGATTGCGCTACAGTAGGCGTATCCACATCCAACCTTAATGGAGGTCGACCATACCACCTAAATAAATAGATATACATGTATGATACATTGTAAAGATAAGATAATAAGTAAAAACATAAATAATTTGATTTACAAATGAATAAAACAACGAGAGGCCCATGGGTCACATCGCTCACCTGAATACCAGTTCTTATATCTCTTTCGAAAGAGGTATAATAACGCACTTAGAATGCGCTTTGGCATACAATACTAGTATAATGATTTTGCAGTCATAAGTAATGTCTTTATAATAAAATATTTAGTTAAAATATCGTTAAAGAAATCCACATCACACAATAACTATGTTAAAACAGTCTTAGTTATCTTACCCGACATCATTAAAATCTTCATGTTAAGGATATATAGAAAAATACAGTAAAAAACGGTTTTAACGGAGTGCTAAGGTTACAACATGAAATAAAGTCACGGGGAATGAAAATTGCTTCGCTGTAAGCGTCAACTCATTATAAGCGTGTTCGCTATAACCGTGTTTTACTGTCGCTGCAGTAAAAAGTTAGATTTATTTGGTATTTGAACCACTTTAAACCATAGAAATCTGATTAAAATTATGTTCTACAGATATTGTAGACAGTAAGTACACGTTTACAATGAATTATGGTTTAACGTGGTCTTTGTGCTAGAAATTAGGCAGGTATATTCCATTTAGTGACTATTCTAAAACATTCATGTATAGCCATGTATATTGAAAAGACAATCAATTCGTTTGTTGAAAAGCACAATGTATACAATTGCTACTCCTTTATGTTTTTTATTTAACAAATCATTGAATGATTGTATGTTCCCATGCTCATGGAAAATTGCAAATGTTCTTCCACTATTTAAGAAAGACGACCCATCTGAGCTGTCTAATTATAGACCTGTTTCACTTTTGAGTTGTGTCGGTAAGATAATGGAGCGCATAGTATTTAAACATACGTACAATTTTTTTCACGACAACAATCTTTTTTACACACATCAGGCAGGTGTTTTACCGGGCCATTCGACAGTATACCAACTTGTCGAAACTTACGATTGTATTTTAAAAGCCATTGATAAAGTTTCATGTGTAGTTTTTTGTGATCTGTCGAAAGCCTTCGATAGAGTATGGCACAAGGGCTTGTTATTTAAACTTCAAACATATGGCATACGTGGCAAAATGCTTAAATGGTTATTGAGTATAATGAGATATTTAGTCGATAGAACACAAAGGGTATTGTACCGTGATTCATATTCAAAAGATAATACTTTATATTCAGGGGTTCCGCAAGGGTCAGTACTAGGACCTCTGTTATTTTTAATATACGTGAACGATGTAGCTGATAATATGCTTACCTTTTGTAGACTTTTTGTTGACGATAATAGTTTACAAGATTCTTCAAATAATTTAAAAATCATTGAAAAAAAATTAAATAAGGAACTCACAGAACTTGAGAAATGGTCTCAAAAATGGCTTCTTAAATTTAACCCAACAAAAACAAAAGCTGTGTATTTTAATGCTAAAAAGGTTACCGAATATCCTTCTCTGAGTTTTCAAAATTGCCCCGTTGAAATTATGTCAAGCCACAAGCAACTAGGTATAACTTTTTCATAAACTTAAAATGGACGACAAACATCTATATTATAATAGCAAAAGAACACAAAAAGCTAAATCTAATGAAAAAACTCAGATATAAACTAGTGGGTATTGTTTTTTAACAAAAAACACATGTCTCCCCTTTGTTATGTATTTGTAACAAAATGGAAAGAACCTGAAATGGACCTTCAGTTTTAAAAGATAGGAGGGAAATTTTAAAACAAAACATCTTGTTACATGTACCGGTAGATGGTATATTGAGCTGACCCGCCTCTTTCTTGCTCTTCATGGCCAGAGACTTGAGGATATGTGATATATGTCATATGTGATATATGTGTCATATGTGATGTAAAATAAAATTAAGTTTTATTTCTATTTAGTAGGTTATATACAATCTATCTATGATACAATGAATGAATGATGAAATGCTTGACCTTGAAATAAAAATTATAGGTCAAGGTCAAAACTTTTGGTGGCGTGCACTCCTTCTCAATACCATCTACCTATGTTCCAAGTTTGAAGTCTTAATGTCAAAGGGTATTAAGGTTATGACCCAGACAAAATTTTATTTTTTTTTCTTAATTTGACCTTGAGTAAAAGAAGGTCAAGGTCAAATATTATTCAATAGTACACCTAAGTGTATTATTATTGTTCTTTGTTTAAAGTTTGAAGTCCTTCTGTCAAAGTATATTCAGAAGTTGAACAATGAAGTTTTTTCTCATATGACCTCGAAATAAAAATTCTAGGTCAAGGTCAAAAATTTTGGTAAGGTTCAACTAGGTTATATACCATCTATCTATGATACAAGTTAAAAGTATGTATGTTAAAAGAGTCTTGTGTTATGGTCCGGACAATATTTTTTATGAAAAGCTTGACCTTGAAGAACAAAATAGGTCAAGGTCAAAACTTTTGGTGGCGTGCACTCCTTCTCAATACCATCTACCTATGTTCCAAGTTTTAAGTCTTAATGTCAAAGGGTATTAAAGTTATGACCCAGACAGAATTTTATTATTTTTTTCTTAATTTGACCTTGAGCAAAAGAAGGTCAAGGTCAAATATTATTCAATAGTACACCTTAGTGTATTATTATTGTTCTTTGTTTAAAGTTTGAAGTCCTTCTGTCAAAGTATATTCAGAAGTTGAACAATGAAGGTTTTTCTCATATGACCTTGAAATAAAAATTCTAGGTCAAGGTCAAAAATTTTGGTAAGGTTCAACTAGGTTATATACTATCTATCTATGATACAAGTTAAAAGTCTGTATGTTAAAAGAGTCTTGTGTTATGGTATGGACAATATTTTTTATGAAAAGCTTGACCTTGAAGAACAAAATAGATCAAGGTCAAAACTTTTGGTGGCGTGCACTCCTTCTCAATACCATCTACCTATGTTCCAAGTTTGAAGTCTTAATGTAAAAGGGTATTTAAGTTACAGCCTGGACAAATTTGGATGAAGAAGAATAAGAAGAACTAGACACGATCTCGTTGCGAGCAACGAGGAGGTCTTCCTTCCAATTTTAGAAGTTGAGATACATGTATGACCTTTATTTTGCTATTTACCAGCTAAATGATTTGTAAAAAGAAAAAAAAAAGATCTCTTGATTCTGAACAGACAATTTTCTTCTATTTCTTTATCTTTTTTCCTTTTTTTTTTTTTTTTTTTTCAGCCCCTTTTTCTTGATATCAACTGAAAGATCTTATTATTTTAAACACATTTTGTTCATTAAGTGTTCAGAAATGTGTTACCGTTCTTGAGATATTTGGGAAAGATTGCTTTAGGGGCCGACCCTTTATCTCCCTGTAGGGTCCATTTGACGAAACTTTGATGGTTAAATTTTATTACGAACACTATTCTTAGCATCTTCTCTTATATAATGCTTTTCAAAATATTTCTCCTTTTTAAGATATAAATGATCAAAATATTGGACTTCTAGCCCCTAAAAACCCCTAATTATGTAACATATCCGAAAACTTTTAACATGCGTAGATAAAGAGCTAGAAGATTAACATTTTTGCTTCTATATCACATTACAAAATGTTTCTTATTAAAGAGATATAGATGAAAGACTTTAGACCCTTCTGGGCCCCTAATATGAGGGGTCAGCCCCTTTTGCTTGGTGTCAGTTGAAAGGTCTTGTTTATATAAACTTTTAATGTTCTATATATGTTAACAAAATATTTATGACAAGAAAGATATTCGTGATCAAATCTCAAATTTCCCAAAAAACTGTCAAAAAAGTTAACATCAACATTTTCAGGTTCAGGCGAGCTTCCAGGACAATGACTTCTAGTCAAATCTAAAGCAAGCATGCAAATCTACCATAACCACTCTATCTTGTACATAAATTTCAAGTCTTTAACTATAACGGTTTTTGAGGAGATGCGTGGACAATATCATGTCCCAAAATACATGAAAAAGGGAGATAATTCAGAAGCGGAATTGAATTTTCAGACAAAAAGTTGTATGCAATGAGAGGTTCACCTAAGACATCATCCCTGTAAAAATCATTAAAATCGATGGAGAAATGGCTGAGAAATTAAGGGTGTCTACCAAGAAGAATAATTAAATAATATAGAAGAATGAGAAACAGTAGAATAACAGTAAGGTCTTCCGCTGAAGACGGAAGACCTTAATAAGAAAGTCGACAAAAACAATATGTCTCCCCTTTGAAAGGGGAGACATAATTAAACCGCAAATCACTTTTTCTTATGTATATATCCTTTATCAGGCCACATCTAGAATATACTTCAGAGGTTTGGGGAGAGTGTTCTCTCGCGGACTCAGAAAAATTCGAACAAGTGCAATTATCTGCTGCCAGAATAGTAACCGGTTTACCGATATTTGCCTCTAAAGACTCTTTTTACCTCGAAACAGGCTGGAGTACACTAAGTTCAAGACGTAAAATTGCCAGACTCAAAACAATGTTTAAGGTCGACAAAAATATCACACCCACTTATATTCCCTGACAAACGTTGTATTATGTCAAACTATACTACGAGGGATTCTCAAGATTACTACTTACCATAGTGTCGATTACAAATATACAAATCATCATTTGTTCCAACTGTTATACGCGAATGGAATTCACTACCTTTGAATATTAGGGAGCATGACTCACTCAAGACCTTCAGTAATGCTATCACCTGTGACGATATTTTAAACGCAAAAAATACCTGCACCACTATATTTTTCTTTTGCAAACAGGTTCCAAAATATAATTCACACTAAATTACGCCACAATTGCATACTAAAGTGCGACTTATTTAAATATGATATTGTTGAAAGTCCTTTATGTACATGTGGTAAGATTGAAGACGCGTATTATTATTTTTTCTCATGTACTAAGATGCTGGAGCCAGAGACGAGTTATTTAATCATGTTTTTAGCAGTTTCGGAAATCATATTATAATAGCGTCAGGTACCTATATCTATTTTTAGTGAAAGATACTTTTCGTTCAAACACGGCTATTGGCTATTATTCTCATATTATGTAAGATTTGAGAATACATAAACACAATATATAAAAAGAAGCTAACATTTTTGGACATCATATCTCACAATATGACATATCATGATCATAAGATCAAAGATGCATCAACTATCTAATTACCCTTTAAACGTATCAAATTTAGGAAAATTTGAAAATTAACTATTTATAAATATTTCTAAAATGTGAAAAAAAAATCACTGTGATCTTGATAATTCATGAGAATATGAAGGAAGCTTACATATTGTAGATTTCTTATTTTACTCGAGTACTTAATTCCGCGATTCAACGGTTTTGCATCAAATCGCGAGAATAAAAAATCGCAAACGCTGAATTTTATTATTATCATGATTCCAAATAGTTTACATTTGCCAGAAAAATTAAAGCGAGTTTTTAAGATCGGCGAGATGTGCTTCTCGCGATTTTACGCGGACATTAATTCCTCGCATTTAATTAAGAATTTACAGTAGTGATATCATTATATGTAGCATTGTATATCTTCAGGAAAAGATTTTAAAACATTTTCCCTATGTATTTCTATGTTGAACTTTGAACCCCTCTTTTAGCTCCAGTATTAGTCCAGGGGTAACAGTTTATACAATTTACATGTACGATCTACACTATCTTTGGATGCTTACGTACTAATATTACAAATTGTGTATTGTAGTTTTGGAGAAGAATATTTTTAAAACATTTTCCCTATTGGTTCTAGCTGAACTTTGAACCCCTCTTGGGGCCCCAGTATTGGTCCGGAAGTCATGGTTTTAACAATATAAAATCTACACTATCTGAGGATGTTTGCATAGGAATCTCACAAATTGCAGCATTGTAGATCTTGAGAAGAATATTTTTAAACATTTTCTCTACATATTTCAATGTTGACTTTGAACCCTCTTGGGGTCTTGGTATTGGTCTGGGGTTTATAGTTTTAGCAATTTTAAGTCTCCACTATATATAAAAGCTTTGGTATAAATATTAGCATTTACGGTGCAGTGGTTCTAGAGAAGAAGGTTTTTTAACATACACACCTTATTTTCACTGTTTCATGATTATCTACCTTTTAAAAGGGTTTCGCCCTTTATTTATACAATTAACAATCCCCTCTCTGTAATAATGGTTTGTACCAAGTTTGGTTAAATTTTGTCCCGTGGTTCTAGAGAAGAAGTCAAAATTTTGAAAAGTTTGCAGACAGACGGGCGGACGGACGACGAACAACAGATGATCAGAAAAGCTCACTTTAACCTTCAATTCAGCTGAGCTAAAAATTAATAAGTTACATATATAAATGACATACTTGAGTGTAATGCCCCACTCCCGAGTTCGAGGTCCCTCCGTACGTGAACTTGGACACTTCACTGTGCCAAAGATTGACCGTGCTGTTCCACGGTAATTTGTAGCCGCCGTATGCCAAATTCTGACCAGTGGAAAAGCGAGCTTAAATACATTGTAAAAATCTATATATCATTTGAGCTGCAATTTAAAAAATCGAAAATAAATTTTTAATTGTGAAATAATCGGTTATCTTAAAGGTTGATAAGTATTTCTGTAGAATTAAAATGATAACATGGTACGTAGCTTGAATGTTGTTTTTCTTATATATGATTATATACAACGATGTAACATACATTTACTGATAATGATCGGTTTAATCTCTATCAAAATTGAAAACCCAATTTTAAATTAACAATTTTTTTTCTCTAAACAGTACTACTTTATTTCTAAATTTTACAACTTGATTCTCGGAGATTACTTTTTTTGCCACCAAGCATATTACTTATAATCTTTTTTTTTATTCATTCAAATTCGAGATACATAGATTACTGGTTCACGTAGACAAATGGCATCTAAGATGAGATTCTCGCTAACATCGAAAAATTTTGGCGCATTGGGAAACTTTCATTTTGAACGATCGATAAACAGAATTATTATAGTGTAGTTACTGATTAATATCATTGCAGCCGGAGATCGAACCAATAATAACATATTCCTGAGATCAACGCCTGGAGAAGCATCATAAAACAATGGCATCGTTTAAATTTGGACCACAGGTGTACATAAACATATGGACACCTCCCCCCCCCCCCCCCCCCACACACACACACACACTTCCAGAGCTGCCGACCCGATTTAGAACCCAGTGTATTGACTTTCTTATTAATAAAATAATCTTGAAAACTTGAAGGATATATGCAAATAAAAAAGAAGAACCATTAAAATAATGCTACATAATTAAAAAAAAAAAGTTCAACCATCTGCACATTAACAAAAAAACTGCTGTGGCGGGGTGGGGATCCCATGCACGAGCACATGCTGTGATATAGGACGGCTTCTATTGGCATATATATACATGTATATATTTATTATCTATAATAAAACACTTTACCTGGAATCCGTCTTTGATAGCTTCCATCGTGTTTAATCTCACAATTTTCCGCCCACTTCTGGGCCACTAGCGCTACATCGTTGTCCCAACTCTACAAGATCATTGCAAAGAACTTTATAATAGCTAAATCTATTCAAAGTCAAAGTAAAGTGTGATATCTATAAATTTCAGTACGCGATAGGCTCTTTGTTTACTGAGTATATAAGCTCAATAGGATATAATCATATTTATTAATCTGTCAAATAAAATATTGGTGTGTCGAGAGACCTTACTATAATAATGTTGAGAGAAAAAAAAATACAAAAAAAAATGTCTCTCCTATTTCGTGTTATTATTTCATTATGTTTATTTGTACAGACATGCATCTTTTTAACGGTTTTAAAGAAGTCATTTCAGTTGTATATATACAATCATGTACATGTAACGAAATCAAAATGACCACATATGGTAACAATTGTTTTGCGAAATGATAAAAAAAAAACCCAGGAGATTAAAAAGGCAAACATAACCTAATTTATCAATGTTTCAGAAAGGAATTTCATTTTTACAGATTTATGATGTTTTGAACTAGCCAAAAATGATAAATGTTAGCTCGTGACGAACTAAATATGACTATTTGCAATTGGTCCGTTTTAAATTGCAAAAATAATTTTTGTTTATAATATTAAACACTGTGCCGGATAATTATGCCAGTGTCAAGGTGGCATTTTTGCACCCGCTTAAGATGCAGTTTCTGAAAAATCCATATCTAACAAATGATAGACCATCGTCTAGAGAGTATATAACCACATTTGTTTTTAGTGTGTTTCACCTGACAGATGAGATATTTACCTTTGAAAATTAATATCCCATAGGAAAATGACAATTCCTATAGGAGAAATGATTCTCCTGCAGGAAATATTGAAAATCCTATAGGATTTTGATTCAGACAGGTATTTTTCCTATAGGAAATTAAGATTTCCTATCGGAATTGAAATCCCTATAGGAAGTTCTTGTAATCGGATAGGAAATTTCAATTTTCCTATAAGAATATTGTTTTTCCTATGGGAAAAATTATTTTCCTGTAGGGAGTTATTTTGAAAGGTAAATATCTCACCTGACAGGTGAGATACAATGATAACAAAGGTGGTTGTAAACTCTTTAAGCAATGTTCTATCATATGGCATATTTGAATTTTTTGATATATACAGCTTAGACGGGTTCAAAAATGTCACCTTGGCACTGGCATAATTATCCGGCACAGTGTTATTATATAATATTTTATAATATATTGTTTGACATTTGGATGTTCGCTTATTTTATGTTTTCTTTTTGTTATTTTTTGTTTTGTTTTTTGTTTTGTTTTGCTGGTGTTTTTTTGTTTGGTTTTTTTTTTCGGTTTTTTTTTTGTTTAGATATCTGAGTGATATAATTATTCTTACCATCTTCATCATGTCTGTAGCAGGTGGGTTGACCTGTGACCTCAGGAGATTATGCATATTGACGATATCCGCCTTTTCCTGTTCAGTGACACCTAGTGGCAGGTTACAAAATCATTCAAAGCACGAACAAAACAAAAACGAAACAAAAACAAACACCCCCCCCCCCCTCGAAAAAAAATGAAACCAAATAAAAAAAAACTAAAGTTTCCTTTGTCTTTTTGTATAACAATTTGCTATACACTATAAATTCTTTTCGTAACATATATAGACAGTAACTTTCAGCATTAGTAATTTCTGAAGACGTGTGTAGAGACTCCATCCTACGTGAGCGGATGGAAGAATATGGCACTAACCAGCTAGATTGAATTCAAAATGTGATCGACTTTATATTGTTGGATTTGCTTAACAGTTTAATTGAATATATTTATTTGTGTTTAAGTTTATTTCAGTCATGCTTAAATTCTCAATTGTAAATGATTAAAAATAATTTTGTCATGTCGGATTTATTTTGAGTGATAATTTTATTTATATATGTATATAAGAAAGGAATACAATCATATCTGTTTCATTTTAAGTTAAAGTGAAAATATGATTACAAAGACGTCGATCAAATTCTTTTCCTTTCGTGTTACTTACATGTACTTACATGTAGTAGTTTGGTCATAATCAATGTGATTGAAATAAAGAGAAAAAAATGAATAATATCCCACATGATATTCTAAACTTGTGTTTAAAATTTAGTTCATACAAATTAAATAAAAAATTAGTGTACATTCAATTATATGATAGAAAAGCTAGAAAAAAAAAGATTTTAAGTTTTTTTTTCAGACACATGTATCCCTGCTGTACCTACCGACTTGGGTAGCTTGAGCAGATCTGTTCAGGCAGGCCGAGTGGTTTTCAATTGTAGTAAAACGAGGCTCACAATTTGCCTAAGTATAACAGACAGAAATATATTCTCATTGTATAGGGAAAAAATATTTTGATTACTTATTGTATAGAAATGATTTATTTTAATTAATTACTTATTGTATAGAACTGATTTATTTTAATTAATTACTTATTGTATAGAAATGATCTATTTAACTATTTATTGTATAGAAATGATTACTTTTGATTGCAATTCAACTATAAAGAATATTCACAAATTTATTATTTGTGAAAATGTATGTTCAAGCATTAGGCAATGTCTGTTTATCGCAATGCTTGTTTATTTTGTAGTATTGAACAATAACTGAGTTTCACTCACATTTGTACTTCTCTTGAGTCTGACGTCATCCGCTACGCAAGTAAATACCATAACACCTGAAAATATACTTATTAACAAGTTCGTGCAGTCGCTCGTAAAATGACTCGTTTTTAAGCATCAAGTGATATTTAAACTTTCGGTAGGCCTAAACATGAAATTGCATTATGTACTGCGGCTGCTCTGGAATGCTTAATGTAATCCTCACAATTGTCTTGATCTAATGAATATAATGGATAAGACGAATACATGTACATGCAACAGCATTAATATCCACTCATTTTGCATAAAATATTGACGAATGTTACTACAGCCAATAGTTGCGTTGAAGTACACAAAAGGTGAAATGACATGCGCCCTTGCTCTTCTGTCACTGACACCTTCACCCCAACCCAATCCCACCTCACCCCTGATTCGGTTTTTTGTAATTGTTTTTTTTTTTTTTTTAAATATGTTACATATCCATGCGTCTATGTGTAGATATATTGTCTGTAGTTCTCATGTGTAGAGATCATTAATATCATACAGCCATGAAGTGACCAACATATTTAATACTAGTTTATGAATGTCTGCCTAGCTCAAATAAGTTAAACAAATACTTTGACAAAGATAGTAGACGGAGAGACTTACTCCATGATAACAATGACGACCATTTTGACTATGGTTTTAGTTAAGTGAGACTTTTTTGAAAGCATTCAAGATCTAACAGTATCTAAAGACTTGGTAGACTTATTAGTGTATCATACACATGTATATATATATTATAATGTTATAAGAACATTACGTATCTTCGTGGATTGCGTAATAACTAAGGTCAATCGTCACATGTACATGGGGCGGCTTATTCCTCACTACCTTCATTCTCCATTGAATTATAATGTAATTTTACTAAAATTAATGCATGTTCATTGTCATCTATGGAAAGCTTAGTATAATTTTCAGGATAATTTATAGACAAAATAATCATGCACGTAATATAACTTTAAGCTTATTGTCATTTCACAATTCAATGATCACTAAATAAAACAATAATTAAATGTGAAGACTTGGATTATTGTAATAAAGTTTCAATGCGAGATAGCTTACTTATGAAGAACCAGCAGATTCGAAGATACGGTCCCATTTTGTTCATTTAAAAGTAACGGACTCAAGAGCATTAGACTAATTATCAACTCACAACGATTTGATCGTCGTTATATAAGGGTGTATAAGAAAGAGTGGAAGTTATTTCCTAAAATGGCGGATGTTGGAAATGAAGACTGGACACACCATTCAAGCATCATCGAGCAACTTGCGTAACTACCGTGTACAAGCTACCGACACCAACATCCGACTTGCTTACTCACACAGTCAAAAACAATCGCAATATTTCGGGCCTTTCCGACAAGCGGAATGTTTCCGAGCTCTGCCGGAAAAGTCCGAGAATTTGTGATTGAAACAAATGCAAGATGGCTTCCGTAGTCTAGGTGTATAAAAAAACAAGTATTCCTTTTAACGGAATGGTCGGCATGTGATATCATCGGTCAGCTTCGTGTTAATGGGGAAGCATTATATTCCATGCAAACATGGTGAATAGGACATAACGCACCGTTGCAAACATGGAGAATAGGACATAACGCACCGTTTTGTCGATTTCCGAAATAACTAGGGGTGAATAAACTTTACTCTTAGTAGGCGAAGTGTACTTCCGATTAAAATTCTTAAGCATGTAAAGAAAAACGTGATTTGAATCATTGTGTAACTGCATAAATGTTTTAATCTCAAGTCAAACGCATTAGATTAATGTTTTATAATCTACATGTAATTAAAGATTTACGCGAAGCTGTCTCTGCATAGTTAATAAACGAGGCACAATGCGTGCGCAAATTTGCCGGATGCCTCATATGGACACAACTGTGATCGGCCGAAGCCGATCACAATAATTTCAATTGAATAACAATGCTTTTTTTCACACAGTCGTATGCATTATATCAACAGTTTAAAATCTATTAAATTAAGAATTTTAACAGTCGTATGCATTATATCAAGAGTTTAAAATCTATCAATTTTCAATTTCACTAAATACTAGTATACTGTTGTAGTTAAGTTGATATTGGTAAATTTTAAACCGTGTGTCAATTGAATTTCTGCCGAAAAATTGATAATTAAGTTAGTAATATACGTTGGAAATTGAAATATTTCATATGATCTTTTACCTCCAGAATCGTTCCTTGAGATTGAAAATAAAATCAATTACAACTTCGTTGTAATTTTGCAGGAGGCTAGATGGTCAACAAAGTAATCATCAGATCTAACTGAAACTTTAAGATCCGATTCATGTAGCTATAAACTCTCATTTTGTAAAGAATTTAAAAAAAATCTTTTAGCTTTAAAATTTGAATATTTTCCTATATCTTTATATAAGGCTTTCCAAATAAAGGAGAGTGATATCGTCTAAAAATGGTCACGGCCATCCAGCCATCTTAATTTCCTATGTCAAAAATTTGTCAATGCAAAATTCGACTCTTAACCAAAATAGATCCGAGGACTTTTTCAGCAAGACCGGTGTTCGAGTGCCCTTATTGTATACTTTAAGTAATATCTTAATTTAACGCCTTCATACTTGACAATCAAGCTTGAAATTATTAGGTCTAAATTGGAATATTTTAAATAATGGTAGACAATAAAAAAGCAGAATATTTTCTTCCGTATAATATGTACTATTCTCCTTGCATTGGCAAGTAAAACATATTCCCAACATCAATAAATGCTGGTAAAACTACATCAGATACATATATCTGATATTAATATATTTAAACCCATTCAACAAAAGAAGCACAATTGAAAAGGTCATACATGTAGCATAACATGTATATTGTTTTGGTATAAGTACGTTCTACATGTAGCTCGCTTTTAACAAAAGTACAGCAGGAAATGCAATTGATAAAAGGGAAATCATTAAGTCAAACATAAAAGTAAAAACCAACAAACTATATATCATGTAGACATATGCTAATTTCTGTCCAACAAATGTCTTCGCATGCTTTAGTTTTTACAGAGAATTTTGTTTGTCATAGTGCAATGTGTATCATACTAATTTCCCGATTTAGAACTAATTAATGTATTGTTGTTGAAGCATTAGCCTTTACGCCATTCCGTTATGTTGTTACGCTTCATCTTCAAAGGAAACTATTATGTTTGTTCATTGAGAGAAAAATAGGACGATTGTCACATTTCTTCGCAATTAAAAATTGTCTGGAAGCTAAGCTGCAAACATCGATTAAATAACTAATCTATTAAGTGTTGACTGTAAAATGAAATGAAAAGATATCAAAATCAGATTATCATTCGAACGATCGATTAATTATTTGATTGTTTGATGGTTTCCGTCAAGTCGATATTCTACCCGCAACATACATCGAAAATTCAAGTCAAGTGTGCAAAAATCTTCACTAGGTTAGTGTATCAATACAATACATTATTAGATATTGCACTTTGATGAACATTTGATTTCGTGGATCAACTCAAAAATGAAATCCACGAAAATTGATATCTTGCGAAAATTGATGAAACCACGGTAGACGTGGAAAACAATTATGGAATTTTAACTAATGTAATCAAGTAGATAATGGATCGTCGGAATGAAAAGTTAACGAGAACTCACTGTAATTAAACGTGTTTTAAAATGTGACTGTATAATTTGCAGCAACATTTATTTGCATGCATCATAAACAAAAACAAACGTTGCACAATGTCCAGAAACAGGTAAAGTTTATTACGTTTCGGATTTGGGATTATTTAATATTTCGGTGCACTTGATTACTTAGTCAACTATGTTTGTACCAAAGATTTCAAAGAAAGACAGACAGCCAGTGGCATGTGAAATTGTAATATCTCAAGTCTGATTTCTCTAACAAATCGAAAATTTATAAATAATGCCTAATATAAAAACATGACTGAAATACTTTATTAAAGTTTAATTGTTAGAATGATACTACGAGTAGCTAATTTGGTCAGATTAAACTGGATTATTTTTTAAAAATCTGAATAAAAAATTTACATGTATTTTGTTTTTAATCTATTCCTCTAAACTAATTTACTAGAATTTAAAAGTCTATTTTACATGCGATAAATTAGAACTGCCATATTATAAGATTTCATTGTCAGTATTTAGATGATTATATTTTTTTAATGTCCTACATTCATAAACAAGACAAACCGCATAATTACAAATCAGAAAACATTGCCCCCTCAGAGAGAGAGAGAGAGAGAGAGAGAGAGAGAGAGAGAGAGAGAGAGAGAGAGAGAGAGAGACAGAGAGAGACAGACAGACAGACAGACAGACAGACAGACAGACAGAGACAGAGGCAGAGAGAGAGACAGAGAGAGAGAGAGAGAGAGACAGAGGCAGAGAGAGAGACAGAGAGACAGAGAGAGACAGACAGACGGACGGGCGGACGGACCGACGAAACGGACAGACAGACAGACATACGAAATTAAAAGCAATTACCCAATGCTTTTGAATAGCTTTTAAAATGTAAATTATAGAAGCAGTGAATATGATTAAACACGCTATAAACATTAAAAGTGCAAAGACTTAATTCTAAATGCCCTGATAGAAAACCAGAAATTCGTTACTCGACTTTTTTTTTCCGCTGGAATTCCTCTCAAATAAAACAAGTAATTAACATTCTAATGTTGATTTTTTTTAGGAAGACAGAGCAACAAAGGTCTGGAGTCAATGAAAGTTACATAAAGGTACTTTATAACCATAAATTATGTGAGGTATATCCCCTCGTTAAATTAATGGTGTTGGATTTGAATGTAGAATTTTTAGTCGGTGTCATCTTCTAGGACACGGGTTATTTTAAATCTGTCAGGGAAGCGTTAAGACGAGAATATGGTAAGTGCGTGGATAACATCTTTTAAAGAAATTTTTCATTTTTTATTAATTGAGATTGAGATACTACGACAGCCTTCAATCCTACATATAAATATGTTACGCACCGTTCATCTTACATGAATTAAAAATATTAGTGCTTAATAGTTATTATACGAGTATTATTTCATTCATAAAATCTGGTCGTCATAATTTATTGTCAAATTCTTCGCTTTGAATATCTAATATAATAAATTGACAGAGACGAAATTTAAAAAAAAAAATACAAAAAATCAGCTTTACATCAAACCTGAATTTTTTTTATTGAATGTACCGATTGAATTCAAAAGTCTTCTTAAATACAGCTTTTTTTATGGATTGTTTATATATAAGAGAATTATAATAATGTTTTATTGTCATTAATAGATTCTCCATCAAACTCCTCACATTGACGCAGCGTTGCTTTCCACACACGTGTATGGTTTAATGAATTTTTAACAGGTTGTAAACACGAAACTAAAAAGGACATTAACCTTTATCTAAGTAATTTAGTTCCCTTTCTTTCTGTTTGTTTCACAGTGATGAATATTCTCGAAATCTCAGATATTCGGACGGCAGCTCTGAAACAAAAGGCCGCTTTCGCAGAACTATCAAACTACACTTTTGAAAAATAATAATTTACAAGTTTATGATGCAGGGTAAGAGTTAGGGTCAATTTCTTTATAATTGATGTGTTGTACTTTCATCCAACAGTTGAGACAAAAAAAAAATATGTGAGATGGATTACATCACTATACATCTCAACCAAATCATAAATAAATACTTAGGTTTGTTTGTGACAAAGTACATGCTTGTCCAATTATGTTGCTACATGTACCAGGCCATTACGTTATTTTAAACTCAATGTTTATCAAGTATGGTGGGGCAACAATGGGGGATCAAATTTAATGTAGAAAAAAAATCTAAAAATCTTCTATTTCAATGCTGCAATTTGCATATTACAAAGTAGATTTAATCAAACTGTGACCTATGTACCATTACTGGGCCCGGCCATGGAGAGGTTCAAAGTTAATTTTTATTTGGATTTTTAAATTATTCAAACCATGGCCGCAAAACTCATACATGTTCTGAGGTCTCTAGAAATGTTTAAAAAATTAGCATAGGATCATACGTAAAATCTGTAATAAATACATTTATTTTTCTTTTCAAGATATGCAATGCTACAGTTTGTAATATTATTTCTATGCGTAAAGCATCACAGTATAGTTAGAATTCCAAATAGTTGCGACTACGATCAGTTCAACAACAATAGGGCCCTACTATTTATCATAAGCATATCATATGCGGAAAAATACTATAGTCTGTCCCAAGATATTTATGCCGCATATTTGGACGATTTTTAATAAAAATATACATACCTTTGAGAGAAGTGCAATTGAAATAGATGAAAGGGAAAATTTTCAAGATATCTTCTTTGACACATTATCGTTTTTCACTCAGAAAAATTCACAGGAACGAAAACAGATTTCTTACGGAGATTTATAATTGGGAATGTTTACATCTTTTCTCCGTTCGGAAGTAACTCGGAATACCTCGCACACTTTTTCAACGTTATCATCCAGGTACTTTCATCTCTTTTACAATGGAAAATCCCCGTAGACTTTTTATTTTTAGCCGTGTATTGAAGCCCGACAAGCTAGAGGGGGCGTTTAAAAGGGAAAATCTTGGGATTTTTTCATACTATTTGATGAACATCGTTTGAATCCAGAGGTATTTATAAATATAGAATAATTCAAGAAACTGTGCGGCAAAAATAACTTGGGATAGAGCATAGTATTTGATGATCTTTTCAAACAAGATCTACGTAACTAAATTGTCCACATATTGTTTAATAATATTATTTGATTCCATAAAACTAATTTGGTCAGAGTTATGGTTACTTGTTGCTCAGGTGAGCGATAACTTCATAGTATTTACGTATCATTATCATTTATTTTCAGTATTTCAATGTAATGATTTCGCACAATACGTTGGATCCGCCGAAAAGTACATGGTATTGTTTTGTGAAAAACCACAAAATCAACTTTATAAGAGTTTAGATAAATAAAGGCCTGCATTGGTAAACAATACTAGAATACTAGTGGTTTTGATATTTTAGGTGGGTATCCGAATGATACTATTCACTGTTTTGATTGGTGCCTTGGCCTCCAGGACCTTCGGAACACCTCTTGTCATTCACCATATTCTCAGACCAATCCGTACCGACTGCTCAGTACCGGAAGGTAGGTATGCGTTGTAGAAGTGAAACCCAGAACCAAAATAGGAGCGAAATGAACTGGAACAAATTTCAGAGTGTTGGAACCAACTATGTAACCAGCAAATAGCATACATGTCAAACAAAATTTTGAAAACAGACAGTTGCTGTTGATTCACAGTAAACTAAATCAATATATAAGTCAGAGGAAATTGATTTCAATTGTTTCACGGGGTACACGCATTGTTAAAAATGGATATCAGAAGTTTGGTTGATTTTCTCGTAAATAAATTTTAAAAAATCACTTTAAAAACACAATAAGTCTCCAAACTTCGTTTGGAAGACTTAATGACTCAAAGGTAGCAAGAGACTTATAAAGTACCTGGTCATATTTTTGTAAAAAATTGAGAATTGCTGTAGTATTTGACGATTTGTGAGTGCTGCTAAAATTGGTGAAATAATTTTTAATGATTATCCTTAGCTAGTTAGAGGGATGGATGCCTCTTATTGAAATTGGTATGCAATATGCAAGCCCCTGATGTTAAGTACATGATAATCAGAAGTAAAATGCAAAACCTGCAGTTATGACTTGTTGGTTGACCTTACATAATTAAATCGCAAATTACAAACAGGAAGTAAAATAACTCGAAACGTAGGGGGATGGTAGATAGTAAACTATGCAGAGAATTAGCTGGGGGATGTCTAAAAAGCTGAAAAATCACGAAAATCAGCGAAAAATGAAAGGGTCAACCAAATATCGAAGAGCACTGTGTAGAAATTTAGCATGTCTTGTCTAGTAATTTTCCTCAAAAATTTGGTGTTAGACCTTATGGGGAGATATTAAAAGGTATTCGTGCTGAATGGAAATTGAGGAAACTTTAGTTAGAGCATGCGCGGATCCGGACAATTTTTCCGAAGGTGGGGGGGGGGGGGGTTCGACGGTTATTTGAGTTTGCCGGGGGGATCTAAGGCATATTTTGCCGGGGGGATCTAAGGTATTTTGATAATTTTATATTGTAAATTTAAAGAATTGGAATTTTGCAGGGGGTGTGGACTCCTCGAATCCCCTCTCTATATCCGCGCATACAGAGTTCCAAAGACACGCTTTAGTAACTTGTTTAAAAATACTGTCCCAAACCATCAGTCCTCGATATGTACATGTGTGTTTTAATCAATCAATCTTAAAATATCAAAATTTACTTGCACACAAGAAATCAAATTCTTCATAATGCATACATCACAGATTAGAGAGGTTTCTTGTATGCATTTTTCTGTATAATTATATTAAGTGCGTGCATTTATCTTTTTTGCAGTTGGTTCGAAGCCTTTTTTCTACGGTACTAACAACTTAGCCTGTATTTACCTGACACATATCGGGCTTCACAGAAAGAAACGCTCTCTTCAGCTCCCCGTCCACAATTTTGTTCACAGCTTCATTTACTATGATGGCTGGTTTGCTGAGTTTGGCACCAAGGATACTACCCTTCGGCGCCAAAGTCCAAAATACGCCCAGTGTGGGCCCAAAATCATACATCCGCCCGCAGGGTTCTCCAAACTTCCGTTTGACTGTATCAGGAGGTGTGCCTCCAAGTACCATCTTGTGTTCGGAAGGTACAATCTGCTGAAAAACAACTGTCACTATTTTTCGAACCGGATGATGGAGGTCCTGTGTCACGAGGTCACGTGCCCTTTGTGGTGCTTGTGACTTATGAACTTGTTGGCGGTGTTCCGGTATAGAATGTACCAAAGAGTACGTGTCGTCAGTTCAATTGTATATGTTATATGTATATCTAATAGATATGGAATTTATGGTGTATTTTACTTCTTAATGGTAATTTATATGAACAGGGTAACATAAACCTGCAAAACAGTGCTGTTTTTTGTATAAATATGACAACATATGGACCGTCTTTAAAGATAATTATTATAATATGAACTTGCGAAGGAAGAGGTGACATTAGGTTGGCTTAGCCTTCCCATTTATTTTCAGTGGTCATTTATCTTGCTTGCTTGCACCACCAAAATTTTTCAAAAGTAAAAAGAAAAACGAAAGTTACGTAAACGCCAGATAAAAGATTTGGAATTCATATTTGGCCGAAGTGGAATACTTTGGGTTTTTGGCATATGTTTTTGCTTTGTTAGTTTTTGTTTTTTTTGTTTTTTTGTTTTGTTTTGTTCTTTTTGTTTGTTTTGCTAGTCACGATTTTTGGGTACACGTAGGTCTGTCGGTCCCATTTCGAAAATTGATACTACGGTTCTGGCTTTAACCAGCTAGATAACAGCAAGCTTTTCCCTGAAACATTTCTACATGTAAGTGCATATATTCTTGTAGTTAATCCTACTTTAATTGTTTAATGTGCATGTGTGTGTAAATAAGTATTCCTTTTATCTGTCGACGGCCTAATACTTTTTTTAAATAATCATTTTTCTTTATGTAAAAATTCATGAAAAAACATTTTGATATTAAAATTTTTGACAGACATTTCTTGGGGAGGGAACAAAATGTCTGCATTGATACCTTGACACAAATGTCCAGTTTAAGGTTGTATTGAACACCAGTCGTTATTAATTAGGTAAAAGTACATTATAATGAACATAACTTCACTGGTTTAGAATTTTCAAATTTTACAATATTTGACCAAAATATCTGGGTTTTTTAAGGGTTTTTTCATGATTCATAATAATTCAGATAATTCATGATTTGCAGGTTCGTAGTTAACGTTCTTACCCATTGTGCTACGCTGTTGGGTGACAAGGTTGTTAAAGAAAATAATTACTAGGCTATATACTTGATTTTATTGTTCATTTCGATAGGAAGTACGTCACGATATCACCAAAAACCAGTGTCCCAAACCCCCTTAAACACATTACTGTGGTTTCATCAATATTCGTTGAATACCAATTTTCGTGGATTTCGTTGTTTAATTGATCCACAAAATTAAATGTTCATTGAAGTGCAATCTGTGGTTTTTTTTTTACATTTTGTATTGATAGGGTCATTGGTCACGAATTTACGTATCCTTGAAATCCTGAATCTGTACTTTCCTTACAATACGGACTGCGGAGATATTATGCTCCTAATATGCACGAACAGTTATGATCGATCGTAGCAATGTTGTACTGCAATGCAGTACTGCTTTTGTACTAAAAGAAATGGCTTTTTTTTTTTTTACATAAGAGAGATAACTCTTACTTAACTGCATAACTGTCTGCAGTATATTCGAATTGTTGGACTGGAAAGTACAATTCCGCAAAATATGCACAATATAAATATATGTTGTTTCTTAAAGTTCCTATAAAGCCTATAAAAATATATGTTAAACTTAGCAAAAGATAAACATATTACAAATAAAATGCTTAGTAGCCGCGGACGTTCTTTTGACACTAGCTCTCACAAACCTCGTAAGGGAAAATGTGTTAAATATGTCGACGATCGCCAGCTTTTACAAAACCCCTGCAGGTAACTTTCCGGATTTCTTTAGGGTTAGGGTGAAAATATCGGTAACTAATAGTCTAAAGAACTACTTTTTGGGTTATTATATACATACACAAGGCATATCATTGTCACAAAGTTAGACACACCCTTTAAACATAAAAGACAACCGCTGACGAATTTTTCTTAATTAAGGAAAAAGGACATTAGCACTATTTTACATGTAATTTATTACCGACCTTTTCGCCAGAAAATTAATGAATTTCAAACAGCATGCTCGTAATTAACACAGAAATAGCTGCAAGAGTTTAATATTAAATTTTCTTTGTATCAACATTTTAAAGCTTTCTAAGAAAGTGCATGTTGCTTGGAAGTTAATTGAATCACCACATGTGTGTTAAATGTTAGCTAATTTTTAGGTTTATACCTCTTCTGTTATAAATTAAAACTGCATTCTCACTCCTGCCTAATGCACACATATGTTTGTTAGAGTCTGGCCCACAAGATCTTTACAACACTTTGCGAACGGAATATTTTAGCTTCGCACGAGCTCTCGCATACATTGCACAGTGTCTCGCATTCGTTGTAGTGGACGTATCAAGTCCCCTCAAAATAGTGGACATACAACTATTCAGAAGCGACCGAATGCGATCCAATTATCGCCATGCAATGCACAAACATTAGTACAAACGTCGTACAACGTTTTGGGTACTCGCAAGAGAGATGCACGATTTTTAAAGGTCGTAAGATGAATCGCAGCTGTCTATGCGTGCATTTAGCGACCATGAGACTTGCTCAACTTGTCTCATGTAATGTTGCAACGTTTTATTATCATTGAACAATTTATTACTTCGATTTGTCATGCTTTGCCACTAGTATATAATATACACAATTGACCATGGATGCTGCTGCACCAATGCAATACCTCCTTGTAGTTTGCTGGGTAGATACATTTATATACCCCATATATATATATATATATATATATATATATATATATATATATATATATATATATATATATATATATATATATAGCACGTCCAATCACCTGATTACTCGCGCGATCCTGTCGCATTATCTTACACCACCCACTTACAATGTGCAACAGTCGCATATAGACGCAAGATACATAGCAAGATTTAATGCGCTTGCATCGCACAACGGTCGCTTTAGATTGTGCGAATTTCGTAAGAATACTTTTACATATGCGATTAATTCGGCAACAGTTTACAACCAAATCTAAATTTTTCGGTCGCAGAAAATATTTTGTCGCTTCTGCTCTTGCGTCAATTGTGAAAGGGCCTTTAAAAGCGTACACAAAATGGGACAAAACAGCTTTTAATTAAGATGTAACTTGTAATTGTATGTGTACTGACACAACTGAGATAAGTGGTGGAAAAAATTAGTTCAAAGTATAGCACGTAGAGAATTCAGGGTCAAAGGCAGCCAATACTTTTTATTTCTAAAGGCGTTTTGATAATATCATAGACGTCATAATGATTTATTTATTTTAGATATGAATAAAAATTTTAAATAATTTCCGTACATAATATAGCTGAGGATGTATGTTTACACTGCGAGGAGAATATATGAGTATTTAAACGTTAGGTGTCCGTATTATGGGAGAAGGAAATCACAAGCTTATAATAACAAAATATACTACAATGCTAAGAGAAAATGTGTAAAATAACCAAGTAAACAGTCGATAGGGAAAGGTCATTAAACATATTTGTCCATGCATATTCATAAATTATCCAAACTTGCCAAGGATGGAAAGAAATTTTGAGCTGTTTTCCAAGAATTACATGTACGAACCAGGTCCTGGCAAAACTAGGGCTACTTAATATAAAGGTAACATAATTTTTTTTTTTTACTCCAGTTTATTTTCAATGTTAATTTACGCCATACACCAATTAGGACACACTGTATTACGACAAAGGATGTCCGCCATTCTGTTTGTAAACATGTGACAGTTATTTTTCGTTTTGCTAAACTTCCCAAAAACTCTTTCGTAGTTGCGTGCGCATCCAATGATGCATTCTACCGGAAGAACACTGAATCCCGCTGGATTTTTCTCCGGTTTGATTGGACAGAAGTCTCCGACCATTGGATGAGTGTTTCTGATGACGACGCTGGCATGGGGCCGGGTCCCAAACTCTAAGTAATATCCGTCATACCAGATCCACCGATGGGATAATCCAAATGGGTTGCGATGTACCGATCGCGATACCCTGCGCGGGAATAGTGACATGCACCATATATTTGTTGTTCCGAAGTAAAATGGCTCTGAAAATTAAAAGAAAGAATTGAAAGCTACAAAAATGTCAACAGATAAATTATTCATAACCCAGCCTTACTTTATACCGGTGCAGCCATAGGCTATGTAACAATGTTAAATGTATGAATAGTACAAAATTAATACAATCCTCATTCTGCATCTACATGAACCTCATAAAAAACTAATCTTTTAAGTATGCATTTGAATATTATATATAACTTTCAGATTGATCAGAAACCTAGGGTTTTCATAATTGTTGATCTACGATCTCTGGGTATGAATACTAAACACTAAATATCTAACTATCAAATGAAAAGACTGCATACTAAAGAAACAGAAAAAAAAGTTAAGAAAGGATCACGTATATTTCGCAGCGAGTTAAGACCTACTTCCTACAGGTTGACAGTTAGCTGTCTTCTTTGGGAAAAGCCACGAAGAGGCGCCGTGGAGGACGGCTAAAGAAAATAGCAACACCTAAAATAAGAAGCAAAATGGCAATATAAACATGATACATGTATTAAAGTCAAAAGGGACGGATTGATATAAATAAACAAATTAAGGTTAGCTTCATGGTCCCGGGGCCACAAAAACTGAGACAAGCTCACTTTTGATCTAAGTCTTACTATTACAAAGTCCATTTCTTTTCGAGCTGAGTACATAACTTATATCTATAATAAATTGTTGCATTGCAATGAGTTTTTTGTTATTAATTGCTATAGAAAAAAAATGTTTTATTTTCGGATCAAAAAAGTGAAGGAAGAAATAAAGGAAAATATAGCGAGCGAAATGTGAGACTGTGATAAAAGTTAGTTTAATTAGCCCGTGGCATGCTATATAATATTAATTATATGTATCCGTGGCATATTTTGTTTATTTTTTTAGGGAAAATACGATTTAAACATGAAAAGTAAAACTTGAAAGATCGTATTGATAACATGACTGTATGTGAAATCTTTCAAAGTGAAAAGAAGACGTCCCCAAATTGTGACTTTTTGTATTCACATTTAGTCTATCATTGTAGTACATGTTTTGTAAATAGTCTTTTATTCGCCATTAAAAAGAAATTTTCAGATAGTTTTTAAAAGAAATCAGTATCTGTTTATTAAAAAAAAAAATAACAAAATTAATCTATAAGATACCTATTTTCAAAATTAGGAAAATGAAATTGATACCAAAACATATGGCTGGATTGAAATATTATCACTGAAATTATTTTATGTAAAACCTTGGCACACACAATTGTAAACTATGTGCATGTATGTGCATGAGAGATTGTGTTAATCTTTTATTTACTTAGGAAATACATTAAAACATTTACAGGAAATAAGAATAATGATAATAGTGATAAAAACTCGATTAATGAATTTGAAATCGTACTCACAAATGCACCGGTGTTTTTCCCCATTGTCTTTCTATTGTATAGAGATAGACGGAACGTCCAGGAAAACTTATAAAGTCTGCTTGGAACAAAGATCTGTGACGTAAACAAATCGGGCAGAATGCATCTATCACAATGTTACAGATACCTGTCGATGAATGATCGAGAGCAAAGTTCGATCGGTGGTGTGTATGTACTTCCTACCTGAGGTTAATCACTAAATCTACCTGAGGTTAATTACATTAACTCAGTATGTTAATGAATACCGTGGACTGCATTGCAACTATGTGTGCTCCACACCTCAGATTTTCCAAAACATCTGATAGGTCAATCCTGAAAACTCTAAGTGTTGTTCTCTATTATTTATTTCAGATGGGAGGGGAAAGTGTGAAAAGATCAATCAATAATTGGTCATTTCCATATTTCTCCTCCTAACTTTACTTCCCCCTCCCCCTCCCCTAAGAAAACCTCTCCTCTATATTGAACTTTTAACATAAAGTATTGACACTTCTTGGTTACTGAATTAATACATTTTCATTAATATGTATGTATCTTATACACAACCGGGGGAACTGTATGGGTTATGTATAAAACCAATTTTTTTGTCAACGAAAGTGAGTATCTTTAATATATACAATGTACGTATATAACTTTTTTAACTTGATGATATTTTGACTTTTCTGTGTTTGTGAATTTTTTCATGCATAATCTCTCTCTCTCTCTCTCTCTCTCTCTCTCTCTCTCTCTCTCTGATCTACCACCTCAAGGCCCTGGGCCCCCACTATTTGAATTGAACAATATTATTATTACAGAGCAAGAGGTGGTAGATCAGATACAAATTCTTAATATTAATAAATCATCTGGACCTGATGGAATAGAGTTCTTCGACACATATCCTGTTATATAAAAAAAACTTCTCACTAAACTTTTTAATCTCTCCCTAACTACTAAAAGCTCACCTTCTATCTGGAAACAAGCAAATGTAACCCCAGTTTTATTTAAAATAAAGGGGACAGACAAGATCCTAGTAATTACAGGCCAACTTCTTTAACTTGTATAATATGTAAGATTATGGAAAAATTTTATTCAAACATATATACAATGTTATTCATGAGCACAACATTATATCTCTAGTACAATCTGGTTTTCACCCAGGAGACTCAACAGTAAACCAGCTTGTGGAAATTTATAATCATATATCATATCACACCTAGATAAAGGCAAAGATATAAGATTTGTGGCGGGAATACTAGTAACTTACATAATTAGCACGATAAGAGGAAGAAGGGATGAATGCACGATATAATAGATAATTAATAGAGTCTTATCGCATTACCAAAATCCATTATAGTAAGTAACGTTTTTCGTTATTAAGATCTCCTCTCTCCTTATAAAAAGCTATCTTTTTGAGGGTACCTGCAAAGTGCGAAACGAAATAGAAACGAAACGAAACGAAATGAAACGAAACGAAATCTACCGAAACGAAACGAAACATACCGAAACGAAACGAGACCTACCGAAACGAAATCAAATCGAAACGAAACCAAAATGAAACGAAACGAAACCAAAACGAAGCGAAATGAAATAAAATCGAGCGAAATGAAATCAAGTTCATTGATATACATGTATACATGTGACCATCTCAATTTTAAAATATATTACATGTATATATCAAAGTGGTTACTAGTATTTTGGAAGTAACGGGTTATGTTTGTTCATTTCGAGAGGTGCGCAGTTGTAGATGTGGATACACTTCAAAAGTTATTGCCCATTTCTATGCAAAACAAAATTTTTTTTAGTAGACTCTAACTAAATATAATTATAAAACCTCAAGTTCCTAGTATCACCTTTGGTTATTTTTACTACAATCCATTTGTAATCATACTTGTAAACACAAAATCAGACTTTAGAACCTGGATATTCTTGGTTTGCTATTGTCTAAAACCAAACTGTATCAGATCAAGCACTTTTATACACAGTAAAATAAAAGCGGAGGACTAGTAATTTTTTGAGAAATAATATGGTAAACGGTCCTCGTCCGTTTGAGATAAACTGAGGGCGCGCTTGGTTTAGCTTAACTGGGTGTACACCAGTATGCACCGGTGTAAACATTTTATATTGTATATCAAGTGCACTTAAATGGTGAAGTGTACATGGTGTAGAGAATTTAAGAATAAATATGGCATAAAAGGGTGCAGTTTTAACAGAGAATCTGATGTTCATCGACAATACGAGGCTTTTTTTCTCATATAAATGCAATAAAATAAAAGAATTTCAAATTTCATGGCCTTCATACAAAAGACAACTTATAAGCGACTTCTAATCCATTATATTACTTAAAATCATTTGTCAAGTTTCCAATCATAACATTTGTATGCCATATTGGTTTCAGTGCTACACCCAACAACAAATGCCCCTGACTCGGTGTAGAAAAGTGTACACCCGGTGTACACCTAAACGCTACACCACTGCCCTTGATTTACAAAAGTGTACACGGTGTACACCTTTTTGGAAAATCAAGCGTGCCCTCAGTTGTCGCACGTGCTTTTGCTTTTTAAGACGAACAGTATTAGTTGCTAACTGACAGACAATTATCCCATTGAACTGAAGAGACCACATTAAAGGGGAGATAATTTCATTTTCACAGGATATTGAAAGATCATCAAATGCTACATAATTAAAGTTTTATTTTAGTGTAGACGCAATTATAAAGGTGGTTTACACTCCCTCAAACTGGAAATTTTATTGTTGATACTTTTACATCACAAAAACATAGGCCTTGAAACCCACCGTGTGTGTATGTGTGTATATGTGGCCGGGGGGGGGGGGGGGGGGGGGGGGGGGGGGGCGGTAATGAAATGAACAAACTCTTTCTATCTTTCATTGCGTGTTAACACAGACTCATTATGATTGATCCGTTATTTCACAAATAAACACTTAAATATAACGTATACATGTAATGTATTTGAAATTAAAATGGTTACATATTTATTATCAATTAACTTTGACTTCATTTTGCCCGATTTTATTTCATTTTGTTTCTGTAGGTTTCGTTTCGTTTTGGTTTCATTTCGTTTCGATTTGAATTCGTTTCGGTAGGTTTCGTTTCGTTTCGGTAGATTTCGTTTCGTTTCTATTTCTTTTCGCATTTTACAGGTACCCATCTTTTAAATTCATTTTAAATATTAGGGTACATGTATAGAGACATGTTTAAATAATAGAATAAATAGAGAATGTTTAAATACCATTCTCCCTTAAAATCAAAGTCCCATAGGGATGGAAAACGTGTATTTCACAAGTTGTATATCAAATAAAGTAAACTCTATCTGATTAAATGTTAAAAAAAAAGAAATAATGATAAACACAGACATGCGACACACGTCGACGGACCCCCCCCCCCCCCCCCCCCCCCCCCCCCCCCCCCCCCCAACCAATCACAATAGGTTATTTTTATGTTCCTAATGACCTGGAAACCCATTTAGGAGTATCCATTATCAAATTCGTCATAAAAGAACGTGAATGTAACGTCTCATTGATTGCTCAACTGGTTAGTGGAAATAGAACTGGAGTCAAATTCCGCTTATCCATCACCATCCTTTTATTTTATTGTGGACTTGTAAACGTTAAAATTAACGACCTTTTGTATGTTCGTTCAGAAGTATGAAGGTAAGCTTTCTTCATGCTAGTATCCTCCTCTACAGTTACGTTCGGCGATGCATGTATATTTTTTTTGTAGTATTTATCAAAGAAAATCCTTCAAGATTTCCTATATATCCTGCATGGAATTGGAATACTGCCTAAGGAATAATTTTCTCCAATGGGACGTCGACGTTTTTCTTTAAATCTTAAGATTAATGATAAAACACATTAGAATGATTATAAACAAAAGTGGTTCTATATCACTCTAAGCAATAGTCTATGAAATAGATTAATTACTATATTTTTTTAGTAAATACATCTTAGAGAGATGAGAATTTAAAACGTCGCCTTGAATACTGGCATAATTATCCGATATACTGTGTAACCTTTATTTATTGAATCCAGATTTTATAATAAGTCTAGTCTATTTATTTACAGACTCCGTACCGTCTATGTGGCTTTCTAATTGTCATCAGACTCCTCCATAGCACACCCGTCGCACGTGTACTCAGAACGGACTGCCGGCATGGAGGAGGTGAGCATGGGCGGGGCTGTATATCTTAATCGGTAAACATGTAGTCAGTATGGTCATATATAAGTCATTGCGGGGAGTGTGTAACTGTGTAAATTGATATCACAAATATAGTGAAAGAAATGACATTTGAACAATCAAATTTAGCGGGTTAGGTATATTTTTTCTGCAATGATAACCCGCATGAATCATCAAAGAAAGCATTTTATTGTTTATATTTACATCTTTCCTTTAACAAATTATTAAATGAATCGTAAAAAGTAGGTATAATTAACTTAACTATCTATTGTTGAAGCACTTCAGTGCGTTAGATAAAAGAAATAGAGGAGAAAATACTCGGTAGATGTAAAAATACACATGTATAAATGACTATCGTAGTAAAAGGGGAACAAATCAAATGTGATCACCAATACATAAACAATTATGAAACTATGATTTGAATTGATGGTGATCTTCTTTTCCATTTTCTTTTTAAAAATAACGTGTGCACATTTATGTCCACAAAACTTTATCATACATCACATCAGAATATATAAGGCTACTCGTCGGCCTTGCACATTACTGCTAAATACTTCGAAAATGCAAATATTATGCATGTAGTAAAGGCCAATTCAGTACCTGTCAACTTAAGTAGAAGTGAACTTGAAATGATTTAACATTTTTTGTTTTCTCTTTCAGTAGGAACAAACCCTTATTATATAGGAACGACACACTTACAATGTATGTTGAAAACGGGCATAAACATGGCTCTAAGTTCTCCCATAAACGGAAGAAAACGAAGAGCTCTTCAAGTTCCGGAGATAGATATGTCACACTCGTATCTGTCATACGAAAACGTGTTACTGGAATTTGGACTTAATGGTACACGGGTCGAGGCCCGGGGTTATCCTATGTTTTCTGAGAGTTGTCCGTCGGCATTTTTGCCTGTTCCAGCTGGGTTCTCTTATCTTTCTGTTGACTGTATAGTCAGTTGTGCAAAGAATTATCACATACAATTTGGAAATTACAAAGTCTTCTCCAATAACTGTAATACATTTACCAATAGAATGTCGAACATTTTGTGCCATGAAATCCGCTGTCCTTACTGGTGTAGATAATAAAGCTAAATTGTGTTTCCCTTGAATGAATAAATTCTTAATTCTTAAATTTCTTAAATCTAATATTAATATTTACATTGCGTATATTTTTAGGTACATGTAACTCTTATGATTGGTAATATAATGTTTACTTTATGTATTTAGTACAGTCGGTTATTCTCTCTCTCTCTCTCTCTCTCTCTCTCTCTCTCTCTCTCTCTCTCTCTCTCTCTCTCTGTTGTCTACATAGTATATATTTTTATTTTAAGGAATTGAAAATGAAGTTTCGTTTAATCTCTAGCACATGAAAATGTTTCACTTCGCATTCTATACATGTAAGCAGTGGTCCCAAGTTTTACGTCGCATTTTAAAGAAATTCAACTTCTTATCTCCTATATCTTCATTGCGCTATAATTGTACATATTAAAGCAAGTTATGAATTTATATAAACATTGTACAAGCAAGTTATGAATTTATATAAACATTGTACAAGCAAGTTATGAATTTATATAAACATTGTACAAGCAAGTTATGAATTTATATAAACATTGTACAAGCAAGTTATGAATTTATATAAACATTGTACATTGTATGGAATATGATAGTTAATGTATCCGAAATAAGATCACAATATGTCTTTAACTCGACCGGTAAGAAATATAAGTAACAAATGTAAAAAAGTGTATATCTTCATTTTAATAACTCAATCATTGTTTATTGTGTGTGTGTGTGTGTGTGTGTGTGTGTGTGTGTGTGTGTGTGTATATATATATATATATATATATATATATATATATATATATATATATAACATTTTGCAGATTTGAATGTGATTTTCTAAGTATATTTCAAGCTACATGTGTATATGTATTATTTTGATCAGCGAATTCAAAACATTAATCCACATTCGATATTGCACAGTTATTTTAATACAGCTAAATGCACAGATTGATAATGGAATTATACAATCATGAATAATTACATACTGGTCATATTCTATTTACCAGGTTTTACAATGTTTAAAGTACATGTATTTGATCATGTACACTTTATAAACAATATTTGTATAGACAATCACATTGCCAGTCATGGTGTGGGTCATCTGCATATACAGCAATTACCTGACCCTTGGGCACAAGTTCGAAAAGGGCGCCTCTTCATCATCTTGTTCCACCTCGGTTGTGTTACATGTATTTATCTCCTTGATCATTTCATGATGTTGAACTTGTCCAGTTCTTTAAACATTCGTATTCGTGATAAATCTCCGAACTGCATTTTTCTCAAAAGCAGGACAGCTAGTTCTCGTATGATAATATGGGGCGATGAATTGTCAACGATGACTTGATGGACAGATCTGATGTTTGAAATTGGTTTTAAACTTAAATTGCATTCTCTTGGGATGAAATCAAGAAAACGGAAAACAGATTTTGTCCGCGTCAAATTCGAAACCGCAAATTTCGTATAAATCCCGCGCATTTGTATATATATGGATTTGTTCAGTGTCCATGCAAAACTGTCAGATCTGCCTGTCTTTTTAAGAGTCCTCCAACAGCATCTTGAGGCCCTTCATCATAAACACATGTAATGAAGTCAATAATTTTAAATGAAACAAAGATGCTTATATAGTTATAAACAAATTACACTTCAACGAAACATGAATTAATTACTAAATGCACGTTTTACTTTTTTATCATGTCAAAATGAAAATAATGATCAACTAGTGGCATAATTAATCAATGTATAAAACTATAGCCACCATTTACAAGTTTAAAGTACTTAGTTCGGTCTGATGGGCACATATATGCCTCCTTAAAAACTTTTTGTGCAGTAAAAATCAATACCTATAGCATGTGCAGTCTCAAAATAATTTCTGGTAAAATGTTTGTAACCGAAATCCCGACTGGAGTTGCTGATATCTCAATTGACCACAGCAATGTCGACTCGTATATTGGGCTGCACATCCATCTGTAAACTCGTGCATAGTGTGAACAGTGTAGGAGATTGATGCCAAGTACTTGGATGTTGTTTTACGAACCACTTTCTGCACATTGTCGCTTCATGCACTTCAATATAGCATTTAAACACAATGTGACATATGCTAATGGACTCGAATATTTCGGCGTCAATTCCAGTGTCATTTGCATTTTTTGAGGATCTTTTTCCAAAAGTCCATACATGATTTTAAGGCACTCTTTATTTCAACATGATGTCTACAATAGCATGTATGTCTGTCCTTTGGCCTGGTCTGTCTAACAAAATAGTGCTTGCAATTTTCAAATGACCTTTGACAAATTTTGATTTCAGGGTTTTCGCTCATAAAATCCATATAAACTTCAGTCTGGGTCTTCTCTAAAATATACACTACGTGACTCGTGTATGTTTTGGGTCATATTCGTTCTCGCTTGATACCTGCTTTATTTCCAGTCGGTCAGGAGATCTATATACCTGGACGCAGCCAAAAGTCGTAAGCAAGTCGTTTTAGCTTCCGTTGAAATCGCGTCAGTTTGCGTTTTCTAGACGTGTACGTCCAACGGGATCTTTCCGTTTTCAATACAGTGGTGCGAATTCTGTTTCCCATACTAATTCGTCTAACTGGTAAACCAAGTAATTTAGCTAGATTTTTTCGACATCTGCTTTGGGTCACTTGTTCACCACTCATAGAGGCAACAAGCACATTCATAGACGTAACCGAGTCTTTCGATCTTTTTATTTTGCAGCTGTCTATTGTTGTTTTTGAATCTTGCAGATCCGCTTTTTTAAAATCGGAATTCTATTTTTGTACCAATTGAAAGTGTGTGTTCTAAAATTTTGAGGATTTCTTTTCAGGATGTAAAGAATAACTACATGACTTGAGATTAATAATATCTAAAACTGTAATATTACAGATTTTAGAGTAGATATTTCCCATATATAATTCAGTAAAGTATGCATAAGTAGATCACTACATGTAGAGCTGCACATGTTCATGCCCCTCGGTCTAGACTCCCGTTAATGTAGGCCTATGTATTGACAATTTCAATGTTCTTCCATAAATAGATGCAAGCGTATTTTTATGTTATCACCACATGTAGAGCAGCATAATTATATGTGCAGAATTCTCTAGATTATCGAGAATGTACATGCATGTATACATAATTGTGTTAGTTGAGTTCAAAGATTATTTACAACTGTCGATACTGTAGTTGTCTATTCACATGTACACTTTTACAAAACAATTGAGTGTTATTTTTCGGTACATCTCTTGTAAGCAATTCAATTCAATTCAATTTATTGACAAAAACCACATATGGCGCAAGTCATACATACAGTATACAAATTTAATCAGTATATATATTTTCTTATGTTAAATGCATCACGTATGAAGTTACAAATGTTTCTTTCTGATTTAACATCTGCTGGGTTAAGAATTTTATAAGATATACATGTGTTATTAAAAAGTGAACAATATTCACTTCGTAGTTGTTTATAAAGAGGACTTACAAATAAAAAATGATGTTCATCTTCAACAACAATGTGACAATTAATACAATATCTTTCGTCCCTTGGAATAATAAGGTTACAATATCTGCCAACCTCTATCGGTAATTTGTGGGCACTTATCCTTATTTGAGTAAAAAAAAACTAATTTAACCAATTCAAGCAATTCAAAAGCAATTCAAAATATTTTTTTTATCTGTAGCTGCGATCTTCTTTGTTCCTCATATTTGAGCAAAGAATGGATCGTGATTAACTACATTATAAATTCTTTTTTATTGCATACTTTTTAAAATACAAATGCTGTACAGTACTGAGCCCGTAAACGTGTTATACATGTATAGAGAGCATGAGTACCGAAACCCTGTGGCGAGCCCCATTTACAGGTCAATATGGATGAAATTTGTAAACAAGAGGGAGGATTATAAATAACATAGTGAGGGATTATCTGGTAGTGCAGGTATCACATATTTATCGAGTAACACAGGTAAATAAATTACAGCTTTATTGCACATTATAAAAGTGGCAGACGATCTTGCATTTTGTGAAATCTGCATATTCCCACGAAATCACGCCATAACGGCGATAAACACGGATCGAGAGAGAAAGGAAGTGAAAGAATTTATCAGCTCCCAAGTTAACTCTGATTTTCTGATTTCAACTGGATCTTTACAAGATCAATCATGGAGAGTGCAGTTACAGATTTCTCTTTCAAACTCTATCGAGTTCTATGCGAAGGGGGCGAGAATCTGTTTATGTCCCCCTATAGTGTATCGGCGGCTCTTATGTTAACGATGTTGGGCGCCAAAGGGGAATCCGAGGAGCAGATAAAACAGGTATTGGGAGTAGCGGGAGTTCCTAACCCCCACCAGGCATATCAAAAGCTACACGCCACTCTGACGGGGAAGTCTAAAGACAGGGCAAAACTCGCCATAGCCAACCGGATATTTTCTAAACTCGGTCTAGATATTAAAGAATCGTATAAAAAGGAATCGCTGGACTATTACAACAGTGAAATAGAGTTGTTGGATTTCGTGGGAAACCCGGAAGGATCGAGAACTCGAATCAACACCTGGGTTGAGGACCAGACCAACAATAAAATCAAGGATTTGATTCCAGAGGGGGGAATTGACGCCCTTTCTTTAATTGTTCTTACCAATGCTATTTACTTTAAAGGGGATTGGGAAAATGCATTCAAGGCCTCGAATACAAAGAGCGAACCATTTCGAATATCCGAGACAGAGTCGGGCTCGGTTGAAATGATGAATATGAAAAAGGAAAAGTGGCTGATTGGAATGTCCAAATCCTTGGATTGCCAAGTTCTGGATCTCCCATACAAAGGGGGAGAATTGAGTATGCTAATCGTTCTTCCCAACAAAGTTGACGGGTTGTCGACGTTGGAGTCAAGCTTGTCGGCTGACACGTTTCGGGAACTAACAAAGGAAATGTACCGTGAGGATGTCATTGTCTCCATACCGAAATTTAAACTGGAAAGCTCATTTCAACTGGATAAAGTCCTCGGTGGGATGGGAATCACCGATATCTTTTCCAGAAAAGCCGACTTCGGCGCCATGATGGAAAACCCGCCAGATGGCACTTATGTATCTGACGTCATTCACAAAGCGTTTGTTGAGGTCAACGAGGAGGGGACGGAAGCCGCCGCTGCTACAGCAGTGATGATGAGGTTTATGTGCATGCCGCTAGAACCAATGGTGTTTAAAGCGGACCACCCCTTCCTCTTCCTTATCAGAGAAAATTCGACCGGAACTGTATTATTTATCGGTCGCTTCTTGAAACCAACCAACTAATAACATCGCATGTACATTTGTAAACCATACTTTTTATGGGACAAACTCTATATCAAAATTTATAAAAATGTAGATTACATGTTCTTTATGAATTGCTTACAACTTTCATTCTTATTCATGTACATTTATTTTGTTATTGTTTTCAGTATAAATCCCTATATTTTGTACTCTAAATATTTTATTATATATTAATTAAAAGTGGGAAAAATCAATTTATCTTTTAAAAAAATACTTTGGAATTAAACAAAGTTGGATAACTCTATCTTCTAACGTTAACCCATGGATAAAAGACAGGAACGTACAAGGCGTTGTATACCCCCCACTTGGAGCAATAAAGACGAACGATTTTCAATTTCAGTTAAAATATTAATTTTTGGCTTGTAAGCACTGTTTATAGTATAAATGTCATGGTGTGAGTCAAGCATATGCTTTCATTCTGTAAACACGACAGATATGGGTTTCCAAATTAAGCAAAAAATCTTGATCATTTACTGTTCTAAATTGCAAATTTTAGGTATGAATGGGTCTTGACTTCATCCTAAAAATACTCAGGTTTTATTTAAAGGATAAGTTTTTATTCATTTTTACTAATGATTTATTAAAATGGAGTCTAGACCCATAATGGGTCAAAATTCGTGGTTTTCACCAAAAACATTTCCCTTTTATTAAATTATTAATAATAACCGTAGCTCAGTGAGATAGGCGGAGGCTTGTAGACTATCTTTATCGGATGAGAGGGTGTTCGAATCTTAGCCGACGTTTTATTTTTAATTTCTGTGGTTTTAAGTTAATCATTTTAAAAAAAAACTAGATTTTTTTGAAAAAATATTTAATACGCTCTAGATAACGATCAAAAATACATACGTCATGTTCATGTTCTGTTCACGGTGTCGCATAAAAATAGCACTAGCACAGATATGAGATCATGATGTTAATGTTTAGATAAACTAATAAAACAAACGAGATAAGTACAAAGTATAAATGTATATTTGTTAATTTTTCAGAGAATGATGTTTTACATTATACATGTACTGATGTACACTTTCAAATGTAAATTTCTTTTTATATGTATATGCCATTTCAACATTCGGGGTGCGGGGGATTTGTCAGGCATTGTACGCTCTTGTCCTTTGATAAAGAAGTACATGTAATCATTGGCAATCATTACCTTTTAGAAATTCAGATACAAGGAATAACTGCGATTGATTGTTTTGGTACATGAACGTAAACACAAAATTAGCGTTGTTTAGTTTAAATAATTCACTGTGAGTTGAATAGCAAGCTATGGATGAAAAGATTTGGGACGACGCCATAGGATTTAATGAAAATAAGCATTTTATATAATAGTGTGTTTCGAATGACCAAATCATGAAAAAGTGAAAAATATAGGACAATGAAATATTTGCTATAAAAGTTAAAAATAATCATGATAAAAAGGTACTGTTTTTTCTTTATTGTCATAATATACATGTACAATTAAATCGATACAAAACGTTGTATTTAAAATAAATTTTTACATTAAGTGGCATACAATGTATAGTAAACGTTGAATGATACTTTTGCACGAGAAGCGATTTATCAAGTATTGAAAATAGATTTAAGGAGGCTCGGTGGTCAACAAATCAACAATCAGATCCAACCCATATCTTTAAAGATGGTTTGTTTAGCAATAAACTATTATTTAGTAAAGAAATATTTCATTTATTTTAACTTTAAAATTTGAGCGTTTCCCTAAATTTCTATAGAGTCTGAAAGATCTTTTTTTAAAAAAAAAGATAAGTCTGATTTATATGGTCATAAAATGGCCACGACCATCCAACCCTCTTAAAGGTGACCCGACCTATAGATATCCGTTTTCGTCCGTCTGTCGTAATTTTTCAACACTTTAATCTTCTCATAAAACTACTAAGTCAATCATAAAAAACTCAATGTGTAACAACTGTAAGGGAAAAAAATAAATGTAAGTAATCATCCAAACCATCCACAAACTTCAGTTGTCACAAATTTTAAGTAAAAATGTTTAATAAATGATGCATTATTTAACTATGAGTTCTACTCTTTGGAATTAAGCAGATAAACTACATGTACATGTACGTATGTACATGTATGTACATAGTTATGGTTATAATGAGAAAGGAGTCTCTATGAAATAGTAAATACCCCCCCCCCCCCCACCCCGAATCGCGTTTGTAACAGGTTCGTTTTGTTGATAATTACGATCCATTTTCAGTCCACTGCTTCTTATATCGTCGATAAATCCTGACAAGTGGGGGTTCACTGATAATTCACGTTATTTATAATGATTGTATCATCAATGTTACATTTCATTAGCAGATAACAGATAGAACATAATATAACATGAATAAAAAACATATCATTAATTTTCAAAATTACATTCATAATTTAGAAAATTAACTGAAGTGAAATTAATATTATCATTGTTGTCAAGAACGATAACTGTGCATTTGACTTGACTGGTTCCTGTCCCCCACCAGGTGCCGCGAATCCGATCCCAGCATCTGTAAACGAAATTGTACATACTGTCACAATTCTATACCAGAGGGTGTCATAAAACCATACAGTATCACTGACCATTACATACCAAAAGTTATAAAAGCTTATAATGTTCCCATTCTATTCCAAATTGTTCCATAAAACAAATATCACTGTCTCGGAGAGAAATATTTGAAATGACGATGTACTCGCGAACGTCACGTAAAATTCTTGCACGATTAAAAGTTGGTTTACAGTGTATATACAAGTGTATTGTAGTATAAGAGCGTTTATTAAGAACTTTCATGGGTACACATTACAATACATGTAATATAAAAGTGTTCAATGACTTACATGGGCACACTTTGCAATATATAAAAGTGTTTGTCAGGGACTTACATGGACACACTTTACACATGGTGGGACAGTCCTGGGGGACATTAGTGAACCTGTCACACGTTGCTGGGGTGTACTGAGGACCGCAGAAGGAAGGGTCCTTTTGACCGGTACAGTTCACTAAAAATAAAAACAACAACAACGAAAAACTTATTATTATTATTATAGAGTTGATTCTGGAAATCATACAACATGTGAATATTCTAGGAAATTATTACCTTTTGTTCCGTCCTGTTTAAATTGCCCTTATATTTTTTAAAACCTATAAGTCATGATATTTGAGCTTGTATATCTAAAGTATTTGAGTAATGTCTTTGTACATTAAAAAGAAATGTAACACAGGATACAAATATCAAATGCAAGTTGCATTCTCTACGTGTATACTGACAGAAGCCTATAGCCCCAGCATATTAAGAGTATGTTCAGACACTTGTAACAAAATTATGAACAGGCACGTACATGTACGTATAATGCAATTTTAAAGTACAATTTAGTATTGCAAAATAAAAAAACCCCAATAATCACAAAATGCAGATGAAATTGTTCCTGGAAGTACAATATTTGACGAAATCTTATGTGGCGCGAGATTTGTTCTTACTCAGCCTGTACTTACACTGGCAGGACGGACCGACATAAGTAGTGGCCGGTGTTTTACAGGTGCATGCGCACGCATCAAAGTCCATAGTTCCTCCATTCTCACATGCCTTGCCTTGACAATCTGAAAATAGTCAAGATATAATTAAGACTTAAGGTGGTATGGGACA
This sequence comes from Magallana nippona, assembly GCA_033439105.1. Lineage (NCBI taxonomy): Eukaryota > Metazoa > Mollusca > Bivalvia > Ostreida > Ostreidae > Magallana > Magallana nippona. Next base: position 18,155,685 of record CM065920.1, on the reverse strand, counting down.
CCTGTCAATATTAATTTGGATAAAATTACATTATAATCATAATGCTTTCACCGTTTTAGAATTTTCAAATGTTACATAATTTGACCAAAAAATATGCTTTAAAAACTTTTGGAAAGTTAAAAAGGTAGTCCATCCATAACTATCATATTTCATATTTAAAATATTGCAAGTTTGATCACTAAAATCTTAGTATTATTTTAAGGGGTTTATTAAATAATAAAGATTCTTCTTTGAAATTTTTAAAAATTTTGAATAGTACTAAAATTATCACATATTGAAGTTAACATTGAAGTCAATGGGAGAAATGCATTTTTAAATGTATCTTTTTAGTACAAGTAATTTTCTCACAAATCTCTTGGTAAAAGGTTGCAAAAGCTCTCCCTTTCATTGAAAATGCCAAAACAAAAGTCATAATTTACCATACATATTTTGAGAAAACGATTTTTCCTAATTTTTGTAAAGGGCAGACAACTCTTTAAAAAATTTAAGTGTAAAAAGTTCATTCAATTGACTTTATACATACTCCCGAGTTTGGTTTATGTCAGCCTCATAATAATTTTGAAATAAGTATTTAATGTTGTTAAGATCAATCAAAATTGTTCAATTCCCCTCAGTTATGGATGGACTACCTTGTTATTTTAAGGTGGAGCTAAGAAGTGAAAGATTTGAATGAGAAAATTATTTTACGTTGCGTATCTAATGTGTAATTTATGAGTATCTAACCACAAAGATTATCATCACAGCTGTTTGGACATTTGCTGCATGCCGATCCCGATTCATACGGGTTATTTATGTCCAGATTTCCTCTGCAAAATCAGAAGAATTAAGCTGTTTCTATTTTGATGAACAACACATACCATGGATGAAAACGAAACAATTTACATTTATCACCACCTGCTCTCTAATAATACGCACTTTTATGTTCATACATATAATTTTATAAAACAAAGATAATGCTAGTCTGTATTGCTACATTGTATCAGGGATGAACGGTCAAACTATAAAAAGATTGGGAAAATAAATTAATTTTTTTTTTCATTGATAGAGTAAATTATATATTTTCAAAATCTGTTTCTATTTGAACTAACAGGCGCACACAATGTAATTGTTAATGAAATCATATCTGATTTGTGCATAAATGTAATAATTTATTTACATGGCCTTCTTACTCGAAACTTTGTCAGTCGATGAGCAATATTTGGAGCTGTTATGAAGTTAAGAGACAGTAAAGAAAATAATCATGTGTACAGGACAACTTTGAGACAAAATTGACTACATGTATGACTATTTTCAACTAAAAACAGAGGACAGTGTATCATACAATTTTGTTTAAGATGCCTACCTATGGGAGTAAATTTTTCTGGCAGAAACAAAATTAATGCTGTCTATGTGAGAATATAGTGGTTTTTTAGCAGATAATTCATGTCGTCATATGAGAATTTGGTAAACAGAAGAAATATTTTAGATCGATTCTATGAAATTACGTACAAACGGACAAGCAGTAATGAGTAAGAAATTTGAAAGGATGTGGGTATTAAATATACGTGCCGTATGTTTAGACTTTTTTTTGATGCGACTTGACAGTTAGAGCTAAATATTAACGCCATGCAGGCAGAAAAACAGACAACCACACAGAAAGAGAGACAAAAAAAAAAACATTCAATATTCATGGGCAGAGATAACGCCGGAACTTATAAGTTTGTGTTGAGGTTACTGACTACTGACCCGGGTCCGTAATTACACACGTAACTCCTCGTTGATCCACATACGGCAAACCCACAACCTATCTTTATGGACGTCGCCCAGACAACCTAGAAATAGTCGATAATTGCAGCTATATATAAGTTATATGTTGATGATTAATCAAAGGTAAGCCAGCGTTTAAATTAAGTGGCTTGACACACCAACATATTTATTTATTTACTAGGTATCTTTAATATTATGAAATATGATTTCACAAAATGTTATGTAACTGGGTTTTTTTTTTTCAAAATGATGTAGTTGGTATCAACCGTGCAATAATTTCTATTCTCTGCAACGTACAATATAGCTATAGCTATTCTACTTTTAAAAATATTCTTTGAGAATTACATTAAAATTTTATATAGGGACACAATTTGAAATATGTTGAAGTATTTATAGTATGTTTTTGATCTTTATTTAACAATCTGTGTATATGCTGAGTAAATGGAAAAAAGTTCATTGTCACTTTGCTAAAATTGACCATTTTCGATTCTACTATCTGTTTATCATAATAAGTTTTAATTATCAATTTATAACCAAACAGAGCAGATTCCGAGTCGACAAAAACATATTGTATGGCATTCATTGGCATGAGTTTTAAAGTTTTCATTAAACGCTATACTTGCAATTGGCTAGGCAATATTGTCTACACGATGTACTCAGTCCTTCTATAAAGGTACACATATTTGTTATACCTGGGTATAGTGGCCCACTTTCATCAGGTCATTGCTTCCCCTCAGGGTGAAGTCCTTGACTTCATCATACCACAGCTTGATCACGCCTGCCCAATCCAGGTCGTAGGACGCACTGGCCAGGTTCTGACCCACAGAAAAACGACCTTGATGTAGAAATTACGAAGGTCAATGCTCTTCTAAACCATGTTTAACATTAATTTTTGTAATATCACTTGTCCTTTAGCTGATATAATGTATACGTGTCAAACCACTTAATTGTGTTTGTGTGTCTAAATTCATTAGTGTAATATACATGGTAGTCATTTTTGTGAAAATAATCGCCAAAACCTATAATTGAAACTGGTAGCGTTTTCAACTGAATAGACTCAAAATGATTTAATATAACAACGTTTGTCTTTCCTCGACATGCAATCTGATATCAAAAACAAACTAGTAAAATAGAACAGTGCCTCCGTTGATTAAATCATGAACAATCATAATATCATCATTAGACAACAGACACAGGAAGCTGCTTTCGATTTACTCATCCCGAATAGGCAACACGCACAGAAAACTGCGTTCGATTAACTCACCCGGAATACTCCGTTGTCGACCGCCATCATGAACGAGACCCTTACATGCGTCAGCGTACTTCTGTGCGATCATGGCTATTTCGTCATCCCAAGACTTAAATAAAAAACATACGAACTATCTTGATATAATTATAAGTTAATAGGTAAACTTGACATATTTACAGTTAAGATAGAGGTATAAATACAAGTAATTGAAAATATAAGGGAGCAAACTTACAATTCTAAGTATTACCAATCACGTTCGATTTTAACGGTTGGGCCAGTGTTTTGTGACTCTCACTTACCATTTTGGCCATGGCAATAGCAGGTGGGTTTACACCTGATCTATACTCGTTATGTTTACTGACTATTGCATTTTTGTCCCCATCAGAAATACCTGCAGGTGAAAAGACAACAGTTACCTTTTCGCGTGATCGAGTCAACATAATTTGTAAGAATTACATTTCTTGATTTCCTTATGTTGTATTTATTATGCCTTCTCGATATATCTGTATACACACACACACACTCAATAAGTTGACAGAAAGAGAGAGAGAGAGAGAGAGAGAGAGAGAGAGAGAGAGAGAGAAAGAAAGACAAAGACAGACATAAGGACAGCCGGACAGACGGACAGACTTTACCGGAATCAGTAGCGATGGCAGTCTTTTGTAAACAAGCGGAATGGTTTGGAATTACCAGGTACTTTTGAGCACAACTAGTCTGAAAACAAATGTTCAGAATAAAAACAAACAACAATCATTATGGTCATTTTAGCAATGCTAATTTCGACCATTTTCTACAATTTGGATAGATGGTTACGTGGTTAAGAAACTAGAAACTCTATAATTACTAATCAGGTTTTAAAAATTCAATGCATGGCGATTGAATGTGTGCGTTACCTAGGTATGCAAAGGTTCCTATATGCATAAATTAAGTATAAACAAGTAAATAAATAGAGATACGCAAACCGCCAAATCAAAGAAATAAATTGGAAAAAAGATAAACCTAAGACTCACAGATCTCTCGATGCGATGGCCAGAGCAAGGTAAGAACAAAATACCTACAAATAAAGACAGGTGCTTCATAACAAACGGTATTTTGTCGGATGTTATCATCTTGTCCATGTGGTCAGATTGTCCCCTGCGTACGCAGACATCGGGCTCTAATTATGTGTGAAGCTTTGGTATAATTGGTGTTGGTTTACGGTTGGGTCAGGGAATATAATGTATGAGTGATTGGCATGTGACCTATGTGTCTTAATGTTTGAGAGAGAGAGAGAGAGAGAGAGAGAGAGAGAGAGAGAGAGATAGATTGTTTCTCGCTTTATGAAAAAAATATTTTGTTTTATTATAAAAAACAAACAAAAGTTAAAATAATCATACTAAGGTCAATAAATCAAATTTAATAGACATTACAAATCGCCGGAGATGGTATCTACAGCCATCATTTCAATCTATAACTTTTATAATTAAGTGAAATTAACAAATATATGTCTTGTGAGTGTCATGAAATTGCCAGCAATAAACACAATGTTCCACGGTTCTTTATGATGAATCAGTGATAATCTCTGATGTATGGAATATTCATCTCCGAAAGACATTAAGTGGGTCTTGCTCCATTAAAATCATGCATATCAATATCTATTGTTCTGTTTAAAATCAGAATATTTTTATATCAAAACCACAACCTTACTAATCTCTCAACCTTACAAATGTCTATTATCTTATAAATGTATGTCTTATTTGGATTTAGTAAAAATTACTTAGATATGATTGTTTGTTTTTCTTCTTTTCAGATTCATTTAAGCACAGTTTTTTGACACATTCTTCTTCTTTAATACTGTTGATTTGTGATCACTCTGATGTGTAAACTATTGATAATATTTATGTGATATATTCTATGGAACACGTTTGAAAAGCAATCATTTGTCGTAAGTTATTTTATTTTATTATTGTTTTAATCTTCCATACTTTAAATTGTCTTATTATCAATTATGGATTTATCTGTTTCTTAAAGTTAATGTCATTTTTTAAATTTTTTTTTTACACTGAATAATACTTTGTTTTGTAACTAAATATTCTCATAAAGTCGAGAAATTCATTGATAAACACTTTCTCCTTTTATATAAAATACAATTTTACAAAGCCACAAACATAATGTCACCAATTATATCATATAAAATATCCACATGATTGTTCCCATAAAAAATATTTATACACGTCATTAAATTCGTTAATCAATTACGCTATCCTATATAAGTCAATAATTAATCTTACCTGTGTAAGTCAAAAGGATGACCGAGGTAACGGCTTCTTTCATCTTGGTCCAACAACTGCCACTTATATCATCAATTCGTCGAAATAGAAAGATAAAACTGTAGTTCCTGTCTGGAAAGTAAAGCCCCAATTGAACATAATTGGCATTTTTTTAAACATCTACATAGGAATCAACTTGAAACCATCCTTCCGTGTCCTGTTGATTTCTCTTAGCAATTGGTTGGGTTTTTGGTTTTTTTGAGAGACAGATATAAATAACTGAAATTTCTATAAATTCAGAAACATGTATGTATTGCATCATGTGGAGAAACTAGTTAGTTTTAATTAGTCTGTCACTCATCAGTTCCTTTTAATTCCCCACAGTAATTAAATATTCATTCATTTTATTACTGAACCGTGTGTGAAACAATTAATAAAACAGGCAAAAACGTACGTTTCTAAGCAGCATCTAGTATTTTTATCTGTTGCTACATGTAACTGAAGTGAAATTTAACAAACAACGTATCATTGCTAGTATGGTCAACATAATTCATGTAATCAGCTTACACTGCTAATGTATTATAATTGCTACACTGTACAATCATGTAATTTAACGCCAGAAATCGTGAATGTATCTATATTTATGATAGACATCTTGACTACTAGAATATTTTCTGAAGTTTATTCAATGTACGCGTGTAATCGATTTATGGAATCCGAGGGGACGAAGCCAAATGCTTTATGTGTACAGTAACATAACGAATGCGCTTTGTACTTCAAGTGGAACCCAACAAAATATTTTCAAATATTTACCTCGAAAATTCTTTTTTCTTTTTTTTCGCAAAAAACATATTCTACGGGTGTGAATATGTGAAAATATATAAATTTCTAGGATACGTATGGAATTAGTTTGTATGAAAAAATAGATTTTGTGTGGACTAAAAAATCGGACCAGCATCTACGTCTAGCACACTTATTTCTTTTCAATTAAAACGTTTTCGCACGTTGTCGGGGTCTATGATTTGAAATATAATGAGTATATTTGTATAAAAAAAATCCAAATGCACCTGATGTTTTATTTTTTTTTTCAAAATAAAACCATACATACCCTCTACCTAATAATACGCAAGATACACATCGCTGACATATTGTTTAAAACTGTCACATCGGCTGGATTTTTCGATGCGTGCTTTATAAAATTTAATAGAATTCACAGTTAATCATATTTATTATTTTAAAGAACGACATTGAACATAAAATTCACAATTTCATAGAGATTATAACCTCGATTTACATGGAATATTTAATGGCAGATATTTACACAGACGAGCAACGTTTTACCAAGAAAATCGGCCAACGCAGACCGATTTCCATATCATTCATACAATATCATTCCGCTGTGTTCGCGTTAAAGTCTACAAAAATTGACATGTCAACTCCCCCCCCCCCCCCCCCCCCTTGTTCAACAAAACAGCAGGTTTTTGTGTTTGAAAAAAATCTAAGATGAACAAATACCAAGTTATTTAAAATTAAATGTTATTGTAACTTCCAGCATTATACAACCATTATTATAAAGAATATCTATCTTACAATCATTTTATAACAGTTTCCAAAGCAATGGAGTTTATTTCCCGTGTCATAATATACACTTCATGAATCTTTTTAAAGATTAAGATGTTTATTTTTTTAATGTTTTGAGGGAAACATGTAACACTTTCTTTCTTTTATCCCATTTTATAGCGTTTGCTGAATATTAAATCAAATTCAATGGGGGAAACTGACTGTATTTGTAAATGTTGATACATGCATGGTCAGCCTTTCTTATAATTGAATTCAAATTTACACTATTATCCTTTATTTTAAAAAAATGTTATTGATGTAACACATCACTTTCATCTTGGTCCAACAACTGCCACTTATATCATCAATTCGTCGAAATAGAAAGATAAAATTGTAGTTCCTGTCTGGAAAGTAAAGCCCCAATTGAATTTCCATATCATTCATACAAAATCATTGCGCTGTGTGCATTCATTCATTCATTCATTCATTTATTCTCTCATAACCATGTAAATGGTACAAGAGGTACATTACAAATATATAACATATATACATATATACAAAGTCTGAGTGAGCTCATTTTGCATATGGAGAGCAGATCACATAAATTTTTGTAATGAAAATACATAGTTTTTATAAAAATAAAGAATTGGTATTTGTCAATAAATTACTGAACTTGATAATATTTGGTTGGACATAATATTTTCTTGCTAAAAAATCTTTTCTAATTGAAGCTAATGCATTGCATTCCAACAAATAATGAAATTCGTCCCCAATTTGGTTATTATTACACAGATTGCAGATTCTTTCGTGGCGTTGTATATTATTCCAGCGACCAACCTCTATCGGAAGACGGTGATTACTTGTTCTAAATTTTACAAGAATATTTCTAAATTTTCTACATAGTGTGTTTAAATATTTTTCACAAACAAACGTTGTTTTAAAAATTCTGTAACTGATTCCTTTACTAGAGTTGTTGATATCACTGTACCATTTTTGAAGAAACTGATCTTTAAGATTTTGATTAATTAAAGCACTTATCCACTTTACATTGTAAAAATCTTGATCCATCCAAATATTACTCATTCCTGTTGTGTTAAAAATATTATGTATACATGATATCCATGGATTGGTGGACTGGTTTTTGGTATATCTATTATACAAATGCTTATAAACAATTCTACACAGTTTGTTATCATTTCCATATATCAATCTCCCCCAAAATGATATCATTCTTGTAAAAATACTTATATAAAGAGGATAACGTCCAGTTTCTCCATACACCATAAAATTTGGAGTACTAGATTTAAGATTTAAAATATATTTCAAAAAACGTAAATGTAAACGTTCAATTATATCAACATTTTCAAAACCCCAAATTTCACATCCATATAACAGGACAGGAGTTACAACTTTGTCGAATAAATCAAGCTGACAGTCAAAAGGTAAATCATATAATCGTATTTTTCTAATAATGCCGTACATGGCTTTTTGTGCTTGGTCACAAAGATGTTTTTTTGCCTTGCAGAATGATCCCGATCTTGAAAATAAAATACCCAAATACTTAAATTCTTTGACAATTTCTATAACTTCGTCGTTAAATTCAAATGTATGTTTAGGAGCTGGTCCTTTCGAAAATATGACAATTTTAGTTTTTTTAACATTAACATGGAGTTTCCATGTTTCACAATATACAAAAAATTCGTTAAGAGCATGTTGAAGATCACTTGGGGTTTCAGATAAAATTACAGTATCGTCTGCATAGAAAAGTATAAACAGTTTCATAAAGATACATAGATCATCTTCAATATCTTTAGAAAAATTTTCTAAAGCACTTATTCCTTTTTCAATAAGATATTTCTCTAAGTCATTAATATAGAGTGAAAATAAAAAAGGTGATAGATTTTCCCCTTGATGGACCCCGGCATTACAATTAAAAAAATCAGATGACATGCCGTTTACGGTAATTTTTGATTTAATACCAGCATACACATTTTTAATAAAGGTAAAACATTTCCCGTTGATGCCACTTGAAAAAAGTTTGTACCAGAGGCCATCTCTCCAAACAGTATCAAAGGCCTGTTTGAAATCAATAAAAGCACAGTATAACTTTTTTTTTTACAATTAATAAGTGTTTGAGTCAAAAAATGTAAAATCAGTAAATTATCTAATGTAGAGTATCTTTTTCTAAACCCTGTTTGGCTTTCATTGATTAAAGTATTGCTTTCTGCAAATGTCTCTAAACGGTTTCTTAGAATGCTAGTAAAAAGTTTCCCCAGGCAGCTTAAAAGGGTAATCGGGCGATAATTCTCAGGTTGTAACGGGTCCCCTTTGTTTTTATAAATTGGTTTTACAATACCTATTAACCATTCTTCCGGTACTATTCCAGAGTCGTATATAAGATTAAACAATTTCTCATATATAGGTAGGAAAATAGAAATTGTATTACTAATGTGTTCATTAACAATGCAATCACTTCCGGGTGATTTGTTATTTTTAAGTTCTTTAACTGACAATAAAATTTCGTTTTGCGTAATTGGACAATCAAGGATTTCATTATATCCGGAATGTTGCGTCTCGGTTTCGTCGGGTGTAAGAGTGTCCTCTGTATCGACATCGTTAAGATTTTTTAAAAAGTTATATAAATCACTAATATCAGCCGCACAGTCGTTGTTTTTGTTGTGGCTATTTAATATTTTCCAGTATTCTTTAGTATTATTCGTACGCAAGGTTTTTAACTTATTAGAAAGCTCTTTGCTGTAGTATTTCATTGATTCATCCATGACATTTTTATATTTTTTGCTCGCTGCTTTCAGGTTTTCTTTGGAGTCTGCAGATTTAATTCTACTATGTATGCGTTTATTTAAGTGAAATTTTTTCCTCGCCATTCTACATTTATCATTAAACCAGGGCTTTTCGGATTTTTTCTTTGTATGTTGTTTTGTATGTTTAAGACCAAAGGCGTCCTTAGATGCACTTAGAAAGACATCGCAGAGTTTTGTAATAACGTTGTTTAAAATATCTTTATCCACCCCGTTTTTTTTATAATATATTGAAGTTCTTCCTCTATATTCTTAATATTAGAATTATGTCTCTCAATACAACTACAAAAAACGTTTGCCTTGTTAGAAACCATAATTTCACACTCGACTGATCCTGAGTTTTTACCTGTGTGTTGTCACGTGGGACACTTTGATGTACCGTTATACTAACTGTTAAGGGGTTGTGTGCATCAGAGAAGAGGTTACAAAAATCTAAAATTTTAAATTTGCCAAGCATAGTAAAAAGATGTACACTACATATTACATAATCAACAGTGCTGCTACTCTTGCATGTAAGAGCGCCTATAGACTTATCGTCTCCATATCGACCATTAAGAATAAAAAGATTGTTATTGATACAGAAATCTATCATCTTATAAATAAAATTATTGCTTGTTACATCTTTAACTGTTCTAGTAAGAGGAATACCCAAAGATTCTAATACACAAACATCTGTGTTTACACCTTGGGTTATATTACAATTTCGGCTATTTGCTAAAAAGTCATCAGCAATAACAAAATCTCGTAGACTTCCAACCCTGGAATTAAAATCCCCTAATAAACAAACGTATTTACTATCTTTAGTAATATCATGTAATTCTTGTTCAACTTCTAAATAATAGTCTGGGGAAGAGTATTTACTACTTTCGGGCGGGATATATACAATGCCACAGAAAACATCTTCATCAGAATCAAAAAGTAAGTAACTAATTTTAAACCAAAAAACATATTCACATTTAGTAATAACATCAGTTATATATTTTAAAAGAGTATCCTTAACCAGAAGACCGATGCCACCTGAACGTATTTTGGCTAGCTTTGTTCTGTTCTTTAGAAACGAAGAATAGCCCGGGACTTGTATCACGTCCGAATCATCGGTCTTTGTTTCCACAAGACACATGATATCGAATCCTGAGATAAAGTCAGTGAATTCCTTATATTGTAGTCTTTTATTTAGTCCGCATGTGTTTAGCGCGAGGCATTTGATTTCCTCATCTGTCTGCTCTCCTGACTTCTCCTATTTGGTGGGGTGGATCCTTTTCGAATTCGGAACCGCTTAGCCGCAGGTCGTCGTCGATCACCGCGCTGATTGTAGTCCCATGCCCAGCGATCATCGCCAGAGGTGGACGGTACACTGCGGTCGGATTTTGCGTCCCCTTGTGCCCCGAGGGTTTCTTCGGCATGTTCTTCAGGGTTGTAGAGTTTACCGTCAATGTATAATTTGTCAACCACAAGCCTAACGGGACTGCGTTTTTGTCGTGCGACTCTGAGCACTGGGTAGAGTTTCTTACGTCTCTCCTCAATTTCGGGTGGGAATTGCTCGTCAACCCAAATATTTGTATTTATAAGTTTCTGTGGCGCACGACGACGGACGAATTCCCTGACTTTAAAGAAACTGAATTTGGCAACGATGTTGCGGGGTTTTGTTTTGAATTCGTCAGGTTTCCCCATGCGATGAACTCTTTCGAAGGAAATATATTCGTCAATTTTCAGTTTATTTTCAAGAAAATGGTGTAGGGCTGCCTCACAGTCTTCATTTGGAGTTTCTGGAATGCCACTAAAGATCAGATTGTCACGCATTGACCTACTTTTTAGATCAGTAATTGAACTTTGCAACTCCTCGTTCTTTAGGATAATCGATTTAACACTTTTTTCAAATTTTCATCAAGATTTCTGGTATCAGTTTTTATGGACTTTAACTCACTTTCGTGATTTTTTTTTCACTTCATCAAAGATTTGACTCATTGCTTTTGCACTTTGCTCTACAGATGATATTGTCTGTTTCATTTCTTTCATTTCATTTTCACATGTGTTCACTATACTTGTTAATGATGCAACAGTGACTGTGACGGCTTTGATTTTTGATACATCGCTCTCAATTTGACTAAGTCTTGACTCTAAGGCTGCGTTATTACCTTCAATGGTGGTAAGTTTTGTGTTAATATCAACAAGTAACGAGTGGATCGTGTCCAGAGAAACAGCAGTTTGGGAATTGGGATCCATTGTTTCCCCATAGATGATTGAGTGACTTTGGGACAGAATATTGATAGTATCACTGGTAGATGTTTGTAGAGTCATTTCTCTTTAGAGGTAACAGGTAAACAACTAGTACACAACATGTTTATATATAGGCACACAGTATAAGGGTGATGAACACTTCTCACTGAGTCTCATACACAGATCGGGAGTTGGATAAATTCACTAAAAACTCACTAAGTTTTTCACAACCTCAGATATTTATAATACTATTTAAAGGTTCAAATACATATATACATACATAGATACATACATAGATAGGTGGTTTTCGGAATCTATCTCGGTCTTGTCTACTGTGGGCCGTCGGAGCTAGCTCCCACACGTCCGCTCTGCTCGATCGACCGTCGGAGGTGTTCGCGTTAAAGTCTACAAAAATTGACATAAGTCAACTCCACCCCCCCCCCCCCCCCCCCCAAAGTGCTTTATTTCCCCTTGTTCAACAAAACAGCAGGTTTTTGTGTTTGAAAAAAATCTAAGATGAACAAATACCAAGTTATTTAAAATTAAATGTATTTGTAACTTCCAGCATTATACAACCATTATTATAAAGTATATCTATCTTACAATCATTTTATATCAGTTTCCAAAGCAATGGAATTTATTTCCCGTGTCACAATATACACTTCATGTTTATTGTTTTAATGTTTTGAGGGAAACATGTAACACTTTCTTTCTTTTATCCCATTTTATAGCGTTTGCTGAATATTAAATCAAATTCAATGGGGGAAACACTGACTGTATTTGTAAATGTTGATACATGCATGGTCAGCCTTTCTTATAATTGAATTCAAATTTACACTATTATCCTTTATTTAAAAAAAATGTTAATGATGTAACACATCACTGCTTATCATATTTATAATATATCAGAAAAAAATATGTAACTGGTCAGCTGTAATGAGTGTGTGCATTATATAGCTATATGAACTTTGAGTCGAATGTTCAACCCCTCGTAAAGTAAACTCACAGGCCTGTATAATGATCAGGGCGTTATACATGTATAACGATAGAAATAAGAAGCCAGTCTCCCCTCACACACATCCGTTTACAATGAATCTCTATTAGCAGCTGATCAACATAGGTCAAAATGGGAGAGTTCTAGGTATCAGTTCACTGGTCTCTGTTCCATTTCTTGTTGCTTTCATAGTCAAGACAAATATACTGTAGCTGGTCATTAACTTATCTATTAGTTATACACACAATTAAAGAAGGAAATAAGTAATATACGATCAGGAAGAAAATTTCAAATTCTAACAGGCGATGATTTTAACCCAAAGAAAGAAGCTAAGAGTATAAGTTATTGAGCTTTTATTTATTTTATAAGATTTAATATCAATGTTAATAAAAGTTATTATAGATCTACGAAAATCCCACTGATAAACTTAACTACCATGTTCTCTCTCTCTCTCTCTCTCTCTCTCTCTCTCTCTCTCTCTCTCTCTCTCTCATATTCATTAAGAAATAAGGGGGAAAAAGAATACTTACTGTTATTTTCCGGCTCCTCTGAAACTTCTCGATGCAAGTTATGTTTGGACAAGCATTGTAAATATATGTTAGGTGTATGTATTTTGTTGAACTCGATAAGGGCGTCACATCAACAAAGTGGCTCTTTCCGCTCAATGGATTATCCCTAAACAAGCCACACGGTAGTGATCACTTTTATCTATTGTTGTTATGTTAATGCAGAAAACCTCTCACATATTTATGTTCAACAGATTGTTTGTGATGTACTCTGCTAAACTAAGCAGGAAATTTAACTTGCAAGAAAATAACTACAAGTATACATCACCAAATCTCTTTCTTTATATAAAACATCTCATGAAGTTATAGTGGGCATTTCCTTTCCTTTATTATCAATAACATGTATGGTTGTTTCCTGCATATAATTATGACTTTTCTATACATTGTGTTTCAGAGTATATGTTACTTCAGTTACAATGTATTTATAAAACTCTAATTTTTATCTAGAAAATACACCCAAAAGTGTAGGCATAACAAGTGTATATTTACGAGGGCTATTCGGAAATTACTGAGACATTTACTCTTACATGTACTCCCTTGGGGAAAAAGATAAACCATTGAAATTTCACCAAAATTAGGTAAAACAGGATACCGTTTATTAATGTAAAACTTTTCCAGTCAAAGACATCATAAGATCATTCATGATAAGCTGATCTGACAAACTTGCTCTAAGCCAGTGACCCGGAGCAACTCCATACTCATCGCAACGTCATTTTAACGCGTCTCCTTGCTCCTATGTTTTTACCGTCTTGCATACACACGGAAAACATTAATTATTTTTCATTTCTTGTCTTTTGTTTTTATATTATGAAGTTAACATTTACAAAATCTCTCCATTTTTTGATTTTTTGTGAAAAGAATTAAGTTATTTTTACCCAAAATCAACTTTCTGTGAAACGTCTCTATACAGTCATTTTGTTCATATTTTAGAACTGTTGATATAAGTTTTTGCGTTAAAAGTAGTATATATTTAGTCCCCTCGTTTTAATTCTAGTTTAACAATAAGTAAAAAAAACCCGGTAAAATAAAGCTCTTGGCCCTTTAAATTGTATAGAATTTGTTTAAGCAATTGCTTGACCTGAAAAGGTCTTCTTCCGAGATATTCACCAATTTGATGATTATTTTCTGCGCCGCCGTGACTCAAAATTTAATAAACCGTCGTGGTCAGATTTCTATTGCTTGGTAAATATATTTGTACTATCTCCATATTTCGACTCGAAAACTAGTGAAACTTGCGCAAAAGTTAGTCACAATAAATAATAAATTGAACATATATATTAATTTGATTTCCTTTATTATTAATTGTTGGTCTACCGACACTTAGGGAGTAGTTGTTTAAGTTTTTAACCTCCCAGCTTGTGTCTGCTCCGGGTACCCCGACCACCAACTTGTTTATGTACGGTTGTAAACAAAATATTGAATATTTTATGATATTTCCTTGTTTTTAAAATTATTTGTTGGGGTTTCTTCTATGTTTATGGCAATTATTACCAAAATTCGTATCATTCGTTTTGTCTCAATAATTTCCGAACAACCCTCGTATACAGGATGCCTCATTTTGACATCATATAATGTTTCAATCATGCAACATCTGAAACATGCAATTGCAAGCATACTTCAGTTCGCAAGATGTCACCCAAATATTTTTGACAAAAATTTGGTTTTCAAAATCTCCTTTTTTACTCCCGCTTTTATTTAAATGCTGCAATTTCAGTCAAAGTGGTAAAACTTCATCTAACAATTGCAATAAAAATATTGACGAATTACAGAATATTTTAGTTATATTTTTAATATGACATGATTTGATGAGGTGAAGTATATCTTATTATAATAAGTAAGCTGTATATTTTTTATGGTGAATTTAAAAAAAACAAATATTTACTTATTTATTAGAAAATGCGTCAAATTTAAATCTGAAAAGTTTCCCTGGGATCATGCGAATAGGCGGCTCACAATCTAACTTATCCGCGAACTTTTCTAACAACCCTCGTTGACCTATTGTGACAATATTGTCATGATATGAGTAATATTATATACATATATATATATATATATATATATATATATATATATATATATATATATATATATATATATATATATGTGTGTGTGTGTGTGTGTGTGTGTGTGTGTGTGTGTGTGTGTGTGTGTAATATATATTGTCAACTATTAATTGCCTATTTTGTCTTTAAAGAAGTAATATTATATATGGGTTTATAATTATACATGACCTTACTTTATACTATTAATTAACATACATATGAGGACATTCAATTTGAGATCAATAAATGAATTGTCAAATCGTATATAATTTGGGAGTGTAAATTATACCAATGTTATCATATCATTACTAGGAGAGTCATGTAACTACTTTACCTTTTTATTGTCTCGGTATGGAGTGCATTGCTGCATGATTATAAAAGCTTATGAAAAAGATATACCATTAGTTTTATCCCAGGATTAATCATAACTGTCATTTTAGCGTTTGGCGTGTATCTACAAGGTGATTGAACTCATTATTTAATTAAGTGGTTGGAAGGGGTGTTTTTTCCTGGTAATCGAAAAAATTTACCAGAAAAACTTATCGATGTCAATATTTCTTTGTAAAAAAATTTCCGTTCAGAGTATTGATATAATATAATAATATATACATGTGTTCAACTCCGTCAAACAAATATTTCTAAAAAAAAAATGTTGGGGGACACAACTCTACCCATTATATTACATCCTTCTTTTTGACAATATTATATCTGGGGAAGGTCAAAAACACCGGATGCAGACATCTTTACAGTACATAATGAATAAAATATGTTAGATTTAAGTATGCTTTTAATTTTGTTCCCCTTTAAGCGTTTAGCGTATATTAATGTCATGTAACCAAAACCCGGAAGCTTCGCGAAAGCGCTACCTAGTATGATGAATCAAAGAATTGAAAGTACTAAATGCTGAACTACATTGATATGTGCCAAATCTGATTAAAATCAGATCCTTGATCCGCTCCTTGTTTTCTGAAGAAACCCTGCTTTTTCTATTTTCGCTTCCTGTGGATCTGAAGAAACCCATCTTGAGGTCACCACCTGGTGAACTTTTTTTTGACCAATGAAATCGTCGGTTCCATTCCCCAGTTACGTGTTTTGGTCATACGACACCATTTTTGTTTATAACCCGAAATTACCGTTTCTAACACTTGCTCTGATTGGCTAAAATAACTCTTAAATATTCTTAAATCAAAGTTCACCAGGAGGTGACCTCAAGCGGGGTTTCTTCAGATCCTCATGTAGCGACAATAGAAAAACAAGGAGCGGATCAATGATCTGATTTTAATCAGATTGATATGTGCCCGTTTTTGAACAAGAATGACAAATTATCTCTATTTTTAAATAATTGCGATTGTACTGCAAAATGAAGCAAGCGTTTTACTGACTTTTGAGTTGAGTAACGAAACGACATATTTAATGACTACAATTAAAACATTTACTGGATCAGTACTTTGAAAGAAAAAAAATATCGACAAGGGGAATATTTTAGTACATTGCGTAATAAAACGAAATCGTCCCCTGGTTCTCTATGCATTTAAATTAAGTTCATTATGAACATATCGGTGATTTTGTGATAAAAATATGCATACTCGAGGATGCATACTACAATTGTATAGTAAAAATCCTTCTTAATTATACAAATTGCCTACATTTTTATAAACTGCGATTAATGGTGGTTATTTACACGTGACTCTTTTATCAAGCATAACAATTTTTTGACTTGCAGGATGATTAGATTCACGCTATCTTTGATGTAAATCGACTTGAAAGATGATTTGATTAATTTCACACGTATTCCTATTCACAATTTGAGTTCAAACACTTGTTTTTATAAGTCATATACGCACATCGAAACAATTAAGAGACATTAGAAAATTAATATTTTAATTTGTTATTATTCAAAGTCTTTGTAACTAAAGATTTAAAACGCAATGATATTCCAAGAAAGTAATGATATTGACTTGTCCTACATAAAAATGTTATTTTTTTCTGAGCTTGTGTTATAGTCGACACAATTTGAGTTTAAATACTT